>LPNX010977007.1:131200-394294 GCA_001517045.1 Pseudotsuga menziesii | reverse complement strand
CCCCCCCCCCCCCCCGAAAAACCCTAATAGCTCTGTCCAAAACCGTGGCTTTAAGGCTCCCTGTAGCGGTTTCCGACCGCGGCCGTCAGGCCTACAGTCGCGGTCCTTAACCGCGGCTGTCAGGCCTACAGTCGCGGTCCTTAACTGCGGCTGAAAGGCCCACAGTCGCGGTCCCCAACCGCGTGTTCCCCCAAGGAACCCGCGGTCCATGACCGCGACTCCGAAACCCTAACCTGCGGTCCAACCTACGTGGACCGTACAAATAGTACCCTGGGACCCACTACCCACCCCCTGAACCCAATGACAAAGTAGGTATGAGTTTGACGGAATACCTGTCTCTCCCGGATCTGAAATCGGCCGGTCAGATCGTCCAAAAATGACACCTCAGCTCTGGTCCACTCTGATCACTAGTCAAAGTCAAATAGTACAAATGACACTTGTCATGTTGGGCCCACTTACTATTTATAGTTCGTTGACTTTTTTCTTGTTTTGGCCATGCTGAACCCATACGGAGTCTGTTTTCCGAACCATTTCCACCATTGGAATCAGCACGACGAAACCGTCACGATGGTCACCTCGTTGCATTATTTTTGCTACGTCATTTTTCGCACATTTTTTAGACACCGCTAGTTGCCTCGGTTTGCGCGCCACTTCGGCCATTCTTCGTTTTTTTTTTGTTTGGTCCACACTTTTTATATCGCCGGATTCATTTTTTTGAGCTCGTGATGATGCTTGAGATCATTTCTCGCTCTCACTTGTGTACAATTTCACCATTGTGCCCCGACACTTTGTTGCCTTGATTTGCACGCCACATCGGCCGCCATCAGATTGTTCCACACTTTTTACATGAGCCATCCACTCCTGTCATACTGCCAATGTTTCGTTATTTTTCCACCATTCATTCACCCCGCAAGGAGGCCCACCAGTGTTTCCCCCCACCCTTGTTCCTAGTCATCATAAATGTTCCTTGATTGAACACTTCCTCCTTGCCTTACCATTCCATTACTTCAGAGTCTTCTTATTGCTTTCAGACTCCTTAAAATTGAAAGCAACCACGAGCATGAACTGTCTTGGGCTCGTAAAATCCACATGACAGTACCATTCCATTACTTTGGAGTCTTCTTATTGCTTTCAGACTCCTTAAAATTGAAAGCAACCACGAGCATGAACTGTCCTGGGTTCGTAAAATCCACACGACAGTCCCATTCCATTACTTCAGAGTCTTGTTATTGCTTTCAGACTCCTTAAAATTGAAAGCAACCACGAGCATGAACTGTCCTGGGCTCGTAAAAACCACACGACAGTACCATTCCACTACTTCAGAGTCTTCTTATTGCTTTCAGACTCCTTAAAATTGAAAGCAACCACGAGCATGAACTGTCCTGGGCTCGTAAAATCCACACGATAGTACCATTCTATATACACGCTTCTTCTCGTTCGCTAACCCATGAAGAAGTCCCCCCGTGCCTCTTGGCGCTATGATCGATCCTCTCAGCAGCACCCCCAATTAGGTCGCCTTTGTTCAGAGTATTCTGCAGTCTCCTGCCATTTTACCATAGCTTCTTGACTCTTCTCCTGTTTCTATTAACATGTGATTCAGTCATGCGTTCAACCAACCTGGCTTTACAATTATCTCAAAATCAAATTCTTGAGATAGTAACAACCATCGAGAAAACGCCCCCCCAACACATGATTGTTGACCAGATATTTCAGTGCTGAGTGATCTGTAAACATTTTGAAATGTCCTCCTAGTAGATAGTAGCAGAAGTTTTGTAATTCATACCCTCTATCCAATCCTTCCCTCTCTGTTTTTGTGTAGTTCATTTTTGTAGTAGATAAATTTTGACTTGCGAATGCGATTGAGTGATCAATCACTCCTTCCTCTGGCTGTGTGAAAATGACTCCTAGTGCGACTGATGAAGCATCGACATAAACATGAAACTCCTTTATTGAATCCAAAAGCACCAATATCGGTTCCGTGACCATTTTTTTCTTCATAGTATTGATACTACATTGGCATTGATCATTCCAGTCGAACTTCACATCCTTCTTCCACAATTTCTACATAGGTGCGGCGATTTCCACGTACGCCCTTATGAATTTGCGGTAATATCCTATGTGGCCCAATGTTGTCCTCAAATTGTTTTACTGTTGTTGGTGTGGGTAGGTTGAAAATTATTGTGATATTAGTAGGATTGATCAACATCCCTTCCTTACATTTAATATCTTCCAACAAAATCCCAAACGTGGAACAAAAGACACACTTCTTTAGATTTAGCGTGATTTGATGTTGTCGACATTTTTCTAACATGAATCAAAGATTCACAACATGATCTTTTACCAACCCATAGACATTCCAGTCGTCCATGTAAATGTTAAGATTTCATAATATTAACCACAACAATCTTGGGCACCCTATATGCAAGTTAATTAAAGCCAACATACAGAGTTTACAATATAAATTGTCAACCCAGGGAAGTCTCTTATTTCGTGGATAATGTGCACTGTATATGCTTTAAACACTAAGTAGCTGATGCTGTAAATGAATGACCCTACTTTCCTGTTCAGCTAGATTCATCCCATAATCTACTTAATCTAGTTACCTTCTTAAGCATGCAATCACAAGTACCTTCTTACAATCCTTAATCTAGAATTAAAAGATTTAGGAAATAACATCTAGAATACTTTTGCAGAAAGTTAAATCCTTAATTACCTAACCATCTAAAGATCCATCTCAACTATCTGAATTCAGCTTATTCTAGAAATTCAAAGTACACGAATTAAATTCTGCAATTATAACTGTGAAGAAACAAACTACAAATATCTAAAGAAAACAACAATTGAAAGAACTAGGGATGAACAGGGCTGTCATAGCTATCACACAATTGCATAAAACAAAGTTAACCTATATATTCGACTGGCACACCACACCACTACAGTTTACAGAAGATGCAATTATTGATTATTCAATTGACACACAACAAATTGATGACTGTTGTAGCTCAGTGTAAATGAAGGAAATTATCAAAAAATCCAACCACACAACAGAATAAATAAAATACCTAATTAACTTAGAAATCCCTGTGGGATGGTTGGCTCAGCCTTCGCACATAGATGCTAGAAGTAACACATGTTAGAACATCGAGATCTGAAGAGTCAAACTCCTTGTATTAAAATGGCAGATGAGCATGCAACCTCAGTCATAGCTGATACAATAATTTGATTAATTTTTCAACCCTTGGATCGAAATAGTTCCCAGTATTTATACAATTACAATCATAACATCTTCCCACTATTATCGGGCAGCCATGAAGATCTCTGATCTTTAGGCTGCCCTAATTACGATAAGTTGTTACAGTTGTGGCAAGATGAGAGCAGAAGATATAGGAAAGCTATTACTCAAGCTAGAGATAATGATCATTATCAATTGGGAATATAATCCATGGATTGCAGCTATTTTTGAGCAGCTATGCACTATTGCCGCTGAATCTGTTGCAACCTATTGCAGCTACCTTTCTACAGCTCACATGGAATAATACCCTTGGACCGCGTTCTTTGGGAAAGGATGGAATGGATGGCGATCATCTCAATAATGAATGTTCATACTTCTCTTGGAATGTTTGGCCCGCTACACCTGTATCCTTTACATCTTGAATTATCTTTATAAAACCACCATATATTAGCATAATTTAAAATGTAAAGCCCTGATTACAACAATCCTAAGCATTAATAAAATAAGACAATGATTAACCATACCTGTATGAATTGAGGGACTGAGTGAAGGAAAAACATCTGTTTAGTATACATAATAGAGTAGGATGAGGCAAAAAGAGGTAGGTAAGGGTGGTAAAAATGGGGTCATTTCTGGGCCCAACATCTCCCCCCAATTGTCTTGTTGCGTGTCCTCATGCGACAAACTCCATTATTCTGAATCTGAATCTGGCATTGTACTTCGTTCATTGAGAGAAGAAAAGTTGTATGGGAATTCAGGTGTTCCTTGTTTTTCCACAAATCCCTTATGGACAACCCAATATTTCCAACACTTCAGCTCTTCTTCCCTTGTTAATGAGAAGTCTTCCCTGTACGGTTTTGCTGGCCACCAGATGAGAGGAAATTTGAATTTGAGTCCCATCCAATTAACCCCACATTCCTTCATGCATCCAACATATCCCTCAACCCTGGAAGGTTCCTGTTCAAAATTCCTATAATAGTAGGGATCCCTATTTCTTAGGGTTGAAGAGGCAACCTACCACCTGTGCTGGATACCTTCCAAAGCCACTCATTGATGGATGGAAATATGGCTGACACAAGTAGAAATAACCTTTTCTTGAAGTTCCATTATACGCTGAGTTTGGATGGGACACGAGAGTACATTTTGATGACGAGCAAGGAGGAGACAAGGATTCTAAGGTTCGCTTTGAATCCAAAGATTAGAGTGGGCCTCATTATGAGAGAAAGTTTGGAAGGATATTTCCCACTGAACATGATTTATCACAAAGGAAGAAAAAATCCCTTAGCTGAACATCACCTGAGAAAGGGACAAAATTTGAATGGCGGTCCAAAGGACAAGCCAATTCATGCAAATAAAGCTCACACAACAAATTCTAGTCCTCAAAGTCACTTTCCAGAAATGTTTCGAGGAGTTTAGCTGAGGTCACAATTTTATATGGTCTCCCTTCTTTTATAGCCCTCAGTTTAAACCAAATGAACTGCTCAAATAAAAACATAGGGTAAGAGGAGGATGGTACTCTGGTACCCAACAATTCCTGAGAAAGAGTATACAGCTGATATTTTTCCACCTTGATGGATTTGAACATTTTTAGCTCCTTTAGCTCCTTCTGTAACTCTTCCCCACGGAGTTTCTGGGGCATAAGTTCTTCTGCACACTTTTCTTTCAATTTCCTGATGGTCTTCCTATGTTCAGTGAGGGAAACCATCCCTTCTTGATATCTCTCCACTTGACTCCTCCACTTCCTCACTTCTATTCTCAGGATTGAGAGTTCTTTTGTCACCTTCAGGATTTGTTCATCTTCAATATGTTCTTCATTATCAGAATCCAAATTGACAAAATTTTGGGGAAGTTGAGTCTGTACCTTATCACCTGATGTTCCAATTTGAACATCCTGTACTTCTGAAATCACTTCTGGGGGTGTTGGTTCTTGTGTAACAACATCCCTTCCTTGAATTTCTCCTATAGCAACTTCAACCATAGGTGTTTCTGAAACAAATTCTGGAGATGTTGGTTCTTATGTAACAACATATTCTCTTTGGACTTCTCCTATAGCAACTTCAGCAGCTGATTGTGAGGGTGTTGGTTCTTGTGTGACAACCTCCTCCATAATTTTGATCTCCCTATTTTCCTGATTCTCAGTTACAGTTTCGACAGGGGGATGCAAGGCCGCTGGTTCTTGTGTAATAGAGCCCTACCATTCTCTTTCTTCATGCTAATGGGATTGTAGAGTTGCTTTCATGTCTTTTGCAGTATGGAGCTGTTCTTCGAGGATTTCAGTGTCCCCCGACGATTGTGATTGCATTTGTTCATGCTCTCCTAAATCCAAATCATGAATGATGTCTATTTTGGGATTGATTTCTTGTTGCACCCTGAGATTCTCCACAGAAATTTCCAGGGATGTTGGTTCTTGTGTAGAAACATCCTGGTTAACTTCCTCATTTTACTACTATTGGGGTTCCAATTCTATTAACTCTGTGTCCTAAGACGGTTCAGGAGTCACAACGCAAACTTCTTCGTTAAATTCTAGAATATTTTCAATGTTTGGTTCATCTTCCCCCATTTGGGTGGCCACTTCAATGAGAATATTCAAGGATGCTGGTTCTTGTGTATCAGCACCCTGTTCAACCTCATCGTCATTCTACTACTGAGGTTCCATCTCTATTAGTTTGTGCCCTGAGAAGGTTCAGGAGTCACGGAGTAGACTTCTTCAACAAAATCAGGAATAATTTCAGCCTCTGGTTCACCTGTCCCAATTTGGGTGGAAACTTCAACAGGAATATTCAGAGATGCTAGTTCTTGTGTATCAGCATCCTGTTTATCTACTACTTCCATTTGCTGGAGTTTCTCTTAGGGAGCTTCACCATCCTTCCAATCAAGTTGTCCTTGTTCTTCCACAGTTGCAAGTACAGGTTGTTGTGTCACAAAGGCATGAACTATGACTTTGTAGCATGACTGGTTAAAGATTTCTCCACACACAAGGCAGACCACTCTTTCTTCCTCCTCACCATCCTCAGTAGGAGTTGATCCTTATAATTGGTATACAACTTTAACCAGTGTGTGCAGCTTCCTTTCCGCCTATTTCCTGCATGTTTCCTTCCAATTTTCTAGTTCTTTCCGAAGTGATTGTACTTCCTCCTTTAATAGCCCATTTTCATATTGAAGTGCCTCAATTTGAGGATATTATACAACCGGTTCCTGTGGGGCATCATTTGCTTTGGGTCTCAAAATGGGGAATTCGATCTGTTCTTCTATTGTTTCCCATCTTTCCCATGCTGCTTCAGCTATTGTAACTGACCTGGTTCTCTTTTGTCTTATTGGTGGTGATGCATGTATTTCTTCTTTTGATCTCCTCCTTTTCCTCCATGGTGCCAAAATCTCCAGATTTGCAGTTGATGTGGAAGGGATATCCTCTGTCTCAGCGTTTTCCTATTCTTCCTCAATCAAAGTTCCTCCCCATTCAGGGGAAGATTCAATGGTCAACACCTTTGTGTTTTCTTCTGTTATCATGGCTCTAACATCCTCGGATTCAGCTATAACAACATCTAATGCTGCTCTAGTTTTATCCTCTGCTGTCAGAGCTTCCATATTATTTAATTTCTCTATAGGGTTTTCTCGAGCATTTTCCTCCAATTCTTCTGCTTGGTCATCTGACTGATCATCTGATCCAGTCTCATTCCCACCAAACTAAATTGGAGGGACTCTAAACCTCCTGTTGCTCTTCATTTCCACCCAACTATGCATTGGCATTCTCCTCTTGGTTTTGAACAAGCTCCTCTTGGTCTTGAACAGGCCCCATGAGTACAGGTATGTCTACTTCTTCTTCTATTGAAATGCCAGGCAAAAGGGAGGGTTTCTGGTTTATCTGAATTTGACTTGTGAATTTCTCCCAGGTTTGGTTCCATTGACATAATACCCATAAAATTATTAATTTGATTAGGCCATGGTGGGTAAGAGAGGATTTTGGATGCTTGGCTGTTCTAACAAACCCCACCATATGGTGTAGATCATTGAGTATATAAAATGGAATGTTCAGTAAGGCCTTATGATGGAGATGAGATAATAGAGGAAATTCAGAGTAATAAACCATTTGATACCTACCTTCACAGGTGATATAATTCTTGAGGAAAACTGCTACTTGATCCCATGGCCGAGGTAGTGACTATAACGCTATCCCTCTCCTTGACTGATGAATGTGCTCCCCCTCTATCAGAAAATCCTGTACTGCAACAGCATTGGGGGTTCTTCAACTAAACCAGGCTCTTCCCACCTGAGGAAGGGTAGTGACCTCAACCACTATTGCTTCAGAGACTTATATACGTAAACCGAGAACCTCTGAGTGGGTTTCTGTAAGATTTAAGGCAAATTGTAGAGCTGTCTCGTGATGAAACCCATTCAGGTGTTGGAAGAATTTAGTCCAGCCCGTAGCTTCAAAAATAGCGAAAAACTTCGGCATTTCTTCTCATTTCTAGCGTATTTGGAGGTTCATGCCAATATGGGATACCGATGTTTGTTTGAATTCAGAATTTTTTATCATTTTGATAGATTACAGGTCCCGACAATGGAGGTTAAAGCACAGAGTATGCATGAGAAACTGAGAGTGGAGTTGGCTAAATTTGGAAAGTTTCAGAGAATGGAAATGTTTGGAATTTTATCCCAAATTAGGAAAGGTGGTGGTTATCAGGTAACATAAATGGCCATTAAGTCATATGATTGGATAGTTAACTGTATGTAGGTGTAATAATGGGAATAGAAAGGAAGGTATGATTAATGTTGTCAAATCTAGTTAACGCTTAATCAAGTAAATAATCAGAACCATACCTTCGAAAATATGCAATGAATGGTGACCTTTAGAAAATAGTAGAGCGTGTGAAGTGCAACCTTTTAAATTTAATCATTATTGCAGGTATGCTGTAATGACCTTTTCTACCGGTGGACCAAAACCATCTTGTCAATCTTGTCGAAAACATAATGAATGCTGTGAAATAAATCGGAATCGTCGGCGTTATGAATTGGAGCCAGATCTGGAGGAATCACTAACCAAGGTTGCAAAGCATTCTACCAATAATGGAGGAGTCACAGCCATGGACCATAGATAAATTAAGCAGCTTGGCAGAGTTGCGACCATGAAGTATAGAAAAATTAGCTAGTTTTGGCGGAGTCGCAGCTGCTGGAAAAGGTAACATAGTAGAAATGGAACGGTGTCGCAGCTGTCAAAAAAGGTAGAAATGGAGAAAAGTGGAATGGTGTCACAGCTACCAGAATCAGAAAAAGGAATTAAGTTATGGTGTTGCAGCTGTGTGGAATGGGGTAAAGGGCTGGAGTTGACGGTGTTACAGCTATGTGGAACATGATAAAGGGTGAGAGTTTACAGTGTTGGAGCTGTAGAAAAACAGAAAAATAGGCAATGGGGGATGGTGTTGGAGCTGGAGGGAATGAGGTAAAGGGAGGTATTTTACGGTGTTGCGGCTGCAAAAAACCAGAAAAATAGGCAAAGTATTATAGTACTGTAGCTGCAACATATTTGTTCAAGGAATTTTCTTCTGATACAAGAAGTTACAGAAGGACGACCGTGGTCGATAGGCCCGATAATGACCACTGCTCCTTAGGCACTTCCCTGCACATTTTATTTAAAAAAAATGGATCAAGTGCAAAAGAAAAAGATAAAAATAATGGTAAAAATATCAATTTATTTATGTACAAAAATTTTATGTAATATTTACAGCAATTATCTAAGGATTGACAGGGGTAAAGAAAGATTCCTTCCCTTATTCAAACTGGTATTCTGGATCAGTTGCAATTTGTGAAGTGAATGCATCTTTTGAAATGGGATTATGGTACAGTCACAGCCTGTGACCATTAGCAAATAATGGTGCACAATTCTCATCAATGGTTACTAGACAGACTATACCATTATCAAATACTCTGTCTACCAGGTATGTGCCTAACCATCTTGTGCGTAACTTACCCTTGAAGTCCCTTTTGAATCTTGAATCATATAATAATGCCCAGTCTCCTTCACAGAATAATTTCTTTTTGATGAATTGGTTGTGCCAATTGGATTTCTGTTGCTGGATTAATACTGTTTGATCCACAGTAGCTAAACGATTCTCATCAAGTTCATTCAACTGATTCAATATTCTCTTCTAGGCTTCGGTCACATCTAAGTTTACCTCCATAGCTGTCTTCAAAGTCTTGATTTCAAATTCAATGGGGAAGACAACAGTTTTTCCATACACCAAGTCATAAGGAGAGAAACCTATAGTATTGCGCCAAGTGGTATGGTATGCTCACAATGCTTCCGAAAGTCTGTCAGCCCAATATCTAGGATGGCTCTTGACCGTTTTGGTAAGGATGGATTCAATAACTTTGTTGGTTCTTTCTACCTGGCCATTGGGCCTAAGGATGGTATGGTGAAGCTATCCGGTGATGAATATGGTACTTCTGTAGCAGAGCTTCGAATTGATGTGACACAAACCGAGGTCCTCCATCTATAACCACTTCCTTGGGTACTCTGAAACGGGTAAATATTTCACCATAAAGGAAATCAATCAAAACTTGGTCATTAGCTTTCACCAAAACCACAACTTCTACCCATTTTTTCATGTAGTCGGTACAAACCAAGATGTAGGATTTCTACCTGGAATGAGGTATGATAGGAACAAAAAAATCTAAGGCCCATCTATCAAAATTTTCAACCACCAAATGTGGTTGAAGAGGCATTTGATCCAATCTATTAGGTTGGCCCCTCCTCTGGTAGCTATCACAAAACTGGACATATCTTTTTGCATCCCTAAAAAGGGTCAGACAATAGTAGCCCATTCTCAGCGCTTTGTGTCCTATCCTCTTGTATGCAAAATTTCCCCCACAAGGCTCATCATGGAAGGCATTCAAAATATGGAATATTTCATCTTCTCTTACACATATTCTGATCTCAAGATCAGGGCCTATGTAGAAGAGATGACCGTCTATCCAACAATACCTGGCACTTTGTTGAATAATTTTCCTCTTTTCTCTTTTGGACAAATGTGCCGAAAGCTTCCCTGCATCCAAGTAGTTAGTGACATCTGCATACCAAGGGGAGTGAGCTGAAACTGTAAATATGTGTTCATCTGGAAAAGAGTCCTCAATAGGAAAATTATCATCACTATTAGTAAAATGAGATAAAAAACCAGTGACAAAATTTTATTTTCCAGGTCTATCTATAATGGTGATATCAAATTCTTGTAATAATAACATCCATCTAGTTACCCAAGCATTTCTAAGAGGTTTATTCATTAGATATTTGATGGCCGAGTGGTCAGTGTGCACAAAGGTAGGATATCCAGTGATATAATGTCGTGATTTGTTAATGGAGTAAACAATGGCTAAAAAATCCTTCTCAGTCACAGTATAATTAATTTCAATAGGGGCTAGGTTTTTGCTAATATAATAAACTGCATAAGGTGCTTGACCATCCTGCTGTCCTAAAACTACTCCAATGGTGGTATCAGAGGCATATGAAGAAATGTGAAAAGGCAGGGTCCAATTGGGCCCTCTTAGGATGGGAGCTGTGTTCATATTCTCCTTAAGTTTAACAAATGGTGTCCGGCATGCCTCATTCCAAATAAATTGCACATCCTTCATTAACAATGAAAACAAAGGAGAGGCAAGTTTGGAAAAGTTTTCTATAAATATTCTGTAATATCTAGCATGCTCTAAGAAACTTTGCACTTCTTTCCAAGTTACAGGAGTAGGTATATTTATGATTACCTTGATTTTAGAGGGGTCTACCTGGATGCCATCAGAAGAGATAAAGTGCCCCAACACTACTCCTTCACTCATCATCATATGGCACTTTTTAGTGCTCAAAGATAGCTAGGTCTGTTCGCAGTGAGTTAAAACCTTTTCCAAATTTTTCAATGCTTGTTCAAAGTCTTTTTCCATAAGGAGTAAAATCATCCATGAATATTTCCATACTATCATTAACTAATTATGAAAAGATGCCAATCACAGCTCTTTGAAATGTGGCTGGTGAATTGCATAAACCAAAGGGAAGCACTCTGTATGCAAAAGTTCCCAAGGGACAGGTGAAGTTAGTTTTATCCTGGTCTTCAGGAGCAATCTGGATTTGATTGTACTCGCTAAACCCATCCAGGAAGGAGAAAAACTTCTTCTCGGATAAGGTGTCGAGTACTTAATCAATGAAAGGAAGGGGAAAGTGATATTTCTGTGTTGCCTTGTTCAACTCTCTATAGTCAACACAGACTCTTCATTTACCATTCTTCTTGGGTACTATCATGAGTGTAGACACCCACTCACTGTCTGAAATGGGATATATAACTCCTGCTTCCAAGAGTTTCTGAATTTCTTCCTTCACTATGTCCCTAAGATTGGGGTTCATTCATCGTTGAGGCTGGAACACAGGCTAGGAGTCACTTTTGATATAAATGTGATGGGTGCACAGATTAGAAGGGATACCCCTCATGTCTGTGTACTCACAGGCAAATGCCCATTGTGTTTTTTTAAGAGAGTGATTAGGCGTTCCCGTTCATCTGAGGAAGGCTGGGATTGATATTCAGGGTTTTTCTAGATTCTACCTTGACAGGAACACTTTTTGAATTTTTCAACACTGGAACTATGTGAGTATCACTGACTAATGTCTCATTTGTGATATTTTCTTGTTCCTCTTCACCTAGAGTAGCATTCATGCTCTGATAGATTTTCTTATTGACATAAGTGGGTTCATTAATGAAATTATTAATGGCATCATCTTCAGTTTCATCTTTAAAAGTCAAGGCCTTACCTATCGTTAATAATGGCTGAATGCCCTCTTCTTCCTCTGGCTCCATCCATAACGGAGTTTCAGCTTCTAAGCTTGACTGAGATGGAGGATAGAGAGTGAGATTCTTTATCTCGGTTCTATCTGATATGGACATAGACCCATATCGACAGCTGATGCAAGCATCAGCTGTAGCTAACCAAGGCCTTCCCAGGATCAATGGGTGTCCTCCTAGCTATGACTTATGTTGTAAAACCAAGAAGTTAGCAGGATACTCTCAAGAATCAACTAAGATAACAAGATCATCCAAGATTCCTTCAGGTTTAATAGTGGATCTATCTGCCAATTCTAAAATGATAGGAGTTGGCCTGAGATTAGTGAGCCCAAGTTTTCTTACAGTTTCAATGGTCATCACGTTAATTTATACTCCTAAGTCTACTAGTACGTTGGGTATTTGTGTGCTCCCAATCTACACAGTGACAGTGGGATTCCCAGGATTGTCATATTTGGCCAAAAGGGTTTTTCCCATTATTAATTCAGATAATTTTCCTATGACATGAACAGTGGGAGGATATCTGGGTTTTCTTCATGTTTTCCTTGTACATAGATACTGAATGGTTCTGGAATAGATAGGTACATCTTAAAGGGCCTGAAGGAGCGGGATTTTTAACATAAATATTTTTTAACTTTGCTAAGAGGTTAAATTGAGGTTGCCCCATTACCTTCGGTAACATTAATCTTTCAGGGTATGGTGGTTCCCTAATCAATTGTGTACGTTGTGTGTCGATAAATGTGTCTTTTTGTGTTTCAGCCGGCATATTAGTAGGATGTTCAACATATTCAATAATGGGGGTTGCTGTATTGGATAAATATTGTGGTTTCATCCTTTCTTCACACATAGAGGATGGAACATCCTCAATGATCAGAGTCTCCACTACCCTCCTTGATCGTAAGCATATATCGTTGCAGGGTACAGGAGTAATGGAGTAAGCGGGCATGTTGGTAGTCTCAAACTGATGGAATACTTTATTATTTGGGTTAGGGTTAGGTTCAGTAGGCAGGTGTGGTCGTATCAGCGTATTGGGGACAACATTATTCTGGAGTTGCAGTTGCGACTGCTGATAAGGTTGAGGATATTGTTGAGAAGGGTATGGTTGATGAGGAAATGTTTGATGTGGAATCTATTAAGAAGGTTGGTTATGGGGAAACTTGTTCCCTGGATGGAAGTTCCTCCATCCAGGAGACCAAGAATTTTGTTGGTTTGGTGGTTGTGTCCAGGGGTTCCAGGATTAAAAATTTTGGATTGGAGGTTGAGAGGGGTAACATTGAGGGTTAGAATAAGATGAAGGGAATTGTGTATTCATGTGCTGCATATTATTCCAATTATTAGTGTTATTCAAAAATGGAAACAAATCTGGAGTCATACCTTGATTTCGATACTACCAGGGATTTTTATGTGAAATAAAGTAAGCCGGTTCCACATCTCGAGTTGATGCCTGCAAAAATTCCTTCACTTGAGGTATTGAAGGGAATTCTTTTGTGTCATGGTTCAGCTCGCACAACTGACACACTTCTACCTTGTCGAGTGGGCACTCCTTCAGAGGGTGGTTCTTCCTACATTTAGGGAAGAATACACCAAGTGGTTCTTCCTCCTCTACTGCTTGTTTCTATTTTGCCCTTAGGACATCTATTTTCTAGGAGATGGAGCTCATCATTTCTGTCTTGAAATTTTCAACGAGATTGCCTATTTATTCTCGGGTGGCTCCTCCATTAGATGAATTTTATGTTCTGTCGAAGATATCACGTTCTAATTTGTCATGTTTTTCCCATTTGTTATTCCTAGAAGATCCCTTGGAATACATTTTGCACAGTTCAACGATATTTTCAAAGGACTCCTTGGAGATATCCCCCTTTCCTAACATGTTTAACATGTCTAGGAAATCATGCCTAATCCCATGAAGTATGATTATTTTGAGCACATATAACCCCATATTAGTCTGTCCAGCTCTCTGCACATTATATAAAATCCTTTCAACAAAATATTCCAGACTTTCATCATCCCTTTGTACCATTTTAAACAGTTCTTCTCTCTTGTCCTTGGTATTGCAATACTCCTGATATTTCTCCAGGAACACCTGTTTCATCCGGTCCCAAGTAGTGACAGTTCCCCCTCCCAGGATCATAAACCAACTTAATGCATTGTCCTTTAGAGTGGCAGGAAAAAGTTTCAGCTTCTGTACATTGGTGGTGTAGTCGTAGCTACGAGAGAGGATGTCAAATTTAAAAAGAAATTCGTCCGAATCCTCTACCGCTTTTCCATAAAAGTGAGGCAATACCGATGGCGATATATTCTTCCTGGGGGCTATCCCTTCTATCTATTGAATTGGGAACTGAATTGTAGAAAACGTCCCTTCAGGCGAGGAATTACCCTCGTGATGATGATTTTTGCTCATTGTTTCTTCGTGATCTTTGAGATCATGTCTGTTTCTCATATCTTCCTCTGTTTTATCCTCTTCATCCTTTCACTGATCATTAAATTTTTTATGGAACTATGTCCACTCCTCTTCAGTCACAACCCTCCCATTGATGTGATAGATTAAATCTCGGTCAACTGATCCCGTAGTACTAACTGTGTCTTCCTCTGCAGGGATATTCGAGGGTCTTGCAGCTCCTCTTGTGTTCTCCACTATAGAGACTGACGCTGCCACTCTAGGGGTGACTAGGATTCTTCTAAAAGATGTTTCTTGATAGTGAGCCGTAGTAGAAGAATTGTTCCTATCCACCAGGTTGTCAATGAATGTTCTTCTTCCCAATGTTGGATTTCACCCACAACCTCAACCACCTGCAACATTAGTGTTCTGTGGGGTTGTGGGATTTATAAGATGGTCACATTGTACCCTTGTTGTATTCATGCAACCCAAAACATGAAAACTTAAAAACTGAAGAAGAATGAAAAATATAATCACTGGATGCAACTGCTACAGTGTCTAATACTTATCCTCCCCGGCAACATCGCTAAAATGTTGGGCACCCTATATGCAAGTTAATTAAATCCAACATACAGAGTGTTCAATATAAATTGTCAACTAGGGGAAGTCTCTTATTTCAAGGATAATGTGCACTGTATATGATTTAAACACTAAGTAGTTGATGCTGTAAATGAATGACCCTACTTTCCTGTTCAGCCAGATTCATCCCATAATCTACTTAATCTAGTTAACTTCTTAAGAATGCAATCACAAGTACCTTCTTACAATCCTTAACCTAGAATTAAAAGATTTAGGAAATAACATATAGATTAATTTTGCAGAAAGTTAAATCCTTAATTACCTAACCATCTAAAGATCCATCTTAGGTATCTGAATTCAGCTTATTCTAGAAATTCAAAGTACTGGAATTAAATTCTACAATTATAAATGTGAAGAAACAAACTGCAAAGATCTAAAGAAAATAATGATTGAAAGAACTAGGGATGAACATGACTATCACAGCTATCACATAGTCGCATAAAATAAAGTTAAACTATACAGTCGACTAGCAAACCACACCACTGTAGTTTACAGAAGATGCAATTATTGATTATTCAATTGACACACAACAAATTGACGACTGTTGCAGCTCATTGTAAATGAAGGAAATTATCACAAAATATGACCACACAACAAAATAAATAAAATACCTAATTAACTCAGCAATCCCTATGGGAAGGCAGGCCTAGCCTTCACACAGAGATGCTAGGAGTAACACACGTTAGAATGCCAAGATCTGAAGAGTCAAAATCCTTGTATTAAAATGACAGATGAGCACAAAACCTCAGTCACAGCTGATACAATAATTTGATTAATTTTTCAACCCTTGGCTCGGAATAGTTCCCAGTATTTATACAATTACAATCATACCATCTTCCCACTATTATTGGGTAGCCATGAAGATCTCTGATATTCACGCTGCCCTAATTACGATAAGCTATTACAGTCGTGGCAAGATGAGCGCAGAAGATATAGGAAAGTTGTTACTTGAGCCAGAAATAATGATCATGATCAATTGGGAAGATACTCTATGGATTGCAGCTATTTTTGCGCAACGACGCACTATTGCCTCCGAATCTGTTGCAGCCTATTGCAGTTACATTTCTACAGCTTGTGTGGAATAATACCCTTGGACCACATTCTTTGGGCAACGATGGAATGGATGGCGATCATCTAAGCAATGAATGTTCATCCTTCTCTTGGCATGTTTGTCTCACTACACCTGTATCCTTTACATCTCGAATTATCTTTATAAAACCACCATATATTAGCATAATTTAAGATGTAAAACCGTGATTACAACAATCCTAAGCATTAATAAAATAAGACAATGATTAACCATACCTGTATGAATTGAGGGACCGAGTGAAGGAAAAACATTTGTTTAGTATACATAATAGAGTAGGATGAGGCAAAAAGAGGTAGGTAAGGGTGGTAAAAAATGGGTCATTTCTGGGCCCAACAAACAGTACAATATGTACAATCACTGAAAGAAACATAATCAAAAGATAGACACAATATTTATCTTGGGAAACCCTCAAGGGGTAGAAAACCCTGCAAAACTTCCTATGTATAAGATGTATAAGATAAAACCCCCAAAAAGGTATTCTCCTCCTTTTTGGTATGTTTCTCTCTCTCTCTCTCTCCTATGCGCTACACAAGTGAGTGATTTTGTGTTCAAATGATAAGCACAACTCCTCTATTTATACTCTTTTTGTCAACTGAATTTTACCCTAATCAAGTCGGCCCCACTAAACTATCTGGGATGACTTCACCTAAGAAATAAAAAAACAATATTTTATTATATTCATTAGGGTGTTATTGACCCGACCTACAATGGAGTATTTACGTCATGAATATATGACGACCAATTACAATAATAACATCCCAACAGATGAATATAAAATATCCCTTGCGGTACATCAGTAAAATACATTTAGAATAGTATTTGAAGTTACAATATTTCAACACTCCCCTTTAATGAGAAGGGTATTCTACTGAAAACATCATCATCAACTATAGGAGTAATGAGAGAGATCATATTTAGTAGTATCAAGATAATAAATCTATATGTCATAGGAATTTTTCAACAATCATCAGTAATTGGAACACTTACTCTTCAACATCTTCTGTAGCACATGATCACTTGATCCTTTTGCAACAACACTTCGATATTTTGATCCTTCATAGTAGCAATTCAATCTTCTCCATCCTTTGTAGAATCACTTCGACCAT
Organism: Pseudotsuga menziesii; assembly: GCA_001517045.1. Classification (NCBI taxonomy): domain Eukaryota; kingdom Viridiplantae; phylum Streptophyta; class Pinopsida; order Pinales; family Pinaceae; genus Pseudotsuga; species Pseudotsuga menziesii. The sequence continues at coordinate 377,040 of LPNX010977007.1, read as the reverse complement.
CTTTACCCTTAGTATTAGTACTTCAATCTTCTCTATCCATTGCAACATCACTTCAATATTCTCGATCCTATGTAGCAACACTTCGATCTTCTTGATCCTTTGTAGCAACACTTTTATCTTCTTGATCCTTTGCAGCAGCACTTTGACCTTTTTTATCCTTTTTTGCCACACTACCTAGAGTACACATGATCTCTTTGTGGGATGATCAATCCCTGCCACTTTAGAACATAGGTCCAAGGATTATGCAATCCTCATCGACATGCTCCCCTTTAACGAGGAGGGTCCATAGTATCAACCAGCTGATGCATTTGCAAATGAATGCAAGACTATATTATCTGCAAGGACTCATCATAGACCATCCTCATCCGGTTAGAGCTATGACCAGTCCAAAAGAGTGTTATACTCTGACATATACATGTACATGTATGCATACTCTCTATGCAAGAGTATCGTTTGCAACTGCAAATTTGGAACACACCTAGATGTAGACCTTGTCGTCAATAAGGACTCATCGTAGAAAATCCTCAGCTTCATAGCTAGAACAACTCCTAAGTGATTCTTATTCTATGACATCCACAAATGAATGTGGGTACACTCTCCATGCAAGAATCATGTTAGTAGGAAAGATCTCGACTGCACCTAAATGCAGGCCCTATCATCCGTAAGGACTCATTGTAGAGAATCCTCAGCTTCAAAGCTAGTACCACTCATGAGTGAGTGTTATTATACGAAATCCACAAATGAATGTGGGTACATTGTCCATGTGAGAGTAATGTCTATAGGGCCATCCTTAGCTAGTAAAGACCACTCTCAAGAACATAGTGTTATTTACTACAAGGCCATCCTCAAGAGAGGATATTATTGTCCACAAATGAATGTCAGAACTTGTCACCATCTTCAGGTGTACTTGTCCTCTTTCATACTAGAGCTTCACTTCCATCCCGTCATCATTGACAGTCTCATCATCACTCGCCCTTTTCAGGGAGGATCCATATCATCAACCTGCTGCCCCTTTGTTCAAGGAGGGTTCATGTCTTCGACATGTTCTTCCTTTCTTAGGAGCATCCATATATTCGACTTATTTGTCCTTTCTGAAGAGAGTCCATATCTTCATCATTCCTTCTTGCAAGGAAAGTTTGTAGTATCATCAATTTTCCTCCTTGCGAGGAAAGTATTTTCTGACTACACCAAGCTTGTCATGAAAATATTCAAACTTTACTCGAGATAGAGGCTTGGTCAGTACATCAGCAACTTTCTCATCGGTACTCACATATTGAATCTTTATAGATCAATTTTGTACCATATCCCTTATATAAAAGTATCAGATTTCTATGTGCTTTGATTTATCATGGAACACAGGATTCTATGTCATCTTTATACAACTCTGGCTGTCACAAAGAATCAATGTGGTATCCAACTTTATGTGAAATAGTCTCGACATCAGTTTCTAAAGCCACATCACTTCACAACTAGTGGAGCAAGCTGCTATGTACTCTACTTCAGTCGTACTGAGAGCAACAATAGACTATTTCTTACTAAACCATGAGATCATGGCAGATCCTAAACAATAACATCCACCTGAGGTGCTCTTTATATCTGTGGAACTTCCTTCCCAATATGAATCTCCATATCCATGCAATCTGTAGTCATGATATATAACATAGTATAGTCGTAAATATGTCATACCCTTTAGGTACCTCATCACATGCTTTGCAGCTATTAGGTGAACCCGTCTAGGTTTAACTAGATACTGACATAAAATGTTCATAGCAAAGCATATATCTGGCCTTGTGATCGTCAAATACATCAATGACCCAATAATATTTATGTACTAAGTAATATCCATTAACTCTGATGATTCATCATATATCAACTTCAAGTTGGTTTCCATGGGTGTGGCCATGGATTTACAATCCAACATATCAAATATTTTCAATATTTCTACTGCATACTTTCCCTTTTTTCAGAAATATTCCTTCTGGGATCTGCCACACTTCTAGCCCAAGGAAATAATACATCAATCCAATATATTTCATCTTGAATTCTTCTGCTACCTTCTCCTTGCCTTCTGTGATATGTTTCCCATTTCCAGTGAGAAGTAGATCATATACATACACTAATAGTATGACAGGTTCATCATCCATAATATTCATGTAAAGGTTAGGATCAACTTTACTTTTGGTAAATCTGAAGCTTGTCAAGAAGCAATTTGTTCTTCCATAGCAAGATCTAGGAGCTTGGTTCAGTCCATATAGATCCTTTTTCAACTTATATACATGAGTCACTCTGTCTCCGAATTCAAATCCTTATGGCTGTTCTATGTAAACCTCTTCCTCAATCATACCATTCAGGAAGGATTTATTTACATCCATCTAGTGCAGATCCCACTTCATCATGGAAGCAAGTGCCATGATGGTTCTAATGGAAGTGTACCTTGCTACTGGAGCAAATGTCTCTTAATAAATCCCCTCTTTCTGAGATAATCCTCTAACCACAAGTCTTGCCTTGTATTTTTCAATAATTCCATCAGTTGCATGTTTTATCTTTTAAATCCATTTCGAAGATACCACAATTTTGTTTTCTAGTTTGGGTACTATATCCCAAACATCATTCTTCATTATTTATTGGTATTCTTCCGTCATTTCTTCCACCCACTCTTTCTTCTGTGCAACTTCCTCGTGGATGGTGGGTTCTTTATCTACAAGGTAACACATCAAAGCTACATAACTGGAGAATGGTTTTGATCTTTTGCTTGTTCTTGTGGAGCCTTCTGGAGTTCCATACTTTTCTTCTTGTTGTATTATTTCTGTTACCCAATTAGGTTTTCTCTTTCAAGATATATCCATAATAGGGGGTTCCTAAGTTTCTAGCATATCATGATCTTCATATGTTACTATTTGAGGAGAGGGTTCAACTTCTTCTTTCCTGGGAGGTATATCCTCTTCATGTACTTATTCAATCTAACACCTTCTAGATTTCTTAAGAGTTGTCTCTTCATCAAATTTTACATCTGTACTAATCTCTATATGATGGAATCCTAAAATGTCTATCCTGAACGATTTAGAGAGTTCACAGTATCCAACAAATATTCCCTTATTTCCAGAAGGATGCAACTTGGTTCTCTTCTCTTTCAGAATATGTACATATACTAGAAAACCAAATATATTTAGATGGATCACTTTAGGATGCTTTCCTGTATAAATTTATTCAAGAGTCTTGAATCCAAGATAACTATGAGATAATCTATGCTACACATACATATTTTTTTTTTCTGCTTCATCCCATAGGTGCATGGGGAGGTCTTGGTCATGAATCATTGTTTTCACTGCTTCCATAATGGTTCTATTCTTTCTTTCTGCAACACCATTCTATTGAGGATTGTAGGGAGTGATTAGTTCCTTCTTGATTCCATCCTCCTTGTAAAATGATTCAAATTATTTTGAAGTATATTCTTCACCATTATCTGATCTTAGTGTCTTGATTCTTCTTTCTAAATGGTTCTCTATCAAGGTTTTGAATTCCTTGAATTTCCCGAACACTTCACTCTTGGTCTTCAAGTAGTATATCCATGTCTTTATTGTATAGGAATCAATAAATGTGAAATAATATTCATATCCACTTAAATATGTGGAGGGCATAGGACCACATACATAAGAATGAATTAATTCCAATGCACCTTTAGTCTTTGTTTCACTTTTCAGAAAAGGATTCTCGATGTTGTTTCCTTTTGCACATTCTTTGCAAGTTCCTTCATGATCAATATTCAGATTTGGTAACTGTGTTCCACCTTGCTCACATAGGGTAGTGATTTTTAGTTGATGTGAACAAGCCTCCTATGCCATAGTTCAATTGAGATAGTAGTCTCATGGACAAGGGATGTCCCTGGATGTCCTTTGATTTTGTATAGTCCTCCTTCTTCTTCACCAATGACCACAGTATCTTCAAGTGTCTTTCCTTTGGATGACATAAGTACTTGTCCATCTATGAAAGAAACTCTATATCCTTTCTTATATAGTATTGAGAGGGAATGTAGGTATGTTTTAAAACCTGGTACATATAGAAATTCCTTCATCTTCATGGAAGTTCTAGATTCAATCTTGTATCTTGATTCACCAATACCTTTGATGGGATATTGATAGTAATCTCCTAATGATAATTTTTGAGGAGAGATATTTTCTTCAAGTATTGACATATTTTTCTTCTTCCCTATCATGTGCTTTGAAGCACCACTATCAATAAGCCATGTCTCTTCTCCAGGTGTTACAGATCTAGAGATTGCAGAGACTAGTACATATTCTTCTACATCTTCTTCTTTTGTTAGTTTCATTCGAGGTATTTATTCTTCTTCATCATCCTCATATTCATCTAGATGAGCATGATGTATTTTGTTGTTGTTCTTTAATGGAAACTCTCTGGAAAGGTGTCCTATATTGTGACAATTATAGCATTTCTACTTTGAGTAATCTTTCTTATGGTTGTTTTCTCTTTTCTTTTGAAACTTCTTCTTTAATGGTTTATGACTATCCTTCTTGAAGTTTTATTGTTTTCTTCCTTTAGTATGGATAGGTAGATCTTGATCATATTCTCTAAGTAGATATTCTCTGTTAGCTACTATAGCTTCTTCTTGAATGCAATCTTCCCATACAACATCAAACTTCATACTTTATTTTATGGCACACAGAGTCTGTATGAATGAATCCCAAGGTCTAGTGAGACCATTGAGAGTAGTCATAACTAGTTCATTCTCATGAAGGATGTCTCCAATGGAACTTAGTTGTTCCCTAAACTAGGATACCATTGTGAAGTAATCATGAATTGATTCTCCTTTTGTCATCTTGGTGCCATTCAGTTGAGCTCTCAAATTCATCTTCCTATTCAAGTTCCTTCCCTCATACATTCTGGAAAGTGCATCATACATTTTATTTGGTGTCTTATTATATGACACTTGAGGGATCAAGTGATATTTGATAGAATCATCAATGATCCTCATTCTCTTGATTAGGTCTTTCTAATTATTCTCCTTAGCTTTATCTTATTTAGGTTCTGTAGCTTCATCCTTATGTACTTCTCAAGACCATTCTCTTTAAGAGTGAAACCAATACTATACTTCCATTCTAGGAACTTTTCTATTCCTTCCAATTTGTCCTGAAGCTTGGTGTTTGGGATCATCCTATCTAGGAGGTCCCTAAATATTGAAATTTATCAAAATGAAAAGATGACCTTACCAGAAGATACGCTTGACCGAGGCACGTTGGTTGGTCAACTTGGTTTATGAAGATCCCAAATCTTCACCCTTCAAAACTTACTTGCGAGGTTGCAATTTCTACAGAATTTCTGATTTTGGTTTTCTACAGTTTTTTGGTTGAGGGCCAAAATAAGGTTTATATTTCTTGGAGATTAAACCACCCAAAAAAATTGATCCTAGGCTCAATAGATGCACTCTAGGGAGGCATAAATTTCTATGCAAGAATATCTTCAAAATTCCAAACTTTGCATAAACCCTAATTTCTTCTGGAGGGAGAGGAGAGAGAGTTTCACCATGTGAAAGTTGTTCTATTCAATCTAGTTGTGATACCATGTTAAGATTTCATATGCTTAGCTAAATCATTAGTGTTTAATAAAAATTCGCAATAGTAGCATATGCAGAATCACTAAAAGAAACACAATCACAAGATAGACACACTATTTATCCTGGGAAACCCTCAAGGGGAAGAAAACCCAACAAAAAATCATTTGTATAAGATGTATAAGATAAAACCCAAAAACGGGTATTATCCTCCTTGTTGGTATCTCTCTCTCTCTCTCTCTCTCTCTCTCTCTCTCTCTCTTATGCACTACACAAGTGAGTGAGTCTGTGTTTAAATGAGAAGCACAACTCCTCTATTTATACTCTTTTTGTCAATTGACTTTTACCCTAATCAAGTCGGCCCCACTAAACTGTTTGGGCCGATTTCTCCTAGGAAATAAGAAAAACAATAGTTTATTATATTCATTAGGGTGCTATTGACCCGACTTACAATGGAGGCTTTACCTCATGACTCTATGATGACCATTTACAATAATAACATCCCAACAGAGGAATAAAACATCCCCCTTGGGGTACATCAGTAAAATACATTTAGAATATGATTTGAAGTTACAATATGTCAACATTAAACTTGCAAGAATTTGCGAATGAAGTCTTTAAAAAAATTGACGACTATCATTGAAAAAATTGCAGGCACATTCTTGAGTCCAAACGACATCACCATGTACTGAAAACATCCCATTACGTTATGAACGTCGTCTTGTGCCTATATTCCTTTGTGATCCTTATCTGGTGGTGTAATACCCCATTTTGAACCTAAGGGTATATTATCTTTTAATATAAATATTGTATACATGTGATGTATGTTTTCCTAGCGTGGAGCTCAAGGCTAAGGCCCTGCTAGTGGATGCTCAGATTTTTAGTTAAAAGGAAAGTATTAGATATTATGTTACCCATGTGCTATTAAGCAATGGAACATTGTAAAAATGATGTAAATAAACGTCACGCAATAAAATACCAAAACTGGCTATGGAAGCAACTAATGAGAAGAGGCCATGTGTATCCACTAGGGATTGGTGAGTGGGTGTGGGATTAAACCATAGGTTTTCGACAGGGTATGTGCTCGGTTCGCCATTTAAATTCCATTGTGGAAGATGGTAATTTAATTTTCCATCCATTACACGTGCTTAGCTGTGAGAAGAAAACCCCAAATCGCAACTTTGCAAGAACCCATGTTTTGAAGAGCCAAAAATGCCCAGAATTGGTATTTGATAGTGAAATCCAATGGGGGATGGATATATATGAACCTTGGGAAGAATTTGAGAGTATTAAATACCCCTAAATCCATTTGGGAAACCCATCTTTTATAGCCGAAAAATCCAGTGATGGGATAGAGTTTTTTTTTTATGGTAGAATTGTGACAAATCCAAGTGTGAATGTTGTAACAGAGGACTGGGTTGCTTGAATTTAGCTTGAGATGTTTGTATTTCTGTGATTGATCTCACTAGCTTAGAATCCTCCTCCTTTTTTATTGCATGCTTGATAAACCCCTCTGTGTGTGGGATTAGCATGACTGGTTGAGTGAAACCATGGTTGTGAGTGAGCCTATTTAGTTCCTCCTTAGTGGATATGCATCCCAGCTCAGGGGTGATCTCTCAGCTGAAACAATATAGGATGGATAGAGATCTATGGTTGGGTGGAACAATGCTCTCACATAGCCATTTGTTGGACAGTTTCATCTTAAAGATAAGTATTCTCTGTGGTTTAAATTGTGATCATTTTGTATTCTGTTTTGCATGTTTAATTACTTATGTTAATTTAATGATATTATTATCTTAATCTAGTTGACATGAAGCCTATGCATAGCACGAGAATGGGATTGATTATTGTATGGTTGTATAATTACTCTTCTTGGAAGGAAATAAGATGATGTACTCCCTTCTGCGTGTGTGTTATTATGTTTATTCCGTTGTGTTTATATTGAGATACATGATGAAATGGTGTGTGGGTAATGGGTAATTCCGCTGTGTGTATTAAGAATGATATGAACACATAAGCTCTTATTTATCCATGAATTTACTAATGGATGGGGATGAGATTGACAAATAATCCCGGGATGTTGGGTTATGTTTCCTCTCTTGCATCGAATTGATGGGAGGGGATGTGACAGATGGTAGATTGAAAATCCACCTGTGAACAAATAGATCCCTTGTCCTCCGACGCATTCCAATACTTCACCAGTAAATGATTTTTGGAATGGATCATGAATACTTGCATCATTCATCTTCCTCAGGTTAACACAGATTCATATCTCTCTCATCTTTCTATCTTAGACAATCATCAGACTGATCCATTCTAACTCTTCAATTGGTTCATTAATGCCATCATCCAACAACTGATCTAATTCTTCTTTGACATGTTCTTTGTATCTTGGGTTCAATCTATACGGTCGCTGCTTTAGTGGTTTTGCGTCTAGCCTTAAGGGAATTTTCATCTCACCCAACTCACTTAAGATCCCTTTCATCTCAATTTTTTTTTCAGAAACAAGTCCTGGAACTCATGCAACAAATCAGTTATTTATTCCATAGTTATCTCATCCCAGTAATCCCCAATGTTAGCTAATTTCAGGTTCTCCATCATCCCAATATTGACCTTCCTTCTCTCGAGCAGTTGTTTTTCTTTGTCGAAGGGTATTTGCTATCATGTAAAATGACACTTCTCCATCCAAGTGAAAACACCCAATGTGTTGAAACACAAAAGGACAAATTGGATTGAATTATCCAGAACACTATAGACATGCATGACTATTGATACAACATCACCTTACCAGCTGTGTATATTTTTGTTTGGACATTAGGGTTGAATGTGTGACTATTTACATAGAAAACCACATATTATACACAAGTATTTTCATTGAAAATTGCATATTGATTGCACCCGCGGGTTTCCTTAAAGAAAATACCTAATTGATAGATAAAAAAATACCTAACTGTATTTTTGCACACCTTCTTGAAGGTAGTACTCTAGTACAATAGGTTAGATTAAATTCTGATAGATAATCAAATGAAGTGTGCATGAATGTGTTTATTTACCTTCTACATATTTCATAGGTTGATCAAAAGTAAGTTTTCCTTTCTATTTCAGAAATTTTCCTTAAACATAGTACATTATCATAAAAATAAACAAAACTGTCTCCCGAAAGAATCTAAAAAAAAGAATATATAGTCTATTCTCTTATTTACATAGTAAATAGATTATTTACTATAAGCCTATTTATTATGAATATATATAGTAATTAAAAACATTATAAGAATAGAAAAATTAAATAAGTAGAATTAACTTAAAGAAAACAGTAAAATGAGGCTAGAAATTACTTAGATAATTTCATCATTAATATAAGTAAGAATGAAACTTGAAACACATTACAATTAAATATCAAACTCTGTAAAGATTTAAAAGTAATTAAAATTTTATAAAAACCCTAATTTGGAGAAACTGCCAATTTATGATCTATGTTTCCTTCTCCTTTTCCAGAGAAGGGTTAATACAGTTTTTACCTATAATTACTTAAGCATAGATTATTCATTTATAGAAACACAAGTATCTAATTTATATTTACACAATTTAAAATAAACTCTTCACAGGAATTGAAACTGTTTGATAATTATTAGACTAAAACATTTTAAGTAAAGACCCTTTAAAACATTTCAACCCAAGTACACACTAAAAACTCAGGATGTAATAATCAATCCTAATTTTATTTATTTTCTGAATAATTGTTTTACTGATAGAGAAAAAAATTAAAACTCTATTTTAAAACCAACATTTTGAACTTTTCCCCTTGTTAAACAAAATCGAAACATTTACGAACTTAACCATAATAAAACTTCTTTTAAGTTATGTAATCCAACCATTCATCAATAAAAATATCATAGCAGTAACAATATCTCTATTAAGTTAACTTAAAAAATAATTTGAAAATAACCAAAACAGATAAATCTCACAGCCTGCCATCGTTTTTCTTAAAAGAACACACTATATATATTATCGATTATAAAATATATAAAACAGTAAGCTTTAGAGATTAATAAAAAAATACAGACAACTTCTATACCCTAACTTAATTCATAAACACCAGTGCAATTTCCATACAAGTTACGGCCTAATGGCCTGTTCACAAAGGTCACGGCTTCAAGCCTGCTAAAAAAAATCAAATACTGTGGATAATCGCGTTACAGCCATTGGCCCTTACAGGATTTTGCTTTAAACTGTTCTGAGAGTCAAAAATAAGTATAGGTAGGAGAAAAATGATTCACAGCCTTATGGCCTTCCCCACAAATTGAAGTCATGGAAGCCACGGCCAAATAGTAATTCAAATCCAAGCGAATTGTTCAACCAAGACACCATGCACCCATCGCAGGAGTAACCTAAGGTAAGACCAAGGCTTACCGATTGTTGAGTAATATGAAGACCCCCTCTTTGTTGGAGACTTCAAGCCACAGGATGAAAAGATCTGCGTATAAAGTGACCTGCACAACCATTAAATATTTCATTAAGCTCTTTCTTAGTTCAAGAAACGAAGATAATAAAATACTTTGAAACAATGTAGAGGGTTTTTTAAAAACTTAAAAGGAATTATTACCTGGATACTTTTTGACTGTAGCCGTATAGAAGGTGGATTTAACAAAACCCTAGCCCCAAGCTGGAGTATTCTCGAGCAAACGAAAGAAGCTATGTCAAGGAAACCACAACTAGAAAGTTCAAACTAAAACCAAGGCTAGGACACGTTGAACCAGAGTTCAAGCCCACAAAGAGTCAGAGCAATGGAAAAAATGACCTCACGCACAGAGTCAGAGTAATGGAAAAAATGAATTCACATTCAGAGTAAAGCAGTGGCCACATAAACCTCAAACGTAGAAGAAAATGAAATGGCAAAGGAGGCCTGTACAGAGTTGAAGGAGTGACGTTAAGGCCATGCGGCCATGAGCCTGTGGGTGTCCCACTCCACAACAACGATAAAAAGATAGGTAAATGCGAACATTTAGGGTTTAGAAGAGTTATATAGTGAACCTCCAAGTCAAAAACCCTAACCTTTAAGCATTGACCATGTGGAAGTTTAATATGTTTTGGATTTGTGGGTCAACTCTATGGTTTCAGGAGAGTCTTGGAACAACCTGTCAATAAAAGGAATTTACATAAAAACTTGGTTATAACCCTTTTCAACGATAGGATAATATCATTATATTATAAGATGCAATTTATAATATTAAAATAAAATGATAATGGTGGTAGTTTTTGAATAAACTAGGGTTTACAAAATATGTTTTATGCATCATATAAATGGGTAATAACTTATGCAAATGAATTCTTTAACCTTGATAAGATTATAAATAACACCTTGTGATATACTATAGAACTTGTAAGAAACCTATGAAGATACATTGGTGAAAAACACTTATGTGTGTAAGTTTGCAAGTATAGAAAGATTCTTAGCTGGATTCCTAATATAAGCATTAAAACTTAGTTTTGTTATAGGGTAATATTTATTTTCATATCTCCTTGTGAAATAAAGATTTTGCGAAGGTTAGATTGGATAGATTTTTGTAGGAATGATCTTTTTATTCTTTACACAAGAAATAATACTATTGTTTAATGATATAATGTTCTTAGTATTAAATTTCTACCTAGTAAGTACTCAAACAGTTAATAGACTGTCTTCTGCACTAAGTTTTTAGTTCCATGTGTGAATGTCCATCATTATACCTTATGAATATACCTAGATTTAGGCTTTCCTAATTTTACTTAACTTTGAATATTGTTGAAACAAATACCCTTGAACTATCTCTGGTAACAGGTAATAAAGTATTGAATGACCTGGTGTACAATTTTTACCTTTCACTAGGATTACATACAATACCTAAACTAATAATAGATAGATAAAAGTTAGATGAACAAGTTATAGTGGAAGCGAAGTAGAAGAACAACTAGATAATGTTCAGTTTTCCAAACACTTATGTTTAACAGAAAATTAATTAAAACATAAATATATAGACCAACGATACCTCGTTTATTTTGATCAAAGCTGTAAAATAAAATTTTTTACTAGCATTATAGTTTATGCTAGTTGAGATAATAATCTCGATCTGAAAACTGGTTACAAAATGTCTTACCTGTAAAAGACCTATAAAAGAAGCATCACTTCACTACATTAGCTAAAAAGTGAAGTAAGCCTCAGACTCAATTGAAGGTCCTTCATATTTTCAGAAACAATAAAACAAACTTTAGCACTTAGTAATTAAACAGATGTTTCAATTCATGTTGTTCCAAATCATAACCTGCTAAATCAAATCCTTAACAATGATTTATGAAAGCAAATAATTAAGTATGCAGATATAGAAATTAACAAAAGAATCAGTTCTAGTTTAAGCATGATTATGTTAACTATTAATAGTTAAATGTCCCTCAAAAGTGACAATTGCAAACATTTAATGTCATAGGAAAATTTTTAAATTTTTATGAATTTTTGGGTTATTACATGTGGTATCAGAGCACATGTTCAGACACTAGGCCTAAATGTAGCTCAACCTACATAGACAAACAGTAAATTAAATGCATGCATACTAATTATTATTTTCTTTTTGAAATGTTATTTTCAGAAAAATTTCCTGAGCTAAATTGCAGTTATGGAAAGACTCGAAGAATATGCAGATGAAGAGTCCCCGTTTAATGAACAAAGTAATTCTAAAAGAGAACCAGTTGAGGAAGAAATAACTAATAATTCTTCAGAATTATTACAAACTATTAAAGAATTAAGAACTGAGATGGAAACAGTTAAAAAGGAAAATGAAAGAATTCTGAGAGCTCAAGAGGTGCTGAACTAGATACTGATGGAAAAATTTTCGAGTGAAGAAAAAGATAAACAGATAGGGTCTGAAGATATGACCTACCAACAAAAAATTAAAAAGTCTAAACAGTCTAAAATCAAAAGTAGTTCGTCCTCTAAAATTTATGGTGACTCACATAGGAATAATCGTCAGTACACTAGTGATAGTAGTGAAGATAATTATCATTCAAGAAAAAGAAAATTTAAGCCCTCTGAAGAAATTTCAGGAGAATTTAAGAAGATAAAACCACCAACTTTCAATGGTGCAACTGAGAAAGGAGAAGAAGCTAAATCATGGTTGTCTGGGATGAAGAAGTATTTCCAAATATATAACTACTCTAATCAGCTAAAAGTAAGAATGAGCATTTACAATTTAACTGGGAAGGAATATATTTGGTGGCAGGTAAAAGGTATTAGGGAAAAAAACATTAAATGGAGTACCTTTAAGAAATACTTTAAAAAAAAGTTCTTGTCAGAACAATATTACGAAGAGTGAGCTAAGGAATTTTATGAACTGAAGCTTGGAACAATGAATCTGAAAGAATCAAACAGTAAATTTTTAAGTCTGCTACATTACGTGCCTTACATTGTGGATGAGAAGCCTAAGGTACAACGGTTTCTAAGCTATTTACCTTTTCACATAAAAGATAGAATTGAATACGATAATCCAAAAACCCTAGAAGAGGCTATGCAAAAGGTAAATTTTTGCTATGAGCAGAACCACAAAAAAGAAAGCATGCATTAGAGGAAATTTCAACTCAAAATGGGCCTTTTAACCACAATTCAAATTCCATATCATCATGTGTTAGCCAATGAAATTTATTTAAATTTCAAATACCGTATAGGTCTTAAATAAGTTTTTAATATAAATTTGGGGATAGGTATCAATAAAAAAACTACTTTTTTGTTCGTATTTTCGACATATCTCCCTGTGTTTTTACTCAAATTTCAATCGCGAGATCTCCCTGGATGCGAAATTAGTTTTTGCATTCAACGGGTACCCACTCGACATGATTTTGATAGGCCCCTCTACCCCAAAAACAAGAAATACCTGAAAAAACGTGATCATGATGTAGCAGGGTCCATCAAAAGTATGTCGAGTGGGTACTCAATGGATGAAAATTTAATTTCACATCCAATGAGCTCTCCCAATCGAAATTTGAGTAAAATCACATGGAGATATGTCTAAAATACGAACAAAAAAGTAGTTTTTTTTCTTTTCTTCCTCCAAAATTAATAAATATTATTTTATTATTCTAACTATTATTTTATTGTTTTTCTTAAGAGGCCCATTTTGAGTTGAAATTTCCTCTAATGTCAAACTAGAAGGCTAAGAGGTCTAATAATTTTTTACAAAAGAAGAAGGGTTTCGTACCTAACTGCATTTTTAGGAATAATAACACACGCAATTTTCTTAATAAGAATTTCCAAGGAAATAAAGGTAAGTCATAGTTAAATCCTAATGGTCGTAGAAATAAAGAACCTGCTAATAATCACAACAATTACATTAATAATAATGAAAGTAAAGAACCATTAAAGTGTTGGGAGTGTAATTGACCTCATTATGGATCAGTATGCCCTAACCGAAAGAAGATTGTTAGCAGCATACATACAGTGCAAGAGGAGATGACTTTTGGTGATTTAGCAAGGACAATGCCCACGATTAATGCAGCACTGGAAAATACGCAGGTGGATTATCAAACTTCCATGGTGGAAGTAGAAGGTAAGCTGAATCAAACACCTATTTCTATCTTAATTGACCCAGGGGCTAGCTTGAGTTATATTTCTCCTAATTGAGTCGAAAAATGCAAGTTATCAGTGGAAAAGTTTGCAAATTCATGGTTAGTTCAGCTAGCTACTGGAGCAAAAACAAAAGTGATTAGTTTTGTAAAAGATTGTACTGTAGGTATGGATCAGTTTGAAACCTCTGTGAATCTTAATGTACTTCCTTTAGGCACTTATGACATGTTAATTGGTATGGACTGGTTAGAACACCATAGAGTAGTTATGAACTCTTTCGATAAAACTTTTACTTGTGTAAATAATGAAGGAGAAACAGTAACCGTAACAGGAATCCCTAGGAAAACAACTATAAGTCAAATATCTACTTTGTAATTAAAGAGAGCTATTTGGAAGGGTTGTAAAGCCTTTGATTAAACTGTAATTACCAAAGAACATACTAATAATGAAGATAAACTAAAACTGGAAGATATTCCAATCCTGAAGGGGTATTCAGATGTATTTCCAAAAGAAATTTTGGGACTTCCTCCGAAAAGGGAGTTAGATTTCACTATTGAGTTGGTACCTGGTGTAGTGCCTAGCTCAAAAGCCCCTTATCAGATGAATATATTGGAATTAAATGAATTAAAATCATAGTTAAAATAACTTATTGATAAGAAGTATATAATACCCAGTGTGTCTCCTTGGGGAGCACCTATTATTTTCATTAAAAAGAAGGATGGTACTCTATGCTTATGTATTGATTACCATAAAATTAATAAAATGACCATTAAAAATAGATACCCGTTGCCCCACATAGATGATATATTTGATTAGCTACATGGAGCAACTGTATTTTCAAAGATTGATTTACGATATGGTTATCATTAGGTCTGAATCAAAGATGAAGACATCTTTAAAACAACTTTTAGGACCAGATATGGTCACTATGGCTTTGTTGTTATGCCATCTGGGATCACTAATGCCCTGGTTGTCTTCATGTGATTAATAATGTATTGCATAAGTTCCTTGATAAATTCATGGTGGTATTCATTGACGACATTCTAATTTATTCTAAGTCTAAAGAATAACACGAGGAGCACTTAAAAATCATTTTACAAGAATTGCGAGAACATCAGCTTTATGCTAAATTTAGTAAGTGTGATTTATTTAAGGATAAAATACAGTACTTAGGCCATATAGTAACAAAACAAGGGATATTAGTTGATCCAGAAAAGATAAAATCAATTGAAGAATTGTCAGTGCCAAAAGACGTGACTGACGTACGGTTATTCATGGGGATTACTAGCTACTATCAAAGATCCATTTAAGGAATCTCAAGAATTGCAAATCCCATAACTTCTTTACAGAATAAAGGGAAGAAATTCGAGTGGAATCAAAAGTGTGAAGAAAGTTTTAAAAAGTTAAAAGAATTACTAAATACTGCACCAATCTTAAGAATTGTTGATCCTAATAAAGACTTTATAGTATGCATTGACGCATGCAACAATGGTCTAGGTGGATTTTTAACTCAAGAAGGACACGTAATTGCATATGAGTCTAGGAAGCTTAAGATTCATGAGAAAAACTACACAACCTACGATTTAGAGTTGGCTACCATCATACATGTTTTGAAGATGTGGCGCCATCACCTTATCGAAAGAAAATTTATATTAATGACAGATAATAAAGGATTAAAATATTTATTAGATCAACCTAACTTAAACGCAAGGAAAGCTAGGTGGCTAGCTTTCCTTAGCGAGTACGATTTTGAATTCCAACATATTAATGGAAAAGAAAAGAAGGTTGCTTATGCTCTAAGAAGAAATGAAAAACTAAATTTTGTAGCAGTAATCAGCACTTATAAAACAGATTTAGAAGAACAACTAGAGGAAGGAGTGAGATTGGATGAAAATGATCAGAAATCACAAGCAAAAGTAACATAAAATTTAACTAAAATTTTAAGTACAGGGTATAGGATAAACAGAAAGGGATTATTACTATATAAAAATAGGCTGTATATACCTAATTTACCTAAGATTAAGCTAATGATTTTAAATGAAATTCATAAGAATCCTTACTCAGGATATCATAGTTATCAGAAGACTATAACCATGTTACAGAAGGATTACTTTTGGCCAAACATGAAGAATGAACTGGAAGAATACATTTCCAAGTGTTTTGAATTTCAACAAGTTAAGATTGAACACTAGCATCCAGCCGGTTTACTACAGCCATTACCCATCCCTAGCTGGAAGTGGGAAATAATCAGTCTTGATTTTATTACAGGTCTACCAAGAAATCAGAACCTGAATGAGTCGATAATGGTAGTCATTGATAAACTTAGAAAAGTAGTTGATTTTATACTTGTAAAGACCACCTACAAGGATGCTAATATTGCTGATATATTCATGAAACAAATATTTCATTTACATGGGATACCGAAAGTTATAATTTCAGACAAAGACCCTAAGTTTACAGGCAATTTCTGAAAGTATGTGTTTAAAGGACTGAATACTACTTTAAATTTCAGTACCTCTTTTTATCCCAAAACAGATGCAGACTAAAAGAGTGAATCCAGTGTTGGAAGATATGCTCAGAATGTATTTTAAGGAACAACTAGGTAAATGGGAAGATTACTTACACCTCGTAGAGTTTGCTTACAACAATCACTACCAAGCTTCAGCCAGATACAGTCCATTTGAAATTTTGTATGGAAGAAAGTGCATAACCATCATCTCATGGAGTAGCCCAGTGACAGGCTAGTATTAGGACCTGAAATACTAAAATAAATGGATTTAATTGTAAAACATGTGCAAGGTAACTTAAAAGTTGCACAAGACATCCAAAAAAGTCAAGCAGATCTTAAACGAACTCAAAACGAATTGTATGTGGGTGAACATGTCTTTCTAAAGGTAAGTCCTAAAAGGAGTTCTCTGAGATAAGGATGTTGTGCTAAGTAGGCACCTCGATATTGTGGACCCTTTGAGATACTGTCCAAAATGGGACATGTGGCATATCAATTAGCTTTACTGCCAAATTTGAAGGTTCATAATGTTTTTCATATCTATGTGTTAAAAAAATATGTAAATGGTGATATTCATGTTATAAATTGGAATGATGTGCATGTGGAACCCGAAGGATATTTTTTGATGGAACCGAATTGTATCCTTCAAAGGAGGGAGGTATCGCTTTGAAATAGCACCATTGGTCAGGTGAAGGTGCAATGGAATCACCTTAGTCCAGAAGAAGCCACCTGGGAAATGGAGAGTCATATGCAGGCTGCATATCCAATTCTGTTCCAGGAAATTTCTGGGGATGAAGAATAAATAACATCGAGGACGATATTATTTAAGGGGGTGTGTATGTCACATGCCCCAAATTGATTTTTTTTTTATGTTTTAAGAAACATTATGTTTTATTTTTATTATAAAGTTTGTAATTAATGACCAAGTGGGGTCAAGGATAATTGCATGTAATTGTTGAATATTTTATTAATTGATAAATTAAAGATGAGACAACAGCTTAAGGAGGTTGTTAAATGAGTGTTTTACTGGTCACTTGGTGGAATGGGTTGGGTTGAGAGCAGATTGACACTTGGTAGCATCCTCAAACTACTTCTAGATGTTGTAGGAGGAAACTTCCCTATTTTTGTGGTCATGTTCCCCAAGAAAGTGGAACAAGAGAAGGTGGGTCATTAAGTGAAAGTTTAACCAAAAGACCTAGGCATGCTAATAAAACTTCGTATTCAATTCAAATGAGGATGATTTTTTCTTTACTTGTGAAAAATTATGAGTGAATTGAGTGCACAACAAAATTCGATGGAAGGGAAAAGAAGAAGTTTTATTTGAGTGAAGAGCGCTGAAGTTCTGAACTAGTGCAACTAATTTAAGCTGAGTTCATACTACTGCAAGCAGAACAGATTACTGTTGGATACTAAGTAGAGTTGCAAAGGATTACTAAACTAGATCTATAACCCATGACTTCTACAAGGTGGACTAGTAGACAAGCTTGGGGGTCCTGGGATTTGATGTTGAGCTATCTCCAGGAGTTGGTTGTGAGGAACATGTTCCTTAAGTTGTTGTCTCCTCTTCTACATTTCCAAGTTCTACATGTTCTTTCTAATTTCTATTTTCATATTGGGGATCGAGAAGGATTGAACTTAGGGAATATTATGTTATGATTCTTTTCTTTTGTTATTAGAATTATTGAATGAAAACATTTACTGTGGAAAGATAGACAAATTATAGATTAGATATAGATTAGGATAAATGATTAGAAGAATTTCCAATTTTACTGATAGATAAAAAAATACATAACTATATGTCTCCACACCTTCTTGAAGGTAGTACTTTAGTACATTAGGTTAGATTAAATTCTGATAGATAATCAAATGAAGTGTGCATGAATGTGTTTATTTACCTTCTACAAATTTCATAGGTTAATCAAAAGTAAGTTTTCCTTTCTATTTCAGAAATTTTCCTTAAACAGAGTACATTATCATAAAAATAAACAAAATTGTTTCCGAAAAGAATCTAAAAAAATGAATATATAGTATGTGCTCTTATTTACATAGTAAATATATTATTTACTTTAAGCCTATTTATTATAAATATACATAGTAATTAAAAAAATTATAAGAATAGAAAAATTAAATAAGCAGAATTAACTTAAAGAAAACAGTAAAATGAGGCTAGAAATTACTTAGATAATTTCATCATTAATCTAAGTAAGAATGAAACTTAAAACATATTAAAATTAAATATTAAACTCTGTAAAGATTTAAAAGTAATTAAGATTTTATAAAAACCCTAATTTGGAGAAACTCTCAATTTTTTATCTATGTTTCCTTCTCCTTTTCCAAAGCAGGGTTAATACAGTTTTTACGTATAATTATTTAAGCATAGATTATTCATTTATACAAACACAAGTATCTACTTTTTACACAGTTTAAAATAAACTCTTCATAGGTAAAATATTGAAACTGTTTGATAATTATTAGACTAAATTTTTTTAAGTAAAGACCCTTTAAAACATTTCAACCCAAGTACACAGTAAAAAATCAGGATGTGATAATCAATCCTAGTTTTATTTATTTTCTTAATAATTGTTTTACTGACAAAGAAAAAAATTAAAACTCTATTTTAAAACCAACATTATGAAGTTTTCCCCCTGTTAAACAAAATTGAAAAATTTACGAACTTAACAAGAATAAATCTTCTTTTAAGTTCTGTAATCAAACCATTCATCAATACAAATATCATAGCAGTAACAATATCTCTATTAAGTTAACCTAAAAAAGAATTTGAAAATAACCAAAACAGATAAATCTCATAGCTCGCCATCATTTTTCTTTAAAAAACACATATATATTATTGATTATAAAATATATAAAACCGTAAGATTTAGAGCTTAATAAAAAATACAAACAACTTCTATACCCTAACGTAATTCATAAACAACATTGTATTTTGTATACAAGTTATGGCCTAATGGCCTATTCACAAAGGTCATGGCTTCAAGCCTGCTAAAAAAAATCAAATACTATGGATAATCGAGTTACGACGATTAGTCCTTACAGGATTTTGCTTTAAACTGCTCTGAGAGTAAAAAATAAGTATAGGTAAGAGAAAAATAATTCAGGGCCTTGTGGCCATCCCCACAAATCGAAGTCATGGAAGCCACGGCCAAATATTAATTCAAATCCAAGTGAACAGTTCAACCAAGACACCATACACCCATCGCAGGAGTAACCTTAGGTAGGACCAAGGCTTACTGATTGTTGAGGAATATGAAGACCCCCTCTTCATTGGAGACTTAAAGCCACAGTTTGAAAATCTATGCATATAAAATGCCTTGCACAACCATTAAAGTTTTCGTTAAGCTCTTTCTTAGTTCAAGAAACAAAGACAATAAAATACTTTGAAACAGTGCAGAGGGTTTTTTAAAAACTTAAAAGGAATTATTACCTGGATATTTTTTGACTTTAGTTGCATATAGGGTTGCTTTAACAAAACCCTATCCCCAAGCTGGAGTATGCCCGACGGTTTATAAGAGTTATATAGTGAACTTCGGAGTCAAAATCCCTAACCTTTAAGCCCACGTAGAAGTTTAATATGTTTTGGAGTTGTGGGTCAACTCTATAGTTTCAGGAGAGTCTTGGAACAACTTGTCAATAAAAATCATTTACATAAAAACTTGGTTATAACCCTTTTCAAAGATAGGATAATATCACTATATTATAAGATGCAAGTTATAATATTAAAGGAAAATGATAATGGTGGTAGTTTTTGAATAAACTAAGGTTTAGAAACTATGTTTTATGCATCATATAAATGGGTTATAACTTATGCAAATGAATTCTTTAACCTTGATAATATTATAAATAACACCCTTGTGATATACTATAGAACTTGTAAAAAGACCTTGTAAGAAACCTATGAAGATACATTGGTGAAAAACACTTATGTGTGTAAGATTGCAAGTATAGAAAGATTCTTAGCTAGCTTCCTAGTATAAGTATTAAAACTTAGTTTTGTTATAGGGTAATATTGATTTTCATATCTCCTTGTGAAATAAAGATTATGCGAAGGTTAGATTGGATATATTTTTGCAGGAATGATCTTTTTATTCCTTACAGAGGCAATAATACTATTGTTTAATGATATAATGTTCTTAGTATTACATTTCTACCTAGTAAGTACTCAAACAGTTAATAGACTGTCTTCTACACTAAGTTTCTAGTTCCATGTGTGAATGTCAATCATTATACCTTATGACTATACCTAGATTTAGGTTTTCATAAGTTTACTTAACTTTGAATATTTTTGAAAAAAATACCCTTGAACTATCTCTGGTAACAAGTCATTAAGTATCGAATGACCTGGTGTACAATTTTACCTTTCACTAGAATTACATACAGGACCTAAACTGATAATAGATAGATAAAAGTTAGATGAACAAGTTATAGTTGAAGTGAAGTAGAAGAACAAATGGATTATGTTCAGTTTTCCAAACACTTATGTTTACCAGAAAATTAGTTAAAACATAAATATACAGATCAACGATACCTCATTTATTTTGATCAAAGCTGTAAAATAATTTTTTTTACTAGCATTATAGTTTATGATAGTTGAGATAATAATCTCGATCCATAAACTGGTTACAAAACATCTTACCTATGAAAGACCTGTAAAAGAAGCATCACTTCACTGCATTAGCTAAAAAGCTAAGTAAGCCTCAGGCTCAACTGAAGTTCCTTCATATTTTCACAAATAATAAAACAAACTTTATCACTTAGTAATTAAACAGATGTTTCAATTCATGTTGCTCCAAATGATAATGTGCTAAATCAAATCCTTAACAATGATTTATGAAAAAAATAATTAAGTATGCAGATCTAGAAATTAACAAAAGAATCAGTTCTAGTTTAAGCTTGATTATGTTAACTGTTAACAGTTAAATGTCCCTCAGAAGTGACAATTGCAAACATTTAATGTCACAGGAAAAATTTTAAATTTTTACATATTTTTGGGTTATTAGAGGAGGCATATTCCCCCATCCACTCCTTATGTAGGTCCTATGCCTGCATATGTGGGCATGCAGTTTGGAAACAAAAATGCTTTTGGACAAGGTTTCCAGACACTATTTTCAACCCCATTCATGAGCTCTCCCTTTTCTCTTTTTAGCGGAGGGATACCTGCTCCTATATTTCATACTATAGTTTCATATGGAGCGTCTCAAAAAACATATAATGCACCACACACAAGTAATCCACTAGCTTACGGGTGGAATCCGTTTCAAAGTAGTCCAACTACTTCACAACCAGCGGCTGGGGGAAACCCCACTTTTTCATTTGGGAACTAGGGGGAAGCTCCTTCTACATCCTAGACCCATGCTTTTCAAGCTCTAGTTATGCCTAAACTTCCTTTCTTGGCAACTTTAAACTTGTCAGAATTGTCCATGTTGATGAATGACCCAGTGCGGCATAGTGCCATTGTTATTGGATTAATCTACTCAATCGAAATTAAGCTAGATCTCCCTAGTCCAAGTGGATCTAGAACAAATCAAATAAAGAATACAACCTTCTTTCCTAGATCAAATGGAAATGTAAAGTAACAGATAGATCACCTACCTGAAATATGCAGATCCTTTTCTCTCTTTGTTGATCCAAGCTCCAGAATCTTCAGATCTTCAGCTACAAAACCCTATAAAGAATGTGGAAATAAGAAAACAACATATGTGTATCCACACATATAATTAATCTAAGCAAACAGTTAAGGAAGAAATCTCTAAACATTATTAACAACAACAATGTTTATGGAAAGAGATTTGTATTAATGTAATCAAGGAGATACATAGAATTACATGGGAAAGAACATTACAACCTAGCCTTAACACTGCAATCTTCCATCCAACAATCCAAGCCAAAGCCTCCAAAGCAAGATAGTAATCCGACTAGAATTTCCACCAGGATAAGAGTACCATAGACCTTCCTCCCTTCCAAATGGAGAGAGGGTTTAATTTATAAGGCTAAAGGGATAGAATAGGTTGAGGATTAGGAGGAGGGATCTTAGGGATATTCCCTATAGGTTAGGAACTAAAATGCCACCTCACCTAAATAATAGGGATAAACCACCACCTCATCCACCTTCGAGAAGGGTCTCGAATCTTTGTTTTTTTCCCTCAAAACACGACCAACGCACTTTCCAAAAAGGGAAAAAGTGCCGTCGGTGCTCCTAGAAGTGGGAGATAGAGTGTTGGCGTCGGCTCACCTAGCATGAAGGGAAAAATCACCTTCAGTGCTCCTATAATGAAGGGAAAGAACGCCAACCTTCCTAAAGAGGGAAAAAAGTAGGAAAAACCTCAATCTCAATCAAATTTAGCAGAGATGAAACTTGGCGATTAGGAAAAGGGTTGACACATGGATCAAGAGTGCAATATTTCATTCTAGCAGTCACGTTGCCACCTGATCCTAACAAGTTACCTTCATAATTTCCCAAGTTTGAAGGAAAAGATGGAGAATATCCAGGTGCCCATATAACCAATTTTCACTTATAGTTATCTTCGAACTCACTGAACGATGACACCATTCGGATTATAATTTTACAGATAACTTTGACTAATGTTGCAGCAAAATGGTATATTGAACTACCCTCTACTGCATTTGATAATTTTTTGGACTTAGAAAATGTGTTCCTTAATCACTTCTAGCTCCTTATCCGGTATGATGATGACACATACCTATTGTCTACCTTTCGATATTACAAAGCCACACATATATTGGATCATATCCAAGAGTAGTGAAGATGGAAGAGGCTTATCAAAGCCACTATACCCCCCGAATTCTTGTTAGAGTGGTTCTTAAAATATTTACTGCCTTATATTTCTAAGGACGTATCCACTTAGGGGGTGACCAATGAAGAAGAAGCTATCCTCAGGGCCTAGTAGATGGACTTGATATATGTTCAATATGGGATATTATATGAAATCATACCTGAGGCACCATGGTCTACCCATAGTGTCGAGAAACCCAATCCTGGATCCCATGTTGATGGTGTGGTTAGTTCAGTAAGTTCTCCCACTGTAGAGTCACTAGCTAAGAAAATCCATGAGTTGTCAGTAAAGCAATCTACAACGGAGGCAACAAAGCCTCCCCCCTCACCTTAAAATGCAAAATTTTTTGTATAGTCTTCTCAGAAGGGCAATTGGCAGCCTGGTGGGAAAAATAAAAAATGGAAGAAGGGTGAGGGTAATCAAAACAAGCAGAAACCACGAATAATGATGATGGGGGTAAGAAAGATAAGACAAAGGTGAAATTTCCCTGTAAGTTGTGTTAGGGAGATCACTTGACTCATCAATTCCCTCTTATAGATCAAGCTCAAAAGTTTTTTAAAAATCAACAACCAAATTTCTCGAAGGATCCATTTCCCCAAGGATAGAATGCAACTTCTGTTTCTAATGTAGGTGGGGGAAATCCCAGTGCTCCCCTTGATTAGAACTATATCAATATGGTATGATCTAGTACCTTACTCCAGATGAGAATACAAATTTATGAAAAAGATGCTCCTGAGAAGGGTAAGTCTATTGGTGAAACCTCTAACACTCTCACAATTGAGAAACCTGCTGATCCAATGCCCAAGATACCAAAAGGTGTATTCAACCAAGAATTTCAGAATCCCAACACTAGGGCTTCTTCTAACTACTCTATGGTTGAAGATTTGGCCCAAAATCCTTGTGCAATGTCAGCAATGGAAGTGTTACAGAGTTGTCCATCTTAGCGGGATGCCCTCTTAGCAGCTTTAGGCTACATGGATTCATCGAGCCTGTTAGCAAAATTCAATCTATTAGATGTTAATATTCTCTAGCCGTATCATGTGGCTTTGTCAGTAGATGTCATTCATGGTGGAAAAACCATTGGAATTAAATTTGTTAACGAAGGTGCTTCCATGTGTGTGATGTAAATTTCTTGCTAGTAGGCTTTAGGTTCCCTAGACCTAGTTACGCCAAACACCTTACTTACTGCTTTCGATGGGAGGTATTTTCATCTGCATGGTGTCCTACCCAATTTTGAGATTAATTTGGCAACAAAATCAGTGGCTATTGAATTTGAGGTGATTGATTTTCCTTTGTATTATGACTTTCTTTTAGGGAGAAGCTAGACTCACGCCAGGTGTGCGATTGCCTCGACCATTCTTCGAGTGGTGGTTTTTCCACAAGAGGGGATGTTGGTTACTGTTGACCAACTCAGTTTCACTTGGAAGGGTTGTTTGGAAAATAATTATTTCATTGTACCTTTGATTGATTAGGTTAAACTGGATAATGAGAGCTTGGGGGTTGGAATGTATTCATCATTAATGGGAACATTCGATATCCCAACCTTGATAAATTATCTATGTTCTACAAGTGTAGGAAAGTATATCACAACGGTTGTCAATAGAATTGATCCTTGGGTCCCTCCTTCCCATTACGAACCTTAGGTGCCCTTATCTACAGTGCAAGTGGATTATCAAGCTATCATAGACACCACTATTGATCCTATCACGACTCCTTTGTCAGTCTCAGACGAGTTGGAAGAAGCTTACCTTCCTTCTTGGGAAGAGAAATATTTATATTTGTATGACTTCTTAGACATGGTTTTTCCTTCGGATGAAGCCATTTTGGAAGCTATGAGTGGGAGAGATAAGATTTGTGAATATCTTCACCATGGCTCCTACTTTTTTCTAGAGCTGAGTAGAATTCAAAACCAAGAGTTCCATGTGAGACTAGAAGAAGATGTTAATGTACCAATTAATCCTTTGCCTAAGGAGGGAATATTTGTCGAGGGGAATATGGAAAATATCTCTGTTACCATTCCTATCAACATCTTTGTAAACCTTGACATCATTGAAAATGTGCATATTGGTGCAAACTGCTCTTTGGAGGATATTGCCATATATATTGGTCACGACGTGTTTTCTTGGTCATATGAGGAGATGCCAGGAATTGATCCATCAATTGTAGAACATGAAATCCAAACCTACCCTGATGCTAAGTTGGTTAGACAAAATCTTAGACTTGTTAAGCCACGTAAAGCAACAGCTGTCAAGGCTGAGGTGGAAAAATGACTGAAAGTAGGGTTTATCTACCCGATTGCTCTTAAGTAATGGGGATCCAATCCTTTTCCTGTTGATAAGAAACATGGGAAAATATGCGTGTGCATTGACTTTCATGACCTAAATAGAGCATGTCCCAAGGATAGTTACCGCATGCCATGTATAGATCAAATCATTGATTTGCATGGGTAGTGAAGTTTTTTGGTTTATGGATGGTTTTTCCGGATACAATCAAATCCAAATCAAGTTGGAAGACCAACACAAAACAACTTTTATTTGTCCATGGGGTACCTTCAAGTACAAGAAAATTTTGTTTGGTTTGAAAAATGATAAGGCTACTTTTCAATGGGAAATGAACTTTTCCTTCCATGACATTAAGAATATTGTCGCGCCGTATCTAGCTGATCTTTCTACCCATTCTCGTAAGAAGAGGGAGCATCCAGATCACCTTCGCTTAATTTTTGAATTATGTAGATATTAGAAAATACACTTGAATCCCCACAAGTATGTTTTCTACATTGATTTGGGGAGACCACTTGGGTTTATCGTGTCAAACAAAGGAATTTAGGTGGATCCTTCGAAATTTGATGCCATTGTAAATTTTCCTCCTCCTCATTCTATCAGGAAACTTCAGCACCTGTAAGGGAAATGTATTTTCCTTCTACATTTTATAGTTGACTATGCCAAGAAAACCAAATGTTTCATGCGCTTGCTCAAGCAGGACACTCCATTCATATGGGATGAAACCACACAACTTGATTTTGAGGCATTGAAAAAAGCTTTGTTGTCGGCTCCTTTATTACATCCACCAAATTACTCTAAAGAATTTAGATTGTATATGGCCGCGTCAGAGTCGACCATTGGGGTGGTATTGGTTCAGGAGGAAGACAATATCCAATAGTATGTTGTCTATCATCTCAATCATGCATTATCTGGTTCCAAACATAGATACTCCCACGTCGATAAGTTAGCATTAGCAGCTGTTTAAGTTGTTCAAAGGTTTTGTCACTACATTTTACTGAGGACAACTACAGTGGTGGAGGATGTAAATCCTTTTCAATATGTTATGTCTCGAAGCATAATCGGGGGAAAATTCAACAAATGGATAGTCATTCTCCAAAATTTTGACTTGGATTTTCAGTTTTCTAAATCCAAAAAGTCCTTAGTTTTTGCAGAACTTATCTCATAATTTCCTACGAAAGAGATTGTACTGGTTGAATAGGAATCATTCCCAGAAGATTACATCTTTCTTATTTCCACATCTGATCCCTGGTATGGATATACTTATATATCTCTAGACTTTGAAGTGTCCTACGTCCTTCTCGAAGGAAGAGAGACGTAAAATGCATATACATGCGAAAAAATACCTAATAATCAGTGATACTTTGTACTATAGAGGGGTAGATTTTTGTTTGCATCAGTGCCTCATCCATGAGGAGGCATATCATTCCCTAAATTATTTCCATAGCAGAGTGTGTGGGGGTCATTTATATGGGTTATAAATGACCCAGAATATTTTATGTGTTGGTTATTTCTGTCCCACGATCTTTAAATATTGTGTGGAGGATGTGAAACGTTGCCATCCGTATCAGATCTACACTAGGAAAATGCGGTTGCATCATGCTCCATTGTTTATCGTCATTGTGGTGGGACCCTTCACTAAGTGGGGGGTGGATTATGTGATGTGCAATCCAGTTTCAGCTACGGGGCACAAATATATCATTTTCACCATCAATTACTTCACCAAGTGGGATGAGGAAATGCCTACGTTCAAAGCTAATGGTGAAATGAAAACTTACTTCATGTTTAACCAGATCATTACTTGCTTCAGTATTCCAAATGATATTTTCACTGACCATGGAAGTCACTTTCAAAATAGTATGATGACCGAGCTGACTACTATGTTGGGGTTCAAGCAAGATTACTCATCTTCCTTCTAACCTGCAAGCGAATGGTCAAGTAGAGGCACTAAATAAGACCTTGAAGAACATTCTCAAGTGTACCATTAATGCAAGCTGATCAAATTGGAACATCATTCTATATCCTGCTATTATCAACCCAAATGGCACTTCACTATCCGAGTGCCGACAATTCATTATGTTGGTACACAAAAGGACATTTGAGGATTGAAGTTTGCCAAAACACTATAGATGGGGCTGACATGAGATGCATTTATCCTTCAACCATCTTGCCATTTTATTTTTCTACGTATGGACTGGCGTACGTGACTATCTCCATTTAAAATCACGTACATACGCGGCAATCCTTGTTGACAACTCACGTACTGTACGCGACTATCTCCATTACAACCCACATACAGATCTGTACGCGTGTTTCCTTTAAGAGACTCGCGTGTCATATGCGGGTTGCTTATAGTAATAGTCGTGTACACCTCCATTCGACATTAAAAAATATAAATAATGATTAATGGAGATTAGTTGATCCCTAATCATTAACCATCTCAACTATATCAACCTCCTCAACCTTTGAAACTGCTCTATTTCCCAAAGTATAAATAGAGGCCTTGGGGAGGGAATTAATGAAATAATTTTGGAGAGAAATGTTATGCTGGTGGTATATCTTCAGAAGTCTTGGAGCAGCAAAAATCAGAGTCGTTTGGTTGCAAAGGAGTTCTTTTCTCAGGCATTTGGTTGTACACTTATCTCATTCATTGATTGTTAATAAAGAGAATTATTCTTCCAACATTTGTGTTGATTCTCTTTCATGTATTAGGGTTTGATGAATATATTTGATTAAGCACTATATATGTTGTTTATCTAAACTATCATATATACATGTATAAGATTGTACTTGGATAATTTTCTCTTTGTAGGTGAAGGAGGTGCATCCCTGAAAGCTTTGGAGAGAAGCAGAGCGGAAGAAGATAAAGCTTGGATCAACCGTTGGTAATTGGGTGAGTCCAATATTTCTTCCTATTTCCTTTTTGAATTTAACTAAAGCTAATTGTATGCAAGTTTTAGAAGTAAGTTGGTAACCCCAGACCCTAGGTTATAAGGGTGTTTATTCCTAAACAACAGAACTTGCGACTCCGCTGGAGAGCCCAGACTGCTGTGGGTTAACTCTGTAGATCCATGCCCAGTATTTTCTTTGATTAAGTGTGTGGTGTCCTGTCTTGGTTCATACTTGTAGTGGTGTTTGAAGAACTTGATAATTTTTCTTTTTTTTGAAAAATTTAACTCTTGTACATAGGTTTCTATACTACATCACAGTCGCATACAGAGGTTTGTGTATGCAGGTTGCTCTATTGCACAGTTGCGTACAGTACACGGGTTGCTCTTGTACATAGTCGCGTACAAGGCTGAGCAAAAAATTTTTGGGTTAGGGTTTGCTTCTCCCTGTCTCTCTGTGGATTTTTTTTTACCTAGTGATATATAATTTTAACATTGCACTATAAGTTTGATGACCTTGTAAGCCATACATTGTGCTTCTTAGTAATCCCTTGAGTTTTTATTTCTTGGATTGTTTTTCTGTTAGCAATTTGAAGTGGATTTTCCTGTTGGGTGAGAGGTTCGAGTGCTGGTTGTATGAATCAGTGATTAGGGTTCTGGACACCGTTTTATCCTTGTCTATCTCTAGATAGAGTTGTTTTGTCACTTGCCTTTGTTTGATTTCAGTGATTTCCATTCATTGTGTCTTCCCAAGCTAGTTTTTTCCAAGTCTTCCTTAGGTGGTTGATCTTTGTTTTTTGAATCTGCTTTGCTTCATTTTGCTTACTTTATACAGTTAATTTATTCAATCATACTCAAGAATTGTGCATTTAGGTGCATAGTATTTTTTGAGGAATTTGAAAAGTGAAAATAAAACATTAGAAACTTTTGCATGTGATTTGCATAGAGTAGTTTTATTTTCAGTTTTTAAATAATATCTCAAAAATTACAATTATATAGTCTTAGTTTTCTCTTTATTAGTTGCATTTTCACCAGTTTATATTTACCAAAAAAAAAAAAAGAGAAGTTTGTTTTAAGTAGTGATCATTTGCTTTGAAATTCACTTATACACCTGTTATTTTCGCATTTCTTATCGAGTCAAAAACACCATAGTCTTTCACTCCACTTTCCTTCTAAGTAAAAATTATCCCTTAAAATGAACGCTATAATTAAAATTTATTAGTAATTTTTTGTTTTATAGGGCCATACACCTACTAGCTTAGGCTAGACTTGTGGGATAGGAAGTGTAAACTTCCCATAAGTATTTAAATTCAGACATAGTGGACCAATCGATAGGTAAATCCTTCTCTTTATTGATAGTATCTAGGAAGATCCTCTCAAACAGGAATCAAGAACAAGGCCGCGTGGAGGCATTGGACTAAGGAGATAACCCTCTGATTCCTTGTCGAAACATAAACCAAGGTTTTTACGCATCTGGGGATTCTATCCTAGACAGATTTTTGAGCTTAGGTACCTTGCCCATGTGTATGAATCAAGCTTGCAACTATCCCCCCAGACTGTTGCTATAGTTAAGGTAGCCTCTAGTCTCTTGACATCTAGGGTTCATGCACAAGTAAGCCAGAAGGCTATTTCTAGTTCACCTTGGAAGGGTTTGGAAGGTAACCCTTGTTGAAAGTGTAGGAGGGCAGTGGGTGATTCCTTCGCTTGTGCCTAAGAACCTCTTCAAGGATGCCAAGTAACTATTTTTCGAATTTCTTCAAGAAAGCATATCTTTTACCCTTTCTGACTGTTGAGACTTTAGGAATTTTCGTAGTGATTGCTCTGTGGTTTGTTTGTGTTTAGCTGACCTTAGGGTTTGAAAAGTCAAATTTACAATCATGGAGGACCAACCTATCAAAAGCTCATGAAGGTTGCAAAACCTTCCTCCTCTTATCATATTGGAACCTCCACCTCCCCCTCAAAGGCGGAGATTGGAAATAGATGGTTCATTTGAACCGATAGGAGTCAATGAAGTTCTAGGTGAACTAGAACTTAGGGAAAACCATATTAATTTAACCATAGTTGAGATAGAAGACTTGCAGGCTAACGAGTTTGCAATGAATTTGAATACACCTCTAATTGATTTAAACGATCCTGTGATCATTCAAGTTCGTCCTTTTGATCCACCCGTCATTGGTGTCCCTATGGGCAGGATAATGTCTACTGCAGGAGAAATTTCTTTTACCTTCACCTCAGCCGCTCTGGCTCAAGGGGTGCTACCTCCCTCGGTTAGTACCCCTAGAACAAACATACCTAATACACCCTTAACTCCAGTGAGCCGAGTGGTTCAACCACCATCTCCCACAAGTCTAGCAGGTGCTTCTAGTGGAATGGTCAGTGGGATTCCTAGTGTACCTACTGTACCTACCTCCTTCGCACAAACTGCCCAGAGTGGTCTGACAGGATCCTCGGCTTTTGTCCAAGGATTTCCTTGGAATAGGGGGGACATTCCCCCATCCACTCCATACATAGGCCCTACACCCTCTTATGTAGGGGTGCAGTTTGGAAGCATTAAACCTTATGGTAAAGGTTTCCAAACCCCGGTTTCTGCTCCATTCACGAGCTCTCCCTTTTTTATTTTTAGCGGAGGGATACCTACTATTGTATTTCAAACCCCAGTTTCAACTGGGGCAACCAGAACCTCTTATACTGCACCTTACACAAAAAATCCTATGGCTTATGGATGGAAACCTTTTCAAATCAACCCATCCACTTCACAACCGGTAGCAGGGGGAAACCCCACCTTCACATATGGGAACATGAGGGAAGGTCCCTCTAATCACCAAACTGGTACTTTTAGTGCTCTGGTTAGACCTAAGCTTCCTTTCCTGGCAACGCTAAACTTTCCAGATTTGTCTAAACTGATGAATGACTCGGTGAGGCATGATCCCTCCTGGTTGCCTGTACCTACCAAGTTTCCCTCGGACATCCCAAAGTTCGAAGGAAAAGTTGGTAAAGATCCTAGGGATCATGCCACCACTTTTCATTTATGGTACTCTTCCAACTCATTGAATGAAGATTCAGTTCAGTTGAGGCCGTTCCAAAGAACTTGGATGAATACTGCAGCAAAATGGTACATTGAGTTTCCTTCTGTTGTGTTCACTAGTTTTTGGGATTGGATAATGCTTTCCTTAATCACTTCCAGCTTCCTGTTTGATATGATTTCAGAATGGACTTGTTATCTACCTTCTGACAGAACAAGGCCACCCATATCTCTGACCACATCCAGGAGTGGAGGAGGCAAAAGAGCCTTATTAAAGCCACTATTCCTCCCGAGTTCTTACTAGAATGGTTCCTTAAATCCCTATTGCCTTATATATCTAAGGACGTATCTAATTCAAGAGTGATGAGTGAGGAAGAATCTATCCTCAGGGCCCAGCAACTTGACTTGATTTATTCTCAGTCTGGGATCTTATATGCAATTATCCCTGAGGCACCGAGGCTAACGCATGATGCAGATAAACCTAATCCCGGACCCCATGCCGATGGTGTGGTTGGTTTCATGAATTCTCCCACTATAGAATATTTGGCCAAACAACTGCATCAGCTGTCCTTCAAACATTCTACGGTGGAGGTAGCAAAGGCTTCCCCCTCACCCCAAAATGAATTTTTTTTTTCATAGACCTCTTAGAAGGGAAATCAGTAGCCCGGTGGGAAAAATAAGAGAGGAAAGACAGGGGAGGGAAATTAAAACAAGCAGAAACCCGCAAATAATGCTAATGGGGGAAAGAAAGAAAAGAAGAAGGTGAAATTCCCATGTAAGTTGTGCCATGAAATCTCAACAACCGACTATCTTGAAGGATCCTTTTCCCCAAGGACAGAATTCTGCTTCAACTTCGATTGCAGCAGGGGACACCCCAAATGCCCCTGAACCCAATTATATCAACATGGTTCGATCTCAAACTTTACTATATACCAGGAATAAGAACTATGAAAAAGAGACCTCGGAGAAGGGTAATTCTATAGGTAAAACTTCAAACCCTCTCATGATCGAGAAACCTACCGAAATTATGCCCAAGATACCGAAAGGTGTCTTTAAGAAGACCTTGAATAATCCTAATGCTAGGGATGCATCGAACTACTCCATAGTTGAAGACTTAGCCCAGACATCTTGTGCAATGTCGACTTTAGAGGTGTTATAGAGTTGTCCCACCCAGCGGGATGCACTCTTAGCAGTGTTAGGCAGTATGGACTCATTGAGTCTCATGGAAAAAATTCACTTGTCTGATGTCAAAATTTTCCTACCCTACCATGTAGCCTTATCGATAGATGTCATCCATGGTAGAAAGACCATTGGAAGGGCAGTTGTCGACGAAGGTTCTTATACATGTGTTATGTCCTTGTCATGTTGGAAAGCTCTTGGATCTCCAGAGCTCATCTCGTCAAACACCTTGCTTACTGCTTTCGACGGAAGGTCATTCCGTCTGCATGGTATCCTACTAGATTTTGAAATTAAGCTGGTAGGGAAATAAGTGTCTATTGAGGTGGAGGTGATTGATGCACCTTTGGACTATAATTTTCTCTTGGGAAGAAGCTGGACTTATGCCATGTCTACTATTGCATCAGCCATCTCTCGGGTGGTAGTGTTTCCACACGAAGGGAAGTTGGTTACTGTTGACCAACTCAATTTTGCTCGAAAATGTCACATGGAATCTAATAAGTGCACTATACCATTGGTTGATCAGGACAAACCTATTGCAGAGAGCTTAGGAGTTGGAATGTATGCATCATTGATGGGCACATTTGATATTCCAGCTCCGATTAATTATATAGGTTCTACTAGTGTGGGGAAGTCCATATCCACGGTTATTGATAGGACCGATCCTTGGGTTCTCCCTACCCACCATGAACCTGAAGTGACTTTATCAGCAGTGGAAGTAGCTTATCAAGCTATCACACAAACCACTATTGATCCCATTTCGGTTCCACTCTCAGTCTTAGAGCAATTGGAAGAAGTCTATTTTTCTGCTTGGGAAAAAAATCTTTGCATTCGATAGATTATTTAGATATGTTTTTACCTTCTGATGAAGCCATTCTGGAAGCAATGTGTAGATGAGATAAGATCTGTGAAGATCTTCATCATCGATCCTATTTTCTTCCAGAGTTAAGCAAGATGGAGAATCAAGAGTTTCATGTGAGACTGGCAGATGATGTTGATACGCTCGTTAATCCCTTATCAAGGGAAGGAATGTTTGCTGAGGGCAATATGGAAAATATTTCTGCTACCATCCCTATCAACATCTCTGTAAATCCTGATGTTGTAGAAAATATACATATCAACGCAAACTGCTCTCTTGAGGAGATTGCCATTTATACCACCTTGTTTAAGTAATTCCGCGACATTTTTTCTAGGTCATATGAGGAGATGCCAGGCATTGATCCATCTATAGTCGAGCACTAGATCCGAACATACCCTGACGCTAAATGTGTTCAGCAAACATTGAGACCTATTAACCCATGTAAAGCAGCGGCAGTGAAGGATGAAGTGGAAAAACTACTGAAAGTCGGTTTTATTTATCCCATAGCTTTGACAGAGTGGGTATCCAACCCTATTCTTGTTGATAAGAAGCAAGGGACCATACATGTCTTTACTGACTTTAGATATTTTAATAAAGCCTATCCTAAGGACAACTATCCCCCGCCATTTATAGACCAAAGTATTGATGCTTGCACGAGAAGTGAAGTTTTTTTATTTATGGATGGTTTCTCCGGATATAATCAAATTCAAATAAAACTGGAAGACCAACATAAAAATTCTTTCATTTGTCCTTGGGGTACCTTCGCGTACAAGAAAATGCCCTTTGGATTGAAAAATGTTGGGGCTACCTTTTAGCGGGCAATGAATTTTTCCTTTCATGATATTAAAGCCATTGTTGAACCCTACCTTGATGATGTTCCTACACATTCTTGTAAGAGAATTGAACATCCAGATCACTTGCGTTTGATATTTGAATGATGCAGATACTATAAAATTCACTTGAATCCCCACAAGAGTGTGTTTTATGTGTTGAGTCAGGGATATTGCTCAGATTCATTGTCTCTAATAGAGGCATTCAGGTGGATCCTTTAAAAGTTGACGCTATTGTAAATCTGGCTCCTCCTCATTCTATCAGGCAGCTTCAGATCCTACAGGGAAAGTCCAATTTTCTTCGACGTTTCATTGTAAACTATGCCAAGATTACTAAGAGTTTCATGCGCCTTGTTAACCCTAAAATCCCCCACTTAGCTCTCAATGGCCTATACCACCCAAGGACACCATCTCACAACTCTCATATCACTCCATTAGACCTTCCATTAGACCCCCACACCTCCAAAATAGCCTAAGAATGAAGAAAAAGGGCTAAAAACCCCAAAAAGGAGCCCAAAATAGCCCCCTAGGAGCTAAAGCCCTCAAAAAGGGGATAAAACCCTAAAAGGGGCTAAATTTAGGGAGGAAGGGGCTACAAGCCCAAAAAAGGGGCTAAAGTCTTGACCAAGGCTTAAAACCCTAAAACCCCTTGGAAAAGCTATAAAAGGAGGGTGGGGGGTCACTCTCAAGACACTTCTCCCATTGCCTATTGTTATGCTGCCCGTGGATGCTTTGAGACCTTTTCCTCTCAAGCAACCCACACTCCCTCTCCTCCATTCCCATTCCCATTGAGCCATTTCTCCCAAACCAAGGGAGGTTCTCCCAAACCAAGGGAGGTTCTCCCATGAGCTAGGGCATGGTGGCCCATTCCCACTAGAGAAGGTTTTGTCATTAACATTGATTTACAAGTTTTCCATTGTAGCTTAGGTTTATTTGCAATTTTTAAGTAGGAGGAACCCTAACCGATTTTCTGTAGAGGGGTTCACCAGTGCTTCATCTCCTTCTTTCTGTTCTGTTCTTAGCTTATAGTTTAGTTTAGCTTTAGTTTTCTGTCGTTAGCCTTAGTGTTGGTTTAGTCTTCTGCTTTTGTTATTTTCGTTTCATTTTTCTGCATTTTCACCATTAGCAGGAACCTATGCTTGTGCCCTATAGGCATAAGGGATATATTCCTACCCCTGTAGCAGGGAGAAATCCTTGCTACAGAACTGGCGACCATACCAGGTCAATCCCACAGGATCCCTGGGCCAAAATTTTTATTTTCAAGTTTTAAAAAAATTTTGCCCTAGTTTTTTAGAAATTTCATGTTAAGTTTATCTTAAATCCTATTTATTTCCTATTTTAGTTACTGTCAAATCCTTTTCTAGGCTGAACCTAGTTATATTGACCCCAGTACCAGTTACTGTCGGCCAGATCTGACTCTGTCTCACCAAAAAACACCATTCCGGAGTAGGGCGCTCATATTGGGGCAAAATGTGAGACTGGGGCACACTTAATGGGAAAATAGGTGTGCTTAGGGTGCACTTAATCCCCTAATAAGTGCAACTTGAGCCCAGAAATTCAAGTTGCAGTTGTTTCTGCATTCTGTGAGATCCCCTTGCCCATTTCTGAAAAAATATCGTGGCCCCCTCGCTAGACTTGGTCAGAAATGTGTGGCCTGTCAAAAAAAACTTTAATTTAAGATTAATAGATAGTAATTTTCAGTTTAAGAGGACTTTTAGTGCATCCCAGCTGCCTCTGTCCACCATTGCAGGTTATTTTCAGTTTCTGCTTTTATTTTCTGTAAATTATTTCTTGAACAATGTGTAAATGTTAAGTAAACCATTATGGCTTAATAAAATGAACCTAGTCTAACTAAAAGCAACTTAAAAGTAACCATGTTGCTTCCCCCTTACTCCTCTACCTAGTCATCACCCTCCAGGGTATTCTGGGATACGACGAAGGAAAAGCTCGTATAGATCTAGGCACTCCATCATATTGTTCCAAACCACTAAAACCGGGTGACTAGAAGGTAGACGGGGTAGAGAAGGAGGGATTCTCACAGCACTAAGCGTCCTCCCTGTTGACCAACCTAGCATCTAGGAGTTGACTTGAGGATCTAGGGATGGGCTTAGTCCCATTGTGTTTAGAGCCCAGCACCTTCTCTTGGTTGAAGAGGAATATCACTGTGAGGTAGACATCTAGTTAGGCCAACAAACATTCAGGGTTAATCACTGTACTTATTTAGAATTAATGTTTATTCTTGCATACACAACCACAATGATATGAACTCTACCATGATGAATTCATAAACCATATTGCAGCAACCAAATACCAGAAAAACAAGCAAAGAACTACACCATACCAAATAATTAACCCAAATCAGTTAATGACGTTGAGTAAGCCTTAAAATTTACTAATTTACACTAAGTCAAAATAGCTCTGTATTCTTTGAGGACATAATTCCCTAACTACCTCAACTGTGGGAAGTACTTGGGCTTTTCCCAGAAACTCACTGTGAGGGGTACCACAGGAACCCCAAAGTAGCTGGCCGCTGAGAGTAATTTCCAAGCGAAATGGGAAACGACCCCTTCTGATTGAGTAGAGACACCTATGAGGAATAAGCCAAGTGTTGTCTTCTGGTAGTCTTGGTGGCCTAGTGACCACCTTCAACCAATAGGAAGCCACTGAAACCAGGGTCCAAACATCATTCCCACCAAGTTTCAGACATAAATCTAACACAATTGATTCTCCACGATCTTCCTCACGCCTAAGAGGTGAACCACCACCATTTGGAACACTCAATCAAGACCGTCGAAGCCACTCTCAGTGATCTCTCACACCATCAAAGGGCCACATAGCCTCTGATTCTGATTCAGACCCATGTCAGTCTGAACCAGACCTCTATACTGCACCATCAAGCCCCTTGGCTAGTGCAAATCCAGATCTATTTTCTGGCCCAACCTTAGCAAGTGGACCCATGTCCACATCATATCCTATCACCCACAACCTAGCAACAGGCCCAAGAATAGTCATGTAGACTGTCATCAGTCAGCTGCCACCACCTATAGTGATCAGCCAAGCTGGCCCACTTGCAACACATGGGGGCAGTGGCCCCTCCACACACACTGTCCCTCCTGCCACATAGGGGGGCAGTGGACCATCCACTTACATTTCCCCTACTGTCATACAAGGGGGTAGTGTCCCCACCACTCATATTATCCCACCCACAATGCTTGGGGGCATTGGCCCATTTGCAATGGTGCCATCGCAAGCACCCCCAACCGTGCAAATGCACTGTGCACCTGCAAACCCCACCACCATCGCAGCCCCATCCCACATTAATTTGGGGTCAAATCTGCCCTTCATGGCTCATTTCAACTTTTTTGACTTGGCCAGATTAATAAACAACCCCATCTGCCACCAATATTTTTGGCCACCTATGCCAACTAGGCTACCATCAGACATCCCCAAGTTTGAAGGAAAATCCGAGGAATGTCCCCAAAACCACATAATGACATTCCATCTATGGTGCTCATCCAATAGCATCGTATATGACTCTGTCAGGCTGAGGCTATTCCAGCGCACCCTTACAGGTGCCGCGGCCAAATGGTACATTGAGCTGCCATAAGACAAGTACCTCAGTTTCAACTCCCTATCCTTCATGTTCCTACAGTATTTCCAAATCCCTGTCAGATATGACAAGGGGGTGGAGATCCTGCTATCCTACCATCAAACCACTACCACTCACATAACTGACCATATCCACGAGTGACGGCGACACCGTAGCTTATGCAAAATCCAACTAGACGACAAGATCTTCTTGGATTGGTTCCTTAAGAATTTTCTCTCGCCCATCGCAGAGGACGTCGCATCCGAACATCCCCAATCTGAAGAAGAGGCCATACTGAAGGCCCAACAATTTGACCTCATCTATGTCCATTCTGGATACCTGTACACTGTCATTCTAGACGCTCCCCGTCTGAGTACCTCCTACCATGATGCACTGGGGGCATCCCACGCTGTAGACGACATCATAGGGTCGGTCTCCCAACAACCATAGGCTCGATCGACACCACCTTCCATTACACCACAACCAAGCAACATTGCTAGTGTAGCTTACCAAAACCAAGCTCCAGAATATTCCAGAATGATGTCCCAGTCCGAAGCAACAACTTCCTATGCACAACCTGCGCCACCGCAGTAGGCTCAGGCTATGGCTTGGCCAACACAGCAGTATGTGGGGCAAATTCCCACATTTGTGGCACCACCACCCCCACAAATATACTATGCACCACCAGTACAACCTGTACAAGCCCCCGCCCCCGCTCCACCCGCTCCGTTGGGACAAGTGTTCACACAACAAAACCATCCCAACTAGCCTGCCTCCAACAATCAACAAGGGCAAGCTAGAAAAAACCGGCCCCACAACCAAGGCAATAACCAATCGCGGGGAGGCGGTCAACAACTGAACCCTCCCAACAATGCTGTGGAAAACCGGCCAGCCCAAAACCGCCCACAAAAAAATCCACCAAGATGTAACGCCCTGTTGTGCACAAACCAACCATGAACACTCTGTGATGTCTATGGGCATTACACGTTTTAGTGTCCCCTCATGGCTCGCGCTAATCAGGCCATTCAAAATGAGGCCCAACAGGCCACCAATGCTACAATTCAAGCCCAACCCAACCAGGCACCACAAGAACCTCCCCCCATGGTGCTTCAAAACCTGCTACCAGTCCAAGGATTGGTGGCAGCCACACCCCCTCCCCAACCCAATCCCAACGCTCCGGGGGCACCTCCCATGGCTGAAACAGGTGTTCACCACCTGGTAGCCATGATGACTAAAGAGGTCAACTTGCAAACTCGATGAAATCAGCATGGTACCACCACCGAACCGATTGATTCATCAGCAACATCCACATCTAAGATAGTTAACCTGCCTCTTCAGTTACCCCCATTCCCACGCCCCTCCATACGTAGAGTTGCCAATAATTCCATAGCTAGAGCTGCAGTTAGCTATAGCATTGTGGATGATTTGGCCCAAATTCCAACCACCATGTCCACTCTTGAGGTACTTAAAACATGCCCAAAGTAGCGAAAATCCTTACTAGCCGCTCTAGGGGCAGTAGACCCCTCCGAATCCAAGTTAATCATGTTTGACACGGAGAATGGAGAGCCGCACATGCCCTCCACTATCGCCTTCCAAATCTTGGTGTCCATCCGAAACTTGGTTGTGCATCGATGCATAGTGGATGAGGGGGCATCCACATGTGTCATGTCTACCTTAGTTTGGCAGAAGCTTGGATCACCAATTCTACAACCGTCCTCCACGAATCTATGAGCTTATGATGGACATCCCACTAAAGCCCAAGGAATCCTCCCTCATGTCCCCATCACGTTAGCTAGGAAGACAGTCTTGATTGACATTGAAGTCATCAATTCTCAAATAGACTACAACCTCCTCCTCGGGAGGAGTTACATGTATGCCATGCGAGTAGTCGCATCAACTATCTTCCACCTCATGATGTTCCCCCACGAAGGGAAGATTGTAACGGTCGACCAGCTCACTTACCATGATCTGCAAGGGTTAACATTGCCTGCCAATGTTATCAATACCATCACCACCATTGAGCCGCAAGTGGCGACCACACATGCTAATGTCATCCTTGCAACCAACACTGTGGTTGAAAACACACCAGCCTCCCCACTATTGAATGTGGGAATTGGGTTGTTTACCAATCCCACCATGATGGCTCTTTTCCTGTTGGTGTCACCACCATCGACACAAAAGCAAACTACGAACTTGTGCATGGCCTCATCTAGCACCGCTGCACCCAAACAACAACTGTAGCCGCAGCCCCAACCAGAACCACAACATCATCCGCAGCCGCAACACCAACAACAACTACAACATCACCTACAGTAGTAGCATTATGCGCAACCGCAACCACAACGTCAACCCCACATGCAACCAGCAGGGAGTTATCTGGGCTTATCTCCAATCCATGCGATTCCCTTCCTCTTTCCCCCACCTACTGTCATGAGCAAGCCGATCATGGCCATCTTAAGCCTACCCAACTTTACGTTGAGAATCCCAGTGTGGTTTCTTGATCCACCAGCTCAACCAGTAATGCCCCAGGTTTTTTTAACCACGGTGCAACCTATCACAGTTGAGTCTCACCCTATACCCAGTTTGTACAAGCCAACCACTGCACCTGCACCTGCACCACCCCAACCCAAAAGGGCTAGGGGAAAGAATACCAAAGCCACCGTAGAACCATGACAAGTCCCACCTTGTGCCGTCTGTGAACAACAGGGCCATCCAACTCAGAATTTCCCTGAAATTCCAGTGATCTATGCACATCTGGATGCCATGGATATAAACGAAAACATCCCCGTGGTTGAACTCCCAACCGTGCTAGTAGTCAGGAACAAGGCATTGAGGACAAACTATGCTTGCACCCTTTGCAGCTTGTATGGACATTACTCCCACCATTTCCAAGACCTGCCCTAGTTTTGAACGGCTCTTGCTGACCTCCATCACCATTCCCTTGAGTCTGAGATCACCTTGATGGAAGAAGTTTACCCCCCACTGCCTTCTTCAAACACCATGTCCATTTACATGATGTCCAGTTCTACCGACCCAATCATCTCCTCCTCCACTGATGGTCCATCAGACTTGTCTCTTCGTTGCTTCAGCAATGATGAGGAGATAGTTGAAACTTTGACTACCCCAAAATACCCATGGGATGACATGCACCATCGCTCGTTCTTCCTCCCAGAAGAACTTGTGTCGCAGTCGGACCATTTTTCCATGGAGACCAAAGATTTCATCCATGGGAAGGTTGACTGGTTCAAGAACCCAATCCCAGCACCTGATTCCTTTGAAGAAGGGAACATGGTGAACATTTTTCCAGCCATTAAAATAAACATCTCAACCAACTCTGATATCGTTGAAGAAATCATGCTGGGGGCATCTTTCTCCTCGGAAGAGGTCGATGCCTACACAGGTCTCTTCCAAGAATTACGTGACATCTTTGTTTGGTCATACACTAAAATTCCCAGCTTAGATCCATCCATCATGGAGCACCACATCAACACATTGCCTAATGTGGCACCCATATGCCAAAGACAATGGCCCATCCATCCATCCAAAGTGGTTGTGGTGAAAGCCGAGATAGAGAAGTTGTGCACAGCCGGCTTCATTTATCCCATTTCATACACAACTTGGGTTTCTAATCCTATTCCCATGAATAAAAAATAGGGTACCATTCATGTTTGCACAGACTTCCACGACCTCAATGGGGCATGTCCCAAATACAACTTCCCCACACCCTTCATTGATCAGATCATCGATGCATGCGCCGGACATGAAGCCTTTTCTTTCATGGACGACTTTTTTGGATACAACCAAATCCAAATCCGAAAAGAAGACCGGTACAAAATGGCGTTCACAACCCCATGGGGCACATTCACGTACTGATTCATGCCCTTTGGCCTAAAAAATGCTGGAGCCACCTTCCAGCATGCCATGACACACTGCTTTCGTGATCTCGTTCACATCATGTTGGTTTTTTTTGACAACCTCATCGCGCTGTCACAAAACCACACACAACACATAGATGACTTGCAACAAGTTCTCATGCAATGCTGCCAGTGTAGAATCTGCTTGAACCCATCCAAGTGTGTTTTCTGTGTCCCCAGGGGCTGTCTCCAAGGATTCATCATGTCACACAAAGGAATGACCGCTGATCCTGGGAAATCCCAAACGACTTTCCCCTTAACGCCACCCCTTTGAGTAACACCGTTCTAAATTGTATTATAGTCTTTCAATTTTTTGTTTTACACATTTTTCCCAATTGAGTCTTATGTATCGTTTCTTCTCATTGCTTCAAATGGATCACACCTCAGATCGGTATATGGGATTCATAGATGGAGCAA
Organism: Pseudotsuga menziesii; assembly: GCA_001517045.1. Classification (NCBI taxonomy): domain Eukaryota; kingdom Viridiplantae; phylum Streptophyta; class Pinopsida; order Pinales; family Pinaceae; genus Pseudotsuga; species Pseudotsuga menziesii. The sequence continues at coordinate 334,601 of LPNX010977007.1, read as the reverse complement.
GCAGATGGTACCTGAGCCTCGCCTCGGCTACATGGGTAATCTACTCCTCGTCGTGCAAGTTGATCCACATCGATGGAATATGCGTGGGCACCACAACCAACAACCAAGTGGAATATTATGGTGTCAATGGCCTCTTGGTCGTCGCTCTCTAGTTAGGAATTCACCATTTCAATGTCTTCTTAGACTCCCAACTACTTGTTTCTCAACTGAACAACCATTACCGAATTTGCGATCCCTGCCTCTTTAGAAAGTACCTATGCACTAAACAGATGATTAGAACATTTGAATCCATCACATTCACACATGTTCCCAGGAACCTCAATAGTGCCATAGATCAAATGGCTAACGATATTCTAAATTGGCACATCCATAACAGTATATAGGAAACATACAACCATAATATAATGCATGATCATGTCTAAAATACACACACAGTGTAGTAATACATCACATAGGCATTTGCATTCCACAACATAATAAAAACAATCACATAATAAAACCATAAAAGCGCATCCATGTGTGTCAAAAATATATATAAATATAAACCAATCAGTCGCATGTTCAAAACATGTCCAATACAAAAATGAGAAGCCACGTATGCTTTCTCAACAAGATATACATAAGTGACACAAAAACCCCTAAGTGCACCAACACACTAGGGATAGCCCCACTAGGCTACTAATCCAACTCAGGCCAATCATCTGAGTCGACATCATCATCTTTTGAAGAGGATGCATTCTCTGCAAGAAGACCACCTCTCGTCGTCCGACGAAAGTGCTCACAAGCCACAGCCATATTCCTCATCACACCAGTCAGCGCGGGAGGAAGATTGTGAATAGAAGCAATAAAGTTAGTACTTAGGTGCTGCCATCCAACAACTGACACTCCAGTAGCTACCTCCTCCATTTACAACACAAGTCCATCCATATTCCGTTGCCTCCTACAGGAGCTCCTGGAAGGAGCCGCTATAAAAGGTATGGTAACAATCTACCTCCAATGCCCAGGTGACGGGTGAGGACCAACATCTGCACATACAAGCAAGGACACCATCATTCCACATATATCAATATGAAAATCACTAACCAGCTCAACTATACTATGCATAAAGATGAACAAAAAAAATCAAGCATACATAACAGCTGGTCCACACGCCTGACCAGGAGGTTGGCGCATCTCAGGATCTCCATGGAAATCTATACTCGCATATGGGTACTCCTTGATCACCACAGGAAGATGGAGCCACTCCTCCAATAACTTGTCTGTAAAGAAGCGGCCCACTCTGCCGCCACCCTCGTGAATCATCATTTGGCACCACCTATACATCTTCGGCTCCCGCAGACCACTGTCCTGCACAACCCGATGAAGACGAAGTGTAGGTACTTTCTCAAAGAAGAAAGGACACAAGAAGGAGCCAAAGAAAAAACCAGTGCCAGTAGTCTTTGACTTGTTCAACTGACGCCGAACAGCCTGCAAATACATCTAGCCCCATGCATAATATGTGCCACCTATGGCATGCTCTACTAACTACAGCTGACCACCAAAAATATTGTGGCTTCCCGTGGAACCCAAGATATGCTGCAGTAAGGTCCCCACCGCCCATGTAGACAACTCCTTAATGTCACACATCAGGATGTAGGAGTCATGCACATATGCCATAGCATAACAGTGCCGATCACATAGATCCTCCAATGTCTCCCCCCAACACAGCACCGGTACAAGTTCACCAACCACTCCCAATATAGGGAGCCCAGTAATGAAGTACACATCCTCCAATGTAATATCAATGCATTGTCCCTAGAAGAGGAACACCTCCTCAGCGACATCCGAGAAACCTATGAGTGTTTGCATCAGTAAATGCAAACTCCGCATAAGCGGTATCCTCATAAATTTTAGTAACCCACAGTGGGCTAGTGTATCTCTAACACCCCTATCATGCAAGGATGCATCTCTGACACTCTTGCAGTCTCTCTCCCTCCATTTGATCTCCACCATCCTGCACAAGCAAAAACCCTAATGTCATCTAGTGCCACCATCAAAAAGTCACCCAAAAGAGGCTAGGGCGCACCTATTTGGGAAAAAGGAGCACCTAGGGCACTCATAATTGCCCAACAGGTGCACGTAGGGCACACCTTATCCCTCGAAATGTGCGACCTAGTCCCCATGAAACCCCAAAATGCTCATGGGGGGCCTCCAGGTGACCAAATTCAGCAAATAAACCATCAAAATGAAGAGGTTCAATGAGAGCTTTTACCTGGAGGTCGCGGCTCGTGAAACTGTCAGTTGGATCAAAAGAAATTAGCAAACAAAGAATTAGGGTCTACCTCTCCAACTCCACAATGAACATTGACAATGAAACTTCACCATGTGGAACCCCCCCTTTTTATAGGCCCCATTTGACCTAATTTCTTCCAATCGACATAACAGGACCATACGGACTCCTTTGAGATGCCATTCACACCAATGGTTTCAGATTTCCACCCTCTATCTAGTTATGAGACCATCATCTCATGTTTAATTAATCAATTTCGAGATTATTTCCCACAAGTCACCTTGATTTACGAGCCATGACATGACGATGTGAGTGTTTACGGACTAGTACTTGTATCACACTTCTCGATCGCAACTCATGCGAGTTTTTGGGCCGCCGCCCATTAAGGACTATAATTTTAGCTTTTATTTTTCATTTTGAACACATAGTTGTCTTTTCCATTCACCACACCTTGCGTGGACCTCTGGACCACTGTCCATAAAATAATTTATTTTTCTTACACGTATTTGGCATATAAATGCCTCCAGACTTGTACTCACAGTGCATGTGGTCAAGTTCATCCACCACAACATACACATATGCTCTCCTAACTTCTGTCCGAGAGCCACCTCGGTTTGCATATCTCTGCCGCACCGACTCGTAGGCCTCTGCCGTGATCTATCCCATGCATATATTGGTATGTTTGAGAGCCTTCTGCTCCCTCCATACTGCACGAATGACCTTTGGACCTCTGTCCACTGTCCCGACATGGGGCACCGCATGTGCCACCATCGGTTGACCACATTGGAGTTTCGTTTAAGCTCTTTTCTGACTCCTTAAAACAATGAAAAGATCGCCGAGCGCAGCTGCTTCCTTTCCCACTCGCTAAAGTATAGGAAATGGCATCTACATCGTCTCGTTTACCTCCTTTTGTGGACCATGTAGACCATCAATTGAAAAGGACCTCCTTGGCACACTCAAGCCAAGATCGTTCCCCTCTGCATACGTTTATGCTTTCTCGGGAAGAGGGGCTGCACTTTTCGAAAAAGCTCAAAACCGGTTGTCATGAAGCTCTTTTCCAGCTGTCTCAACAAGAAAAGATTACCGAGCAAACTTGGTTTCATTCATGCTCGTAAAAGTATTTGAATGACCATCTAGCTAGTATAGGTTTAACCTTTTTCGGCCTGATTGGACTACCAATGGTAAAGAAGTCTCTCATCCCCTCTAGGATGGGCGAGCTCTCCTATGTATACTTTTATCCTTTTTTAGGAACAGGAGAGTACTAATGAAAAAGGGACCCCACTAGATTTTTCTTCGTGCTTTCAGACTCTCTAAAATTGAAAGCACCATCGAGCATTTACTTTCTCGGGCTCGCAAAAAATCCACTAGATCGTACCACAACGGTGTCCTTAGACACCACCCTACAGAAAACATTTTGGAAGCATCCCCACATTAGGAAACCTTTGTTTAGAATACTCTGCAATGTGTCTTCCTTGGATCCCATCAGTATCAAAAGTGTCCACCTCCTCCAAGTATTTCCTATCTACAACGAGATTCCCGATATTATAGCTATGATCCCATTCCCATGAGTCAATTCCATTTGCTGCCTAGTCTTCCCTGCCGTCATACTATGAACAAATGAAGTTTGAGTCTCCCACTCCCCCCCTGCCCCTGTTCATTTTTTTCCCTTCCCTCCCCTCCCGCCCCAATTCAGTGAGTCAGTCCATAGATTGCTTCACACCTTTCGGTTTTCTCCCTCACGCCCCTGGTCAAGGAAACATGATTGCCTTGGATAGGGGTAGGCCTCCCTCTGTCGACGCCAACACACATATTCTAGAGGATAGACCCAGAGGTCCCTGTACCTTGGTTTCATTGACATCATTGATGAGTTCCTTGGACCACTTGAGAGGAGTCCTTAGTGCCTCTTGGGATGGTTGTTTCTCACGTGCTCGACTTCAACTCCATCATTGCATCATTGAGATTCGTGCAGGGTTTGTTCCACATAGTACTTGGTTGAAGACCCCGGATGTCACCTGACTCTAGCACATTGGTGAGTCCACTCGAGGGACCTAAACATGTTATGTCCCTTGTGATTTCCAGGTTGTGTTGGAGACAGTGATATGAAGCCTCAGTAGTGCTTCAATATACCTTTATGATTGATGCAACATACTTGTACAATAGAGACTCTGACTCTCAATCAGCGATTCCACACAGCTATGAACCAGATCCAGCAGACCGTCAGTCCTAAAGATATAACATTCCATGAGAATGCCATGGGTCCAATGTACCAGATCCGTATTGTATTCAACTTCACATAGAGGAAACCATTATTGTAACATCAGTTGTATATGATCGGCTCTTGTATTTTAGAGCATAGATCAAATTATCCTTTTGACATTCTCATGAGCATGGGGATGCCCACCTTGTCCATATACATGTCATACATTTATTGTATCTCACCCATTGATGGGAACCAAATTAATACAAAAACCAAAAGCCACCATGCCCCAGCCTTGGAAGCACCAGCTCTACATAGCAAATCTTATGATGTTCGTCAGCCATACGTTGAGCTCCTGCCCTCACACATCAGGGGGCAATCTGTTAACCCAAAAAAACCCCACTTAGCTTTCAATGGCCTACACCACCCAAGGAAACCATCTCACAACTCTCATATCACTCCATTAGAACTTCCATTAGACCCTCACACCTCCAAAATAGCCTAAGGATGAAGAAAAAGGGCTAAAAACCCCAAAAAGGAGCCCAAAATAGCCCCCTAGGAGCTAAATCCCTCAAAAAGGGGTTAAAACCCTAAAAGGGGCTAAATTTAGGGTGAAAGGGGCTAAATTCCAGACCAAGGGCTTAAAACCCTAAAACCCCTTGGAAAATCTATAAAAGGAGGGTGGGGGGTCACTCTCAAGACACTTCTCCCATTGCCTATTGTTATGCTGCCCATGGATGCTTTCATACCTTTGCCTCTCAAACCACCCACACTCCCTCTCCTCCATTTCCATTCCCATTGAGCCATTGCTCCCAAGCCAAGAGAGGTGCTCCCATGAGCTAGGGCATGGTGGCCCATTCCCACTAGAGAAGGTTTTGTCATTAACATTGTTTTACAGGTTTTCCATTGTAGCTTAGGTTTATTTGCAGGTTTTAAGGAGGCAGAACCCTAACCCATTTTATACAGAGGGGTTCACCAGTGCTTCATCTCCTTCTCTTTGTTTTGTTCTTAGCTTATAGTTTAGTTTAGCCTTGGTTTTCCATCCTTAGCTTTAGTGTTGGTTTACTATTCTGCTTCTGTTATTTCCGTTTTGTTTTTCTGCATTTTTACCATTAGCAGGAACCTACCCTTGTACCCTATAGGCATAAGGGAGCCATTCCTGCCCCTGTAGTAGGGAGAAATCCTTGCTACATGCCTACTAAAATATGACACCCCATTTGTATGGGACGAAACTGCACAACTCGCATTTGAGGCATTGAAAAAAGCTTTGTTGTCGGCACCATTATTGCATCCGCCAGATTACTCTAGGGATTTTATATTGTATCTGGCTGTGTCTGAATCGATCATAGTGGTGGTCCTAGTCTAGGAGGACGATAAGCTACAAGAGCATGTTGTTTACTATCTTAGTTGTGCTTTAGCTAGACCTGAAGTTAGGTACTCCCACGTCGAGAAGTTGTCCTTAGCAGCTATTTATGTTGTTCAGAGGTTACGTCACTACATCTTACTAAGGACTACAACACTAGTGGGATATGTTAATCTTTTTCAATATGTTTTGTCCCAATGGATAGTTGGAGGAAAATTCAACAAATGGATAGTCATTCTCTAGGAGTTGACTTGGATTTTCAGTCCGCCAAATCCAAAAAATCCTTATTTTTTGCTGAACTTATTGCAGAATTTCTAGTAGATGAAGATGTAGCTATTGAAGAAGACTCATTCCCAGAAGAGCACATTTTTTTGATTTCCACCTCTGATCCCTGGTATGGAGATATACTTATCTATCTCCAGACTTTGAAGTATCCTGCAGCTTTCTCATGGGAAGAACGACGTAAACTATGCCTACATGCCAATAACTACCTCATCATAGGAGATACTTTATACCGTAGGGGGGTAGATTTTGTTTTGCGTCAATGTCTTACCCACTAGGAAGCAGAGATTGTCCTAAATGATGCCCATAGTGGAGCGTGTGGGGGTCATTTATCTGGGTTAGCAACGACCCAGAAAATATTATGTGCCGATTATTTCTGGCCCACAATCTTTAAAGATTGTGTGGAAGCAGTGAAGCACTGTCACCCTTGTCAGCTTTATACCAGAAAAATGCGGTCACATCCTGCTCCATTATTTTTTATCATCTCAGTGGGCCCCTTCATGAAGTGGGGGATTGATTACGTGACGTGTAACCCTTCCTCGGCTGGGGGTCACAAATATATCATTATCGTTATGGACTATTTTATGAAATGGGTAGAGGCAATTCCCACCTTTAAAGCTGACGGGGAAACTCCAGCTTTCTTCGTGCTCATTCAAATTATAGCATGATTCAGTATACCCAAGGAGATTTTCACTGACCATGGTAGTCATTTTCAAAATAGCATAATGATTGAACTTACCACTATGCTAGGATTTAGACAAGAACATTCATCTTCATTCTATCCTCAAGAAAATGGTCAGGTCGAGGCTGTTAATAAAACTTTCAAGACTATCCTCAAATGTACTATTAATGCATCCCATTCCAACTGGCATGTTATGCTATATCCTGCACTTTGGTCATATCGAACTAATGTAAAAACTACTACAGGGTTTTCACCTTTCCAACTCATCCATGGAGTGGAAGCTGTTACCTTGATTGAATGTGAAATCCCGTTTTTAATAATTTCTATTGATGTGTTACCTAATACGATTGAGCTTGAAGAACGTCTATTACACTTAGAACACCTTGATGAACAGCGTAGAGATGCACTGACAGCAAACCAAGCTCATAAAAATAGGGTCAAAAGTCAATATGATAAATCGGTCAAGCCTCAAATTTTCTCTGAGGGAGACCTTGTTTTTCTCTGGGACCAAGACAAAGAACCCCTAGGGGCAGGAAATTTTAGGTCTATGTGGTTAGGACCTTATATCATGTCGAAAGTGTTAAAGAAAGGTGCATATCAATTGATAGATTTCAATGGGAATAAGTTGGCTGAGCCTAGAAATGGGATCTACCTGAAAAAGTACTATGCTTAGGCTTAACACTTTTTCTTGTATTTTATTGTATGTATTTTTATGTACACTAGCTCATCGGTTTGTGTTTTTTATACCATATGCTGGTTGTTTCAGATGTCTTCCTAGAGGTTGATAGTTTTCCCTGATGTCGCCAGTCACCACACTTGTAATTTAGCTTCAGCTGCATGGGTCATTTATTTTCCCTCAGGACAGTTAGTTGCCTCAGGAGGCGCTTGCTTAGGTCCTACATCCAATAATGTGGCTGAATATAGGGCCGTCATTGAGCTTCTATGGGATGCTTTGTCACATGGTATCACTTAGCTGGAAGTCTAGCTAGACTCTCAACTGGCGGTTTCCCAGCTCAATCGGGCTTATCAGGTGCAGAACCCTATTCTATTTCATTAGTTTATGCAAGTTAGGTGATTGGAAAGACATTTTGAGTTCATTACATTCAATCATATTCCAAGGAATCAAAATTGATTAATTGATTCATATGCTAATTACATCTTGGATTGGCATTTAACACATCTTACATAAAAAGTATACAACAAACACATAAAAAACATTTGTAAATAAACAGGAATATATATATATGTGTGTGTGTGAATATCTGTCCATATAGATAGGTTGAGTCTCTGACCCTCAGATCTAGTCATAACTGTATAATATACAAAAAATATACAAAATATGTATCTAAGTCCATCAAAATGCCCCTAGGTCTAAGCTTGACCACCCTGGTCACTTGGACTAGCCTAGACCCCTCGGTCATCCTATACTCTGGCTTCTTCAGCCTCTTTGGCTTCAGCAGCCTCAACAACATCTATGTATACCAGTACTGCTCTAGCTACCCACCTCAAAAGGCGTATCCAGATAGGTGGTACACTAACCACGAACTCCTGCATGATGGCTGGGATGTGCTCAATCCATAAGGTAGGTACTCTCTGGGTAAGCCTGGCTAGCTTCCCCTCGAGAACCCTAATCAAGCCCTGGTCTTCTCCTAAGACAGGACGTACATACATACATGGATACCCTTCAGGGTGAACTAGTCCAATATCTGGATTTTGACATGTTAAAAGGATTAGAACTCTTATACATATGTATATATCTCTATATTAAAAATTCATAAAAATTTTGAAATTTTGAAAATAAAAAATTACTGAACTCTCCCCATGCTCCTCCTAGAGGGAGGACAAGGTCAGCATCACCATGGAAATCCATTCGAGCATATGGAAACTGCTCCAAAGATGACAACTGTTGCTCCCACCAAAAGTAGAAGTCATCATGATAGACACTTTGCACCAATCCACCACCTCCCTGGTGGAGGAAAATATCTCCCCACTTGCTTAGCCTAGGCTGATGAGGAGAACGAACTGGTAGTGGCACTACAGGACTCAATCCTAGCACTCTCTCAAAGAAGAAGGCTACTAGTATGCTGGAATACCCAAAAATTTTCCTCCTACCTCTTTTGCAGTTAGAGAGTTGTTTTCTCATAATCGGGATCACTCCCAAGCACCAGTCATATAGGGCTCCCTGCATACAATCTACTGCTAGTCTCATTTGGTTCCTTGTTGCAAGGTGGAGTGATGATGACCCTGCAACCCTTACTATAGTACTCGTCACCACATGTAAAGGAAGGTCACGTATGTGAACAATAGGGATCCAGCTACCCCTTTTTTGTGTGCATGGTGCACAGTATATATCAATATAGTTCTTTACACTTAGAGGGTCACCACCTCTACCGGTTCCTTCCAAGTTCACCGGAGTTCCCCATTGTGATAGACATGCAATGAAATAGACATCCTTAGAAGTAATCTCCAAGAACTCACCTTGAAGTTCAAACATGCCCAAATCATGATCCCAATAATTTATCAAGAACTCAAGAGGTGGACATTAGCCCGCATAGGTGAGGTACAGAAAAAATTTAATAACCCACTTTGACGTAAAATATTCACTGTGGGGGCATCTTCAAGAGCTTCTTGATCCATGTCTTCATATTCTCACTCCCTCCACTCAAGCACCATCTTTCAACCTAATAACCAAGCAATTGCCAACCATTAGTTTCATATAAAATTTGGAAATTTTGACCCTACATATCCTTTTTTCACCTCTCGCAGCGTACGCAACTGTCTTTTAAGGCAGGTCATGTACATAGCATTAATTTTTTAAGGTTCCTAAAAAATAAGAAATTCGGGCTCAATTTTAATAATTGCTTGGACCAAAGAAAGAGCATGGAGTGTAGTCTTACCTGACACTTGCAGTTTTGGAAATGGTCCGCCAGATTGTCCACACCGAGCAATTGAAGGTAGAGGTATAAACTTGTTTTCTATGGTTAAAAATCCAAATGGTGATTTTTTATTTATGTTTTGAACTATTTATAGAAAAATTATTTTTCAAGTGGGTTTTTTCCTTATAGTTAATAATTTGTAAAACTAATACCATATTTTATTTTCCATGTGATAGGTTCATTATCATTTTTAAGGTGTTTTTGTTCATATAGGATGGTTTTTTGTCGTTTCACATGAATTTTGGATTTATAACTACTCCATCTCAAACCTAGCATTAACATTTTTTCCACGGACTATGGTATTTTTAACCATTAGTTCCCTGTATTTACCATTGTTCTTCTATGGATAGGACCTTCCTCCTATGAGTATCCTCATTTAGAACCTATTTATTGTCTTTTGGTACTCATACTACAGCTCTCATTGGGTCAGGAGAATCTTTTTAGCTATTTTTCATGCCAAATTGAGCCTCAATTGGTCTCTTTTTACAAGCTATCCCTTTATAGAAATCCCCTCCATTATGGAGTTTCTTTAGGCCTAGGTCTAACTCCTTAAAAACAGACTTGAGTGCCGAGTAAACTTGTCCATTCAAGCTCGTTAAGAATACATGAATAGGAATCCACATTGGTGGTAGGTTATCTCTTTCTTGGACCATGTGGAATAATACGAGAAATGATCACTCTCTTTTCTACGGAATTGAGAAGAGTATTCTCAGGTATAGGTTTATCACTTTTCCGAACTTGAGGGACTAAATTTACGGAAAAGGAACACCCGGTATGAGCTCAGTTTTCTCTTTTTCGTGCTCTAGACCTAAACATGAAAAAGATTCCGAGTGTACTTTGTGTCTTTGTCATGCTCATTAAAAACCAAGAACAAAGCATCGAGTTTATTGGTGTAAGCCCCATTTCTCATACTCAAATGGATCTTTCCGAGTGATCTTGATTTCCTTCACACTCATAAAACTCAAGCTATATGCTGCTCTCGAAGGAGAGTTGGGTAGGTGGTAATTTAACCTTTTTCGGACCTCCCTGACTAAGTACGAAAAGTTTCACCTTTTCTTCTACGGAAGTTAAGAGAGTTCTTTTGCGGTATGTTTTATACTTTTTCGGCCTCAAGAGACTAAATTGGACAAAAAAGGACCCCCTTGGAGTCTTATTTGGAATTTTTAGACTCTCTAAATATGAAAATACCAAGTGAGCATGTACTAGTTCGGGCTCATAAAATCCCCGAATCAGTGACACTATCAAGCATTATTCCCTCTTCTCTTCAAGCTTGTCGAAAAATGAAGAGAGATCCGAGTTGACTTTCTTGGACTCGTTAAAATTTAATAGGGAAGGTAAGGAAGAAGTTTTCTTTTGGTTCTCAATTAGTGGCAGCATGTCATCCTTGAACAAAGCACTCTCTATTTTTTCCGATACTCATGTCTCAGTGTTAACTTTCAGTTCAGCTATTACTTCGAGTTTCTTAACTCCTCCTCTTGTTAGTTCTATCTGGGGAATATTATCATGACTCCTACATGACAAATAAGTTTAGTTGTCCTATATGTAAATTTAAAAAGCTGCCTTGGTTTATCTCTGTGTTGTGCTCACTGTTCAAGAACTTAACCCTCTGTCTGATCTATATCCTGATTCCATCATTGTCATATTTGTTACTACTTGTGTCTCCCTTCCTTTACCTAGTTCCTAGTCACTCTTGTGATCCGTTGGAGGATCTACTTTATTCCTTATAATAGTATGTTTCCGCAACAACACTTCCTGATGATGAAGACCTAGATTTTTGACGATCGTACCTCAGGATTCACTTTCGTTATTGGTGAATTCCTTTGCTTCAGTTGTCGATTATCACCTATTGATTGACAATCTGTTGAATCCACTCCATGTTTGACTTCAATAACATCTATTCACATGGCTTGGATTGTATTGGTTCTTTGGTATTTTTTATGAATACCTTAGTTTCACATTCATGGACTACGTTGCGCAAGATTATGTTGTGGTTACTTACATGGCTTCCAAATCTTTGATGACTCATCATTATTTGTATATTGTGGCTTTGATCCACCTTTGTAATATACATGGTCTTATACTCATACTATATGATGTACTAAAATATTGTAAAGGAGCTAGTGTTCCAGTATATTGAACATAGCATCCTCACATATAGCTTCTTTTTATGCATGTTCATTTGCTTACTTTGTTTTCTAACCAATATTTTCATTTGCAGGTTTTCCATTGACTTTGTTTGCAGGTTGCTTCCATAGTAGTATAGGTTTCTTTTGCAGGTTTTAAGGAGGTAGAACCCTAACCCATTTTCTGTAGAGGGGTTCACCAGTGCTTCATCTCCTTTTTCTATTATGTTCTTAGCTTGTAGTTTAGCTTAGCTTTAGTTTACTGTTATGCTTCTTTTATTTCAGTTTCGTTTTTCTACATTTACCATTAGTAGGAACCTACCCTTGTGCCCTATAGGAATAAGGGAGCCATTCCTACCCCTATAGCAAGGAGAAATCCGTGCTACAGAATTGGCGACCATACCACGTCGATCCCACAGGATCCCTGGCCCAAAATTTTTATTTCCAAGCTTTTAAAATTTTTTGCCCTAGCTTTTCAGAAATTTCATGTTAAATCCATCTTAGATTCTATTTTATTTAAATTTTTAGTTATTTTTGAGCCTCCTCAAGGCCAATCCAAGCCCATTTGGCCACAGTACCAGTTACTATTGGCCATTCATGGTTTGCAAATCACTCAACACCTTCTCTTGGTTGAAGAAGAATACCACTAAGAGGTAGACACTTAGTTAGGACAACAATTCAGGGTTAATCACCGTATTTGCTTACAAGTTTATGTTTACATTTGCATTCAAAACCATGACATAAACTCTACTATGAATTCATAAACCAGATTGCAAACCAAATACCAGAACAAGCAAGCAAACCAACACACCATACCACATAGTTAACCCAACTCAGTTCATGACACTGAGTGAGCCTTAAAAGTTACCAAATTTACACTAAGTTCAACCAACTCTGCAGTCTTTGAGGACATAAGTCCTTGACTACTACAACTGTGGGAAGTACTTGGGCCTTCCCCAGAAACTCATTGTGAGTAGTACCACAGGAACCCCAAAGTAGCTGGCCGCTGAGAGGAATTGCCAAGCGAAACGGGAAATGAACCCTTCCGATTGAGTAGAGTTACCTGTGAGGAACAAGCCAAGCACTATCTTTTGGCAGTCTTGGTGGCTGAGAGACCACCTTCATCCAATCAGAAGCCATTGAAACCGAGGTCCAAATTTCATACCCACCAGTTTCATACACACAAGCAAACAAAATTGATCCTCCACGATCTTCCTCACGCCTAAGAGGTGAACCACCACCTTTTGGAACACTCACTCGGCACCTTCATAGCCGTTCTCAGCAATCTCCTACACCATCAGAAGGCCACATAGCCTCTGATTCAGATTCAAACCCATATCATTCTGAACCAGACCTCCACACTGCACCATCCAGCCCCATGGACCCATGTCCACATCACAAGCAGCCACCCACAATGTTGCAAGCGGCCCAAGCACAGTCATGCAGACTGTCATTAGCCAATTGACACCACCCATAGTGACCAGCCAAGCTGGTCTAGTGGCCCCTCCACACATATTGTCCCACCTGCCACGTAAGGGGCCAGTGCACCAACCACCCACATTGCCCCTACTGCCATACAGGGGGGAAATTCCCTCGCCACCCGCACCATCCCACCGACAACACTTGGGGGCATTGGTCCATCCGCCATGCTACCACCACAAGTAGCCCCAGCTGTGCAGATGCATTATGCACCTACAAACCCCACCCCCATTCCAGCCCCATTCCACATCAATTTGGGGTCAAATATGCCATTCATGGCTCGTTTGAACTTTCCTGACTTGGAAAGATTGACGAATGACCCCATCTGTCACCAAGATTTTTGGCCACCCATGCCAACTAAGCTACCTTCAGACATCCCAAAGTTTGAAGGAAAAGCTGGGGAATGTCCCAAAAATCATATAATGACATTCCACCTATGGTGCTCGTCCAATAACATTGTATAAGACTCCATCAGACTAAGGCTATTCAAATGCACCCTTATAGGTGCCACGGCTAAATGGTACATTGAGCTACCACAAGCCAAGTACCCCAACTTCAACTCCCTAGCCTTCATGTTCCTACAGTATTTCCAGCTCCCAGTCAGATAGGACGAGGGGGTGGAGATCCTGCTATCCTGTCGTCAAAACACCGCCACTCACATCACTAATCATATCCATGAGTGGCGGCGATGCCGCAGCTTGTGCAAGATCCAACTTGATGACAGGATATTCTTAGATTGGTTCCTCAAGACTTTGCTCTTGCCCATCGCAAATGATGTCGCATCTGAATGTCCCCAATCTGAAGAAGAGGCCATATTGAAGGACCAACAATTTGACCTCATCTACACCTAGTCGGGATACTTGTATACCATCATCCCAGATGCTCCCTGTCCAAGTACCTCTTACCACGATGCAACAGGGGCATCCCATGTAGCAGATGGAATTATAGGGTTAGTCTCTCAACAACCATTGCCTCAACCAACACCACCTGTCGTTGCAACACAACCAAGCAACACTGCTAATGTTGCTTACCAAAACCAAGCTTCGGACTATGCTAGAATGATGTCTCAGTCTGGAGCGACAACTTCCTATGCACAACCTATGCCACTGCAGCAGGCTCAAGCTATGGCTTGGCCAGTACAATAGTATGTGGGGAAAATTCCCACATTCATGGCACTGCCACCCCCACAAATCTACTATGCACCACCAGTGCAACAAGTTCAAGCCCCCGCCCCTGCTCCACCCGCTCCACCCGCTCCATAGGGACAAGTGTTTTCACAACAAAACTTTCCCAACCAGCCTGCCCCCAACAATCAACAAGGGCAAGTTAGAAATAACCAGCCCTGCAACCAGGCCAATCCCAATGCTCCATGGGCACTGCCCATGGCTGAAACAGGTGTCCACCACCTGATGACCATGACCACTGAAGAGGTCAACCTACAGACTAGATGAAACCAATACGGTACCACTACCGAACCTATTGACTCATTAGCAGCATCTACGTCTAAGACAACCAACCTACCTCTCCAGTTACCCCCATTCTCATGCCCCCCCATACACTGAATCACCAATAATGCCACAGCTAGAGCTGCAGTCAGCTATAGCATAGTGGATGATTTGGCCCAAACGCCAACCACCATGTTCACTTTTGAGGTACTTAAAACATGCCCAATGTAGTGAAAATCTCTACTAGCCACTCTAGGGGCAGTAGACCCCTCTGATTCCAAGCTGATCACCTTTGACAAAGAAAACGGAGAACCACGCATGCCCTCCACTATCACCTTCCAAATCCCGGTATCCATCCGAAACTTGGTTTTGCACCGATGCATAGTGGATGAGGGGGAATCCACATGCGTCATGTCTACCTTGGTGTGGTAGAAGCTCGGATCACTAATTCTGCAACCATCTTCCATGACTCTGTGGGATTATGATGGACACCCCACTAAAGCCCAAGGAATCCTCCCTCATGTCCCCATCACATTAGCCAGGAAGACAGTGATGATTGACATTGAGGTTGTCAACGATCAAATGGATTACAACCTCCTCCTTGGGAGGAGTTACATGTACGCCATGCAAGCATTCGTGTCAACTGTCTTCCGCTCATGATGTTCCCCCACGAAGGGAAGATTGTGACGGTTGACCAACTCACTTACCATGATCCGCAAGGGTTAACAGCACCTGCCAACGTTATCCCTGCCATCACCATCATTGAGCCGCAAGGGACGACCACACACACTAACATCATCCCCATAACCAACACTGTGGTTGAAAACACACTAGCTTCCCCATCATTGAATGTGGGCCCTAGGTTCTTTACCGATCCCACCATGATGGCTCCTTTCCCGTTGGTGTCACCACCACCGACACAAAAGCAAACTGCGGATTTGTGCATGGTCTCATCAAGCACTGCGGCACCCAAAAAACAACCGCAGCCATAGCCCCAACCACAACCACAATAGTGTCCGAAGTCACAACACCAATAGCAGCTGCAACATCACCCACAAGAGCAGCATTATGTGCAGCCACAACCACAAACTCACCCCCACATGCAACCATCTGGGAGTTATGTGGGCTCATCTCTGGTCCATACAATTCCTATCCTCTTTCCCCCACCTAATGTCATGAGCAAGCTAGTGATGGGCACTTTAAGCCTACCCAACTATACGTTGGGAATCCCGGTGTTTTATCTGGATCCACCAGCTCAACCACCAATTCCCCAGGTTGTGTTAACTCCAGTGCAACCTATTGCGGTTGATTCTCACCCCCGACCCGATCCGCATAGGCCAACCACCGCAATCACATCTGCACCACCCCAACCCAAAAGGGCCAGGGGAAAGAACACCAAAGCCATCGGAGAACCATGACAAATCCCACCTTGTGCCATCTGTGAACAACAGGGCCATCCAACTCAGGATTGCCCAGAAATCCCAGTGATCCGTACACATCTGGATGCCATGGATACAAACGAAAACATCCCCGTGGTTGAACTCCCAACCACGCTAGTAGTAAAAAACAAGGCATTAAGGACAAACCATGCTTGTGCCCTTTGCGGCTTGTATGGACATTACTCCCATTATTGCCAAGACCTGCTCAAATTTTGAATGGCTCTCGCTGACCTCCATCACCATTCCTTTGAGTCTGAGATCACCTCAATTGAAGAAGTTCACCCCCCACCACCTTCTTCAGACACTGTGTCCATCTACATGATGTCTAGTTCTGCAGACCCTCTCGTCTCCACCATCACCGATGGTCCATCAGACCTGTCTCTTCCGTTGTTTCCGCAGCCTCAACTGCAAGCTCAACTGCAACCTCAACCTCAATTACCATGGAAACAATGGGGTTCATTCCCAATCAACATGATCCTTTTTCTTTTTCTTTTCCTTTTCTTTTTCCTACCATCCAGGATCGTGAGTAAGTCTACCTTGGCAACCCTCCATCTATAGGATTTCACACTGGGAGATCCTGTGTGGTACCTTGAACCACTTAAAATACCTCTGAGTCCCCAAGATGTGTTGACTCATGTCCAACCAATTGAGATGATGTTGCATCTACCTCCAGGTCCATCAAAGACTCCTCTCGTCTCCAGGCCTGCCCCTCTTCCTCCAACAGAGACTGGGGGTAAGGCAACCAAAGCCACAACCAATATCGTTTTCATGATATCTAACATTACTTTCCCTTCCATCTCATCGGCTCTGGAAGATCCACCTGATATATCCTGGCACCACTTGTGCGATGACAAAGATATATGTAAGACCGCCTTTGGTTTTACCCCGTTCCCTTTAAACCATAGTATGGAATCGGTTCTTCCCATAAAAGACCAGATCCCATCACCTCGCCTTGCCAATGACCTTCGTCTTGGAAAGGGGGCATACCTCTTCATTGACTCTTATGGATAGCTCTTGGAGAATCTCCGCAATGGGCTCTACCTCAAGAAATTTTACGCTTAAATATCACTAATGAGTTGCTTCATTTTATTTTTCTTGTTTTTCAATGTTTTTCAGCAAAAGTCAAATGCAGCACCATCAGCTGCTAGTCAAAAGTCACCTGGAACCTGTTCGAGACACCTCTCACACCTCCGGGATCAAATTTACATTTCCTTATGAGACCATCGTCTCATGTTTAATTAGTCAATTTTGGGACTATCTCCCACAAGTCACCTCGATTCGCGAGCCATGACATGACGATGCGAGTGTCTATGGACCAGTACTTGTATCGCACTGCCCGGTCACAACTCATGCAAGCGATCGGGCCTCCACCGTTAAGGATTGTACTATACTTTTTGCATTTATAATTGTCTCTTTCAATGCAACACATGCAGACATCTGGACCATTGTGCACAAACACCTTTATTTTTCTTCCATGTATTTGGCATAGAAGCGTCCTCAGGCTGCCGCCCGTCAAGGACTGTAATTTTAGCTTTTTTTTTTTTTTAACACATAGATTGTCTTTTCTTTTTACCACACCTTACACGGACCTTTGGACCACTATCCACAAAATGATTTCTTTTCTTGCACATATTTGGCATATAAATGCCCCCGGACTTGCACTTACATCGCATGTAGTCAAGTCCGTCCACCGCAACACACACACACACGCTCTCCTGACCTCTGTCTGAGAGCCACCTCGATTTTCATGCCTCTGTCACACAGTCTCGCAGGCCTTTGCCACGATCTATCCCACGCATGTATTGGTATGTTTGAGAGCCTTATGCTCCGTCCATACTACACGAATGACCTTTGGACCTCTATCCACCGTCCCGACACAGGGGCACCGCTAGTGCCACCACAGTCGGTTGACCACATTGGAGTTTCGTTTAAGCTCTTTTCTGACTCCTTAAAACAATGAAAAGATCACTGAGCACAGCTGCTTCCTTGCCTGCTCGCTAAAGTATAGGAAAGGGTGCCTACATCATCCTGTTTACCTCATTTTAAGGACCATGTAGACCGTCTCATGAAAAGGACCTCCTTGGCACACTCAAGCCAAAACCATCCCCCTCTGCATACTTTTTTGCTTTCTCTGGTAGAGGGGCCATACTTTACAAAAAATCTCACCACCGGTTGTCGTTAAGCTCTTTTCCAGCCGTTTAAACAAGAAAAGATCGTCGAGCAAACTTGGTTTCGTTCATGCTCGTAAAAGTATTTGAATGACCATCCAATCAGTATAGGTTTAACCTTTTTCGGCCTGATTGAACTACTAATGGTAAAGAATTCTCTCATCCCCTCCAGGATGGGCAAGCTCCCCTATGTATACTTTTATCCTTTTTTCGGGCACATGAGACTACCAACGAAAAAGATCCCCCACTGGAGTCTTCTTCATGCTTTCAGACTCTCTAAAATTGAAAGCACAATTGAGCAATTACCTACTCGGGCTTGCCAAAAATCCATGAGATCATACCACAATGGTGTCCCTAGACACCACCCCACAGAAAATAGTTTGGTAGCATCCCCACATTGGGTCTCCTTTGTTCAGAGTACTCTACAATGTGTCTTCCTTGGATCCCATCAGTATCAAAAGTGTCCTCCGCCTCCAAGTATTTCCCATCTGCAGCGACATTCTCGGTATTACAGCTATGATCCCACTCCCTCGATTTAGTTTCATTTGTTGCCTGGTCAAGCCCTACCGTCATACTCTGAACAAAGGAATTTTGAGTCTCCCTCCCCCCCTGCTCCTGTTCAGTTTTCTCCTTCCCTCCCCTTCCCCCCCAATTCAGTGAGTCAGTCCGCAGATTGCTTCACACCTTCTAGTTATCCCTCACGCCCCTGGTCAAGGAAACATCATCGCCTTGACTAGGGGCAGGTCTCCCTTTGTCGACGCCAACACACATATTCTAGAGGATAGACCCAGAGGTCCTTGTACCGTGGTTTCATTAACATCATTGATAAGTTCCTTGGACCACTTGAGAGGAGTCCTTAGTGCCTCTCAAGATGGTTGTTTCCCACGTGCTTGAATTCAACTCCATCATCGCACCATTGAGATTCATACAGGGTTTGTTCCACACAGTACTCGATCGAAGACCCCGAATGTCACCCAACTCTAGCACATTGGTGAGTCCACTCAAGGGACCTAAACAGGTTATGTCCCTTGTGATTTTTGAGTTGCATTGGAGACAGTGTTCAGAAGCCCTAGCAGTGCTTCGATGTACCTTTATGATTGATACAGCATACTTGTACCACAAAGACTCTGACTCTCAATCAGTGAGTCTACACAGCTATGTACCAGATCTAGTAGATCGTTAGTCATGAAGATGTAGCATTCCATGAGAATGCCATGGGTCCAATGTACTAGATCAGTATTGTATTCAACCTCAAATAGAGGAAACCACCATTGTAACATCAGTTGTATATGACTGGCTCTTGTATTTTAGAGCATAGATCAAATGATTCTTTTGACATTTTCATGAGCATGGGAATGCCCGCCTCGTCCATATACATGTCACACATTTATTGTGTCTCACCCATTGATGGGAACTAAATTAATACAAAACCAAAAGCTACCATGCCCCAGCCCCGGAAGCACCACCTCTCGACAGCAAATCCTATGATGTCCATCGACCATACGTTGAACTCCTACCCTCACACATCAGGGGGCAATCTATTAACCCAAAAATCCCCCACACAACTCTCAATGGCCTACACCCAAGGACACCATCTCACAACACTCATTTCACTCCATAATACCTTCCATGATCTTCCATTTGACCCCCACACCTCCAAAAGAGCCCAAGGATGAAGAAAATGGCTAAAAACCCCAAAAAAGAGCCCAAAATAGACCCCTAGGAGCTAAAGCCCTAAAAAAGGGGCTAAAACCCTGAAAGGGCCTAAAGTTAGGGTGGAAGGGGCTTAAGGCCCAAAAAATGGGCTAAAGCCTTGACCAAGGGCTTAAAACCCTAAAAACCCTTGGAAAAACTATATAAGGAGGGTGGGGGGTCACTCTCAAAACACTCCTCATTTGCATATTGTTATGCTTCCCGTGGATGCTTTGAGACCTCTTGCTCTCAAACCACCCACTCTCCCTCTCCTTCATCTCCATTTCTCCAAGCCATTGCTCCCCAACGAAGAGAGAGGTGCTCCCATGAGCTAGGGCATGGTGGCCCATTTCCACCTAAGTGAGGTATAGCTTCTTTTTATGCATGTTCATTTGCTTACTTTGTTGTCTAACTAATATTTTCATTTGCAGGTTTTCCATTGACTTTGTTTGCAGGTTGCTTCCATAGTAGTATAGGTTTCTTTTGCAAGTTTTAAGGAGGCGGAACCCTAACCCATTTTCTGCAGAGGGGTTCACCAGTGCTTCATCTCCTTCTTATATTATGTTCTTAGCTTGTAGTTTAGCTTAGCTTTAGTTTACTATTATGCTTTTTTTATTTCAGTTTCATTTTTTCTGCATTTACCATTAGCAGGAACCTACCCTTGTGCCCTATAGGCATAAGGGAGCCATTCCTGCCCCTGTAGTAGGGAGAAATCCGTGCTACACTACCCCTACTCCATTGGACTTCTGAGTTCTCCAAAGATAATGATTATAATGTATTTCGGCCATCGCTTCCCTCTGACCTCACACATTAGGGGGCATCTGTTATCAACCCAAATGGCACTTCTCCATCTGAGTGTTGACAATTCATTATGTTGGTACACAAAAGGACATTTGAGGATTGAAGTTTGCCAAAACACTATAGATGGGCATGGCATGAGATGCATTTATCCTTCAACCAGCTTTCCATTTTATTTTTTAAGTATGGATTGGCATACGCGATTATCTCCATTGAAACTCGCATACATACGTGACAATCCTTGTTGACAGCTCGCGTACTATACACGACTATGTCCATTACAACCCACGTACATATTTGTACGCGGGTTTCCTTTAAGAGACTCGTGTGTCATATGTGGGTTGCTTATAGTAATAGTCACGTACACCTCCATTTGACATTAAAAAATATAAATCATGATTAATGGAGATTATTTGAGCCCTAATCATTAACCATCTCAACCTTCAAAACTGCTCTATTTCCCAAAGTATAAATAGAGGCCTTGGGGAGGGCATTACTGAATCAATTTTGGAGAGAAAATTTATGCTGGTGGTATATCTTCAAAAGTCTTTGAGTAGCAGAACTCAAAGTCCTTTGGTTGCAGAGAAGTCCTTGTCTTAGGCATTGGGTTGTACACTTATCTCATTCACTGATTGTTAATAAAGAGAATTCTCCTTCCAACATTTGTGTTGAGTCTCTTTCGTGTATTAGGGTTTGATCAATATATATGATTAAGCACTATATATGTTGTTTATCTAACCTGTCATATATACATGTATAATATTGTGCTTGGAAAATTTGCTCTTTGTAGGTGAAGGTGGTGCATCCCTAAAAGCTTTGGAGAGAAGCAGAGGGGAAGAAGATAAATCTTGGATCAACCATCGGTAATCGGGTGAGTCCAATATTTCTTCATATTTCCTTTCTGCATTTAACTAAAGCTAATTGTCTACAAGTTTTAGAAGTAATTTGGTAACCCCAGACCCTAGGTTATAAGGGTGTTTATTCCTGAACAACACCTGCAGTTTGGGCATACTGGACTAATGTCAAGACTACCACATGTTTTTCACCTTTTGAACGCATTCATGGGGTGGAAGCAGTCACTGCGGTCAAATGTGAAATTCCATTTCTTAATATATCCATTCATGTAGTCCGTCAAACTATGGAATTAGAAGAATGTTTGCTACATTTGGAAAATCTAGATGAACGACGCAGAGATGCGTTGAAGGAAAACAAAGCTCATAAGAATAGGGTTAAAAACCAATACGACATAACGATTAAGCCAAGAATTTTTCTGAAGGGGAGCTTGTCTTGCTCTGGGATTATGACAAAGAACCCTTGGGGGAAGGAAAATTCAAGTCCATGTGGTTAGGTCCCTACATCATGTCAAAGGTATTGGAAAAAGGGGCATATGAGTTAACAGACTTTGATTGAAATAAGTTGCCTAAGCCTAGAAATGGTCTCTACCTAAAGAAGTACTACGCATAGGCATGGTGCTTGTTCTTGTATTTTTATTGTATGTATTTTTATGTACAATAGTTAGCTAGTTAGTGTTTCTTATACAATATTTTGGTTGTTACAAATATCAGCTGAGTGGTTCATAGGTATTGTGGATGGTGCTAGCCACCCTACATGTAACCTGGCTTTAGCCGCATGGGCCATCTATTCACCCTTAGGACAACTAGTTTCCTTTGGAGGTGCTTGCTTAGGTCTTGCTACTAATAATGGGGCTAAGTACAGATCTATTAATGAGTTCTTATGGGATGTTGGGTCAAGTTGCATCACCCGTTTGGAGGTCAGACTTGAATCTCAACTCATGGTTTCCCAACTCAATGGAGGTTAGATTACTTGAAAGAAATTTTGATTATATTTCATTTAATCACATTCCAAGAAATGAAAATACAATAACTGATGCATATGCAAAATACATTCTAGATTGGCACTTAACACATATTTTGTAAAATAAGCATAACAGATACATTTGAGACACATGTAAATAACCAGGAAAAATGTATATATATATGTAAAATTTGTCCATAGATAGATCGATTCTTGATCCAAAGATCCTGTCACAACTGTATAAGTATACAAAAAATAGGATTGTAATCCATAAATATGTCTATAGATATAGGCCTTCTCCTCATCCTCCTCAGCTGCAGCTGCCTCCTAGGTCTCTCTGTAATGTAAAACAAACCTAGATACCCTCCTCGATGGATGTATCCAGGCAGGTGGAATCCCAAAAAAAAACTCTTGCATCACAATCAAAATCCTCTCTATATGTATGGTAGGGACCGCTTGGGTCAGCCTAGCTAGCTTCCCCTCGAGAACTCTAAGTATACCTTGGTCCCCTCCCTGTATAGGTCATACAAAAGTCCTAGGGTGCCCATCGGGGTGTACTGGTCCAACATATTCATGTTAAAACATTTACATGTATTCAAAATCTTATACACACACACACACACACACATATATATATCTTTATGATTAAAATTCATAAAAATAAAAAAACATAAAAATAAAAATACCTAGCTCTACCCATGCTTCCCTTGGTGGGAGGACAAGATCGTTATCTCCCCGAAAATCCAGTCCGAAATATAGAAACTGCTCAAGAGATGGTACTTTTCGCTCCCACCATAGGTAAAATTCATCATCATAGACACTTTGAACAGTTCCTCTGCCACCCTGACGGAGAGACAACTCCCACCATTTGGTAAGTCTAGGCTACCGAGGGGATGATGGTGGTAGTGCTACTGTAGGGCTAGTAATAGGAACTCTCTCAAAGAAGAACACCACTAGAATACTAGAGTGTCCGAAGTTCTTCCTGCACCCTCTTTTGTAGTCAGAGAGCTACTTCCTCATAATTGGGATGATTCTTGAACACCAGTCAAATACCATACCCTGCATACACTCCACTACAATTTGCATCTGTGTCCGAGTAGCTATATGCAATGCAGAATATTCGACAATTCTGACCATAGTTCTTACCATTACCTATAATGGAAAGCTGCTAATGTAAAAAATAGGGATACATGTGTTATATTTTTACCATTCAAGCTAGCATTATGATCTTAGGATCTTATCTGAGAGAATAATATGCATAGCAATAAAACACAAGAGACAAGAGACACAAAGAATTTTCCTTGGGAAAACCATAAAGGAGAAAACCCTGCAACTTCCTCAGAGATAGAATGAGCACCAATAGCAGCAGTAAAACCTGAAAACATAAAGATTACCTCCACAACTTCTCTCTCTCTCTCTCTCTCTCACTTGAGAGAGCTACTTCTCTCTCACTCATGTGCCCCAATGAGTGAGTGTGTGTGTGATAAATAGAGAGACTCACTCTTTATTTATATTCTTTCATTCAATTAATGTCCACTTCAACATGTCGAACCCACTTAACAATTACTTACTAGAGCCGACATCTCTAGGAGAGTCTAATAACCCTAGTACCCCACAACTATGGGGACATTTCCATCTGATCAAAAAGGGGGGTTAACCTTGAAACAATTGAGGGGACTATTTCCTCGACTTACAATGGAGGTTTAACCTCAATTACTTTACATGACTTGTTTGCATTATTAAATCTCCTGATCGGAACATCAGGGTATGACATGAAACAATTACATTATAGATACTTCCCAAAATAAACATCGAGGTACAATACATAATATATACAAGTGAATATATTCCAAAGTTACAAATACATCAACACTCCCTCTTGACTAGGAAGGTATTCTCTCGACACAATTTATCAGCACAAGTATTCTTCTCTGTATCATCTGGATCATCATCAAGTCAAATTCATCTTCAAGTCATTTCATCTTCAAGTCATATTCATCGTCAAGGAATCTTCATTATCAAGTTATCTTCATAAAGTCTAGATCATCACTGGATCATCATCGAGTCTGGATCATCACTTGATCTGGAGCATCACTAGATCATCATCAAGTCTAGATCATTACTTGATCTAGATCATCACTAAATCATCATCATCATCATCATTACTGCTTCTTCTATCTCAATCAAATGGTGCTATCTCTTCATTCTTTTAATCACAGGAAGTTCTACTGAGCCATCCCTTTTTCATGCTGGTTGTAGGCCTAGCCTCGGTGTAGGTCTTCATCGACAGAGCCAGCCCTTTTTCATGCTGGGTGCACATCTACAGAGCCATTCTTTTTTCATAATGGATGTATCATCATAGAGCTAGTCCTTTTTCATACTAGATGTGGCATCTACATAGAGCTAATCCTTTTTCATACTAGATGTGGGATCTACACAGATCCAGTCCTTTTTCATACTGGATGTGTCATCATAGAGCGAGTCCTTTTTCATACTAGATGTGGGATGTACATAAAGCTAGTCCTTTTTCATACTAGATGTGTCTTCATAGAGCCAGTCCTTTTTCATACTAGATGTGGGATCTACACAGAGCTAGTCCTTTTTCATACTAGATGTGTCTTCACAGAGCCATCTTTTTTTCATGCTAGATGTGGGATCTACACGGAGCTAGTCCTTTTTCATACTAGAAGTGTCTTCACAAAGCTATCCCTTTTTCATGCTGGATGTGGGATCTACACAAAGCTATTCCTTTTTCATACTAGATGTGTCTTCATAGAGCCAACCCTTTTTCATGTTGGATGTGGGATCTACATAGAGCTAGTCCTTTTTCATACTAGATGTGTCTTCAAAGAGCCAGGCCTTTTCCATGCTAGATGTGGCATCATCACATGCATCTGACAATGGAAGCAACCAATCCTCTCACCATGTCACAACTCTTACATCTGACCATGGAAGGAACCAATCCTCTCACCATGTCAAAAGGGCTCACGAAATCATCACTTCCCTTTTGAAGGAACCTCGATATGGAGAACACCAAGATTCTCCCTGAAGTACTGAAACTTCACTCTGGCCATTTCTAGCATAGAATAACATCAGGGCTGATTACATCCAAGGATAACCTGCAAGCTTTTCCAGGATTGATTACATCTGAGGACAACCTTGAGGATCGTTTACGTCTGAGGAACCTATGAGATTCACCAGGATTTATGTTTAGACAACCTGTCTTACTAGCTATTCGTGAAATACCTCTTTCGAGAGATCTCGATCTAGATCACAAACTGGAGCTTCACTGCTCCTCTCTGCATCATACCAAAATGCAAGTCAGATCAATCAAATTAAATAGTAGTTTTCGAAAGAAACATACTACCTCCCAAATCACAAGTGGCTACATTTTTTTCCTCAGCTGTACTCATCTCCATGTAGGACTCCATCCTGTCAAACCAAGAGATCACACCTGATCTCATACTGAAGTAGCACCTCTAAGTGCTCTTCCTATCAATGACACTACCTACCCAATACGAATCCACCTAACCCTCCAGGTTAATCTTCTAATTCATATCATACTTGAGCCCATACTGAACTGTACCATTTAGGTACCTCACTACATGCTTTGTAGCCATTAGGTGAACATGTCTCAATGTGTTCACAGCAAAGCAAATATCTGGTCTCACATTCGTCAGGTACATCAAGGAACAAATAATTTGACGATACATCGTAGCATCAACCGATTTCGATGAAGCAACACTTAATAGCTTCAAGTTCGATGCCATAGGTGTGGTCATGGCCTTTCAGTCCATAATCCTGAACCTCTTCAGGACCTCTATTGCATACTTCCCTTGTCCCAGGGATAATATACCACACCTCCATGCCATCATATCCAAGTCCTTCATCCCAAACTCGGCAGCAAGTCTCCTTCTTGCAACTTTAATGAGTTTACTCTTAGTAAATCCAAGAGTCATAACAGGAGTATCAAGGGTTGGAATTTACTCTTAGTAAATCCAAGAGTCATCAATAATTTGTCCATCCTATTGTACCATGTCGAACCTCAGGATCTTCTGCAGTCACTCCCTCTGAAGCGAAGCATCATTATCCCTTTGTCTTTCGTACTCTATGCACTGAAACATTCTATACCGGAGTCACAAGTAGCTTCCTCTAGTAATAATATTCTATGTATCCATCTAGGATCATTGGATACCAAGATCCTCTATCTTTAACTTTTTCAAAAGTTCTTCTCGCACCTATCTGTGAGCTTGTCATCTTTTTCAAGCTCCTCATGTATGTATTATCCCATGGGTGTCTTTTGAGCTCGTACAAGGCCTTCTTTCATTTGCACACATGATTCTACCTACCATTTGTCTTAACTTCTAGTGGATGCAAATGTCTCTTTGTAGTCCATGCCTTTTTTTCGTGAGAAGCCTCGTGCTACGAATCTTACGTGGTATCCCATGATGTTTCTATCTACTATATGATGGAACTACGAAATTCCCTTCACATATTGATGTTGCATTCTAGGCATCATTCTTCTTGAACTGGTCTTCCCTTTCTTCTTGGTTACTTCTTTATAGCTGGAAGGTTCTGCATCAATGATGTCACTGCATTCATCATATTATTCTTCATATTGAACTGTCGTCACTTGTTCTTTGGAACAAGTCTCATCCTTCTTTGCTTGTAGGCAATTTTATGCGATCTTTCCTTCAAGTCAAATTCATTAGTTGTATGGTTAGAAACATTTCATAAGGCATATTCATAATGGCAAATTCTTATGCATAAATATATGATCATGCAACTATTTTAGCCAATACAACATTCATCCATATCTCACGGAAACTTTTCTAGATGCCTTCCATCTCTACCAGGACAATATTGAGATTATGCACTAATCCAATATGTCATCAAAGATGTTTCATTCTAGATAAGTAGCAATGGAGAGTTGTATAGCACCATGAGATACTTACCCATCACATGCATATTAGTAGTATACTGTCATTAATGCAAACATTCTATTATGCATAATACATCAACTGAATATAAACAAATGCATAACAAAACAATATCATGAAATCTCAATTGAATACATATTTTTATTTGTTTCGTGGGTAGACTCCTTCTTGAGCCTTCAGCTTCATCATCTTCTTCATTCATAATAGCATCATTTCTCATCCAAATGCTAAGGTGGATAAGAGGTTCTTCAAGAGTTGATTTCTTCATATTCCTTATTGCTTGAGGGATCTTATTTGTATGGTGAGATCTTGATCTTCAGTTGCTCCCATATTATCTTCTCTTAATATGAGTCAAGCTTCTTCTTCTTCCCAGAGTCTACTGAAAGTAATCACTTCCTTCTGGCACAAATTCCTTACATGAATGAATCCCATGATCTTGGGAGGCCATTCAAGGTGGCTATCATCATTTCTGCATTCTCCACTTCTTTTTCTACTACTACAAGTTGTTATTTGATTTGAGAGACCCTCATAAAGTATGACTGTATGGTCTCTGCATTCTGGATCTTCACATTCTTTAACTGTTTTCTCAAAGTCATATTTCGATTTATGTTCTTCCCTTCAAATAGCTTGGTCAAGGAGTCAAACATCTCTTTTGGTGTCTTTAGGGAAAACACTTGTAGTATAAGGTGATCCATGATTGAATCAACAATGATCTTCTTGGCCTTGACCAAGTTATTCTTGTGTAAGGCTTTTAGCCTCATCTCCCTCTGGAACTGGAGCCTCTCTACTTGTGTAGATGTCCAATTCATTTTCTTCAGAGAGATCATATACTTCCATGCTAGGAAGTTTTCAACTTCACCAAGCTTATCATCAAGCTGATGTGATAGATCAATTTGAACTAATAACCTCAAATGTAAATAGCAAAGGATTAGATATTACCGATTTGAGGTGTCCATCCTGGTTCCAGAGCTGGCTGATCTAGGGTTTGTCAGAGAAACCCTAATTTTCAAAACTTAGAATCTTTCAGATCTGATTAGCGAGAAAGATAGACCTGTTAAAGTTGAGTTGTCCAATGTACTCCTTTTCTGAAAACAATGGAGGGAATTTCTCCAAACAGGAATCCCTAGTTTACCAATTTCTTCTGCAGAAATGCCTTCTACTGTTTCTATGGTATATCCAAAATTAATCCTCCTCTATGTGTGAAACTTCGCACTAAAGTAGCCTCACCTATAACTATTCCAAAACCATAGGTTTCATCAGAATTGGGTTCACCAATTGGGACTTATGATAGTTTTCCCAAGGTGACCTTTTTCAGGACTATTTAGCATAGCGAAGTTGTATGGACAGCCACGTGTCACTATTTCATCTTTTGGGTCTGAAACTTGGACCATAGAAATTAAAGTCCATTCCCTTTATGGAAAATCTTCATAAATTTCATTTGAACCTTTGTATCCCAAGATATAGCAATTATCCTTAGGTGTCCTATTTAGAGATGAATCCTGGAAGAGGCTAGAATACTAATGTGGAGGGATCATATCGCCTAGAATATAGTGAATTTGAGGCTTAAATTTGGACACAGAGTAAATACAGATTGTATATTTGGCCTGTTAAAGTTTTAGCTCATGAACCCTCACCAATACTAGGATATAGAAAATGTACCAAAACTTATCAGTTTTAGTATTTTAGGGTTTTTCCAGCCTGGGGTCAAAATAGGGTTTGATTTTCTCGGAGTTGTACCCAACCAAAAATCTTGACCTAAGTCTCTAAAATTTGATTTTGATGAGGATATAAATCCTATGCCTGGCTCACTCAAAAATTCCTTTTCTGTAAGAATCCCTAATTTCCCGCACCAAAAACTAAAAATGCTTGAAATCGAATTCCGCTTTGATAGAAAGACGCGCCTTTCAATGGAGAGTCATCCTAGAAAACTTTTGCTAATGGATTATGGAGAGAGACCCAAAAACTAATAAACCCTAGATTCTACAACTGCACAATTTCTTCTTCTCAAGTTAGCTCTGATACCATGTGTTATCCCTAAAGTTGAACCTAGACTACAAGGGTTCAAGCTTAAAGAAATCTTTTTCAAAAATATAGTTCAATGAAATCAATATAAAAACTGGGCTAGTATGTAATCAAAGTTATACGCAAATCACACAGTCATTAAAGAATTGTATAACATAAAACAAGATACAAAATCCAATATGAAAGGAACTACGATCATGAAATTATGAAATGAGTCTGTCTCTATTTTTTATAAGTTTAAAGGATAATTGTATTTCAACATAAGAATCATTGCAATGGGATTCAGTGGACCATATACAAGATAAGTCATGAGAAACACAATTTATAAGATACATAGACAAATCATAACCATACTCATATCAAGTTAGAACTTGTATTGTAGATGTAGAGTATTTCATGTTACACATAAAGTTATCAAAAATGGATCTCCATAACTCCAAATGCCAACCCCTATCTCATCTAGAGATTCTCCTTAAATACAAAATATTTGTTTGCTTAAGCTAACTATAAGATCCTACTTCTATGGATCGAGCCTTCTCAAAAATAGGAAAGTCAATTCCCTTTAAACAGTGTTTAAGTACAAGTGTAATATAAAAAAGACATCTGTCAATAAACAACATTACTTAAAAAGCAAACTACAATTCGACATCTAAAGGATTTTGGAAGCCTCTGCTAAAATAGCTAAATCACTTAAAACCTGGGAACGCTTCTGCAATCTAGAAAATTCAGCATCTTTGTTGTCCTCCTTATTCTGAGCTTTGATGAGTTCAAGCTGCTTCTGAATAGTCATTTTTTCCCTTAGAATATCTTTAGATATTGACAGCAACTTTTGATAGTCTGTCTCCTTATCCTCGAGATCTTCTCGAAGTCTTTTATTGGCTATCATCAACTTTTCATTAATGTTTTGTAGATACCTAGTTTGTTTTTTGTATGTCTGCAAATACTTCTTAACTTGGTTTAGTTCTGGATATATTTCCAGGTCTTCTTCTTTCATATGGACTTCTTCTTCCTGTAGAATCCTTGATGCTGAGCAATCATCTGAATTAACTTGCTTGTTTGTGCAAAAGGCTTCAGGTATAGACCCCGCAACTCCTTGAAAATCAATAAATTTCTCAATATCTGAATAATACTGATCCTTAGATGTATATATAGCTTCTTCACTGAGAGTATCATCTATCATCACAATTTCCATGCCATATTTATGTGCTGATCTCTTCTCTGTCTGCAGCTTTTTACTTAACGTAGTCCTTGGCTTCATATCCCTGTTCTCTGTCTTCAATAACTGATTACGAGTTTCATTTTTTGAGGTTATATTTTTTAGCATAACACTCAATTTTTCAGGGTTTTCATTTGTGAATGAAGCTTCAGGACACAAACCTTCCTGAATTGGTTTCTCTGTAATATCCTTTCCTTCTTCTTCAACAATTTGAATTGGTTTTTTGTGACTTGTTGTTTGCTAGTCTAAATCCTCCATCATCCTTTTTCCTTTCTCTTTAGTGTTTTATTTGAACCCTAGCTCTGTCAATAGAGCTTCCCAGGTTCATCCGTCCCTATGCAATTGTGATAAAATCAATAGCTTGATCAAACCTTGATGATAGACTGATCGAGCAGTATGCTCTGGATGGCCTTGAACCCTTTGAAATCATCTTTTGAAGGCTTTTTAATAAATAAAATGGGAGATTGAGCTGTACACCTCCATTAAGGTGCATCAGTAACCTCAAATGGCATTTAAGCACCCTGTCATACCGGCCATCACATGTAATATAGTTTTGTACCATCTCTAAAGGGATCTTCCAACTTGGATTTATTTTGCTCACATGGATACCATTTTTCCAATCTAATTTCTCAAATCTTGGCATCAAAAAATCACTGTAATCTCCTTAAAAATCTTGTTGTTTAAACCATTTCTCTCCCTGTGTCAGAACATCTATTGCTTCAGCAATAGAATCTTCATTTACCCTAACTATTAAGCTTTCAAGCTGAACCTTTTCATCTTTGTAGTTTTTAATAAAAGACATGGTTACCTGTGAGTGATAACCTTGTAATTTCTCACAGAAGGTAAACCATCCGGACTTCTTCATTAATTTGGCTGATCTTGGAAATTTCATTATCCACTCTATGTTATTTGGATCCAACTTGCAAATTAAGCCTCCTGGTTTTCTTCTTACCATGACTTCTGGATCTTCTTCCTCTGTTGTCTTCGACATTTCTAAAACTCCTTCACGCTATACTCTTTAAAAGGGAATTTATACTACAACAGATCACTTTCAAACGCAGAGAAACTTATACAATATAACCTGGCCCTTTTCAAATACGAACATTTAGAATTTAAAAACAAACCCTTACTATTTTAAACCCTAATTTCGTTGTTCCTGAACAATGGATGTTGACAGTATAAAAACAGCTCTCTGGATGTCCTTCTCCCAGTTCGCGAGAGCATTTAGGAAAAATAACAAGACAGATTTTAGGGGAAAAAAATGAATTATGTCGACCCTATCACGATTAGTACTAATACTCATTTCATGGAGTGCTTTTAATTCCATAATCAAAACAGTTGTACAAGCCCATGAATGACACGATAAAATTCATAATTTTGTGGACATGAGTGGTTTTAGGGCATGTTCATACCAAGTACCGAATAACATGAATATAGCCATAGTTCATTATCTCATTTATATACCATGGTACTTATGAATAACAATTAATAAAATACTCTTTGAAACTATGCTTCCAGTTCGTAAAATGCTGCCAGTTTGAGAAATGGTACCAGTTTGAGAAATTCTGCCAGTTTTAACAATCCAATCTATATTATAAAAAATCTTGCACATACATAGGTTCATGGCTTTAAATGAGTGAATATTTTGATGGTTCGAAAGACTAAAAGAAAACAATAATGGCATTCAATCAAAGAATAAGGTGTAAAACCAAGTGAAAATTAAAAATAAAAACTCATCACCATAAAAAATCTTAAGGTAAAAGGTCAAACAACCTTAGAGATAACACCATGTTAGATTTTTATCATTCAAGCTAGCATTATGATATTAGGATCTTATCTGTGAGAATAACATGCACAGCAATAAAACACAAGAGATAAGAGACACAAATAATTTTCCTCGGGGAAACCATAAAGGAGAAAACCCTGCAACTTCCTCATTGATAGAATGAGCACAAATAGTAGCAGTAAAACCCAAAAACATAAAGATGATCTCCACAGTTTCTCTCTCTCTCTCTCACTTGAGAGAGCTATGTATCTCTCACTCATACACCCCAATGAGTGAGTGTGTGTGTGATAAATAGAGAGACTCACTCTCTATTTATATTCTTTCTTTCACTTAATGTCCACATCAACATGTCGGCCCCACTTAACAATTACTTACTAGAGTCAAAATCTCTAGGAGAGTCTAATAACCCTAGTACCCCACAACTGTGGGGACATTGCCCTTTGATCAACAAGGAGGGTTAACCTTGGCACAATTGAGGGGACTATTGCCCCAAATTACAATGGAGGGTTAACCTCAATGACTTTACATGACTTGTTTAAATTATTGAGTCTCCCAATCGGAACATCAGGGTATGACATGACACAATTACATTATAGATACTTCCCAGAATGAACATCAGGGTACAATACATAAGATATACAAGTGAATACATTCCAAAGTTACAAATACATCACCAACATATTCCCTTGTTCTGTGTCTTTGGTGGACAGTAAGTGTCAATATAGTCCTGGATACTCGTCGGGTCACCACCCCTATCTTTACCCACCACCCCTATCTTTACCCTCGATATTCATGGGCATACCTCTATGGGAAAACTCTGTGACAAAGTACATGTCTTCTACTGTGACCTCCAAAATCTCTCCTTGAAGGTCAAAGGCACCAAGGCTATGATCCCAATAGCTAATTAGATGTTCTAGCAAGCGTACATTGGCACTCATGCTAGAAGTGCAGTAGAACTTTATCAACCCACATTGTTGTAAAGCTTGTAGTGTTGGGGTATCCCGGAGAGCTTCTCAATACATTTCTTTATGTTCTCTTTCCCTCCATTTTAGATCCATTATAAACCTGCCCATTGACCATCATCAATCATTAGAATCCATTAAATTATTTGCATGTTGGCCATTTTTCAAGTTTTCATAGGTCACGCAGAATACGCAGTTGTCCTTTAGTCATGTTGCATATCATACACAGGGTTCTATAAGGCAAGTCGCGTATGAAATGCATGTACATGACTGTCTTAGCATCATATCCATGTATCTTACATGACCCTTTTAGGGCAGGGACAAAACATGAATTGTTTCACAAAAATGAAAATTGGAACGGATGAAAGGAAAGAGAAGGGAGAATATACCAACCAGAAACTGACGGATGTCGATTTGTTCCACTAATTTATCCTTGGTGGACAGTTGAAGCCAGAGCTAAAACCTTGCCAAATTGGGTAAAATGTCAAATGGTATGTTTTATTTTTGTTTTTGAACTATATATAGCAAAAAATCAAATTTTTAGACCCATAGTCTATAGTTTAATTTTTTTTTATAAATGAACTAATACCATGACTTTTTACTAAGTCCAATAGGTTTGAGGTCTTTAAGAAGTGGTTATCCGCTCATATAGGGTAGGATTTGGTCTTTCATATGTACTTTTGCAATTATACCTTATCCATTTTTAACCCTAGGATTACCTCTTTGACCACGAACTATGGTGTTTAACCATTTTTTACCTCATCTGCATCATTGTTCCTCCGTGGATAGGGACTCCTCTTCATGGGTACCCTAGTTTAGAAAACTTTATTGTCTTTTTGGTACCCATGCTTCTGTTGAACTAGGTTTGCGGGAGCCTTCTTAGACATTTTTCATGACAAAATGAGCCTCATTTTGCATTTTTTACGAGCTATCCCTATTATAAGGCTCCCTGCACTTATGGAGTTTCTTTAGGCCCATGTCTAACTCCTCAAAATAGAATTTACTATCGAATAAAATTGTTCATTTATACTCATTAAGAATAAGTGAACGGACATCCACATTGGTGGTAGTTTATTGCTTTTTCGGACCATGTGGAATATTTACGAAAAATGAGCACTCTCTTTTCTTCGGAATTGAGAAGAGTATTCTTAGGTATAGGTTTATCACTTTTCTAGACCTAAGGGACTAAAATTACGAAAAAATAACATCTGGTATGAGCTTAGTTTTCTCTTTTTCATACTCTAGACCTAAACATGAAAAAGATTCTGAGCTTACTTTATGTGCTTGTCATGCTCGCAAAACCTAAAGAACAAAGCATCGAGTTTACTATTGTAAGGCCCATTTCTTGTAATCAAATGGATATTTTAGAGTGATCTTACCTTCCTTCACACTCGTTAAACTCAGGATACCTTCCGCTTCTGAAGATGCATCTATCTGGTATTAGTTTACCCCTTTTTCGGACCTTGCCGACTAAGTACAAAAAATGTATAGCTTAGTCCTCCGGGAGATAAGAGAGTTCTTCTGTGGATTTTTTTATACTTTTTCGGCTTCAGGATACTAAATTGTATGAAAAGGAACCCCCCTAGAGTCTTCTTCGAAGCTTTCAGACTCTCAAAATATGAAAACACCAACGAGCATATACTAGTTTGGGCTCGTAAATTCCATGAATCAGTAACATTATCAATCATTATTATCTCCCCTCTTCAACATTGTAAAAAATGAAGAGAGACCTGAGTTGAATTTCCTGGAATCGTTAAAATTTAATAGGAAAGATAAGGAATAAGTACTCTCTTTGGGTTATAAATAGTGGCAACATGTCCTCCTTAAAAATAACACTCTCAAAACCTTTCGGTGCTCATGTTTCAGTTTACACTTACATCTTAGCTATTACTTCGATTTTTTACTCCTACACTTGTCCTTTATACATGGGGAATATGATCATGTCTCCTACATGACAGATAAGTATAGTTGTCCCATATGCAAGTCAAAATCTTCCTTGGGTCATATCTATGTCGTGCTCACTATTCAAGGATCTATCCCTTCATCTGATTATTATCTTGATTCCATCATTTGTCTTATTTAAATTACTTGTGTCTACCTTCCCATATCTAGTTCCTAGTCACTCCTATGATCTGTTGGAGGATTCATTTCCTTTCTCATCACATTATGGTTTCTCATCAGTATCTCCTGAAGATGAAGACCTAGAGTTTTGATGATGGTACCTTAGGATTCACTACCATTATTGGTGAACTCCTTTGCTTCATTTTCTAGTATCAATCATTTTCTGACATCCTGTTGAGTTCCTTCCATGTTTGACTTGAGCACATCTATTCACATGGAAGGGATTGTACTGGTTCCTTTGGATTTTGACGAATACCTTAGGTTCACCTCTATAGCCTAAGTTGCGCATGATTGTGTTAGGTTCAACTACACAACTTCCATATTTTGAAGACTCATCATTTTATATTATTGCTTCGATCCACGTTCGTAATATACATGGTCTTGTTACCCGTATTATATGTTGTAATCAAATATTGTAAAGGAGCTAGTGTTCCACTATATTGAACATAACATCCTCAGATATGATTTTGTATATGACTTTGATATGTATCTATTTCAGGTATCTCCTCTGCTTCCTTGGTAACTGAGTTCTCCAAGATTAAAAGATTGTAATGTATTTCAGCCATCGCTTTGCACTGACCTCACACATTAGGGGGAATCTGTTATCATGTAAAATGGCACTTCTTCGTCTGAGTATTGACACCCAATGTGTCAGAACACAAAATGACAAATTGGATTGAAGCAACCAAAACACTATAGACAATAATGACTATTGATACAACATCACCTTACCAACTGAGTATATTTTTTTTGGACATTAGGGTTGAATACGCGACTATTTGCATAAAAACCCACATATCATACACAAGTATGTGCATTGCAACTCGTGTAATTACACCCGTGGGTTTCCTTACAAAACGATGTGTATCATACGTGAATTTCCTATATCAATAGTCATGTATGATTTAAGTTGAAGTTAAAAATAAAAAACACTATTAGTCGAGGATAGTTGAGCCCTTTCTTGAATTTGATGACCACCAATTTGTCATTTTCCAAGCCAATTCCCAGTAGTGTCGTATAGGAGCTGATTTCATCGAATATGCCAATGACGTCGACGTCTGCATATGCCTTTAATACTTCTACATCAACAAGTAGATGTGGTACTCTACCAATTGGTGACACCTTGGCCTGGTTTGCTAGTCGTAGTTGTACCAGAGACCAAACCAGCTATGGTTTCCCCATTCTCTCCCATGTTTGCTTTGTCATGATATTTACATCTGATATGAGATCTAAGATAACTAAATCCATGTCATGGTAACCGATATGGACATTCATCATCATTTTCTTTGACATTTTATTCTTATGCAAATAATTCACATCATGGTCATATCTTCCTTTCTCATGTCGATACAACAATATCGCTATTTCTTCTAATGCATCAGGATCTCTTGCTAGTGACAGACAATGTTCAGGAAAATTTTGCAAT
The DNA here is from genome assembly GCA_001517045.1 of Pseudotsuga menziesii. Classification (NCBI taxonomy): domain Eukaryota; kingdom Viridiplantae; phylum Streptophyta; class Pinopsida; order Pinales; family Pinaceae; genus Pseudotsuga; species Pseudotsuga menziesii. Next base: position 297,440 of record LPNX010977007.1, on the reverse strand, counting down.
GTATCAAACTTTCACGATGGTCCCGACATAGCTGTTGCATCAAACATAGGTGGAATTTCATAGATAGGAAAATTACCATTATTTCTATTCAATATGTCTTGTGCGTTGAAGAAAGTTTGTTTCGTAGCGTCGATGTTGAATTGTAATTTCTTGCGGGATGCCAATCGGATATTTGGGAGTGGTCCATTGTCTCTCGTCATTGCTCCTCCTAGATTTATTACTCCAACATCCGCTGGATGAGTCCTGGGTTCAGCTGAAATATTCCCTATGTTTGATCTCGAGGTTTGATTCTGAGGTTTGTTCTTTTTTTGGTTCTATGGAAATGGAACATTCTTAGCTTGCTACTTCATAATCAACTGCAAAAAGTCTTCAACAATATGATCTGTAGTGCTGTAATAGGTACACTATGATTGTAAATTTGGATGATTACTTTGGTAATTCCATAATACTCCACAATTATAACATGTCATAGGTCCACGACCTTGTCTTATTCCTCCTACTTAATCGAAGCCTCCATTTCGACCTCTTCTGAATCCTCCTTGTGGTTGATACTGTGGTTGGTTAAACTGTTGTTGCTGATTAGGCTGTAGTTGAGCATACTGCAGTTGAGTATACTGCAACTGAGTATACTGAGGTATACTCACTATACTGTTGTTGTTGAAAAAACATCGATTTTAGGTGAGCAATTTGTAGTTGCTACTGAACAAACTGTTCTTGCTTTGGGTTATACTATGGCTATAGTACCGGTCTTTCTGCTGGTCGCTTCTCTTCTCTCTTCATAAAATATTCTCCATGTTTCTTCCTTAGAGAAAATTGTATGCTCTATAGTTCTTTTATTCATGGAGAAATAATCGGCAAAAGGTACAAAATAGACTTGCTGGCTTTGACACAGCCTTCTGAAGATATACACATTCTTCGAATCGATGTCCTCTAGTCTCATAGATCTGACACCATGGTAATACACCCTAAGTAAGTGGATTAGGTGCTCCAAATTGTAAATACTCACAAAAATTTGGGCATTGATCCTTATGATGCTCCTCTGTTTAACATCGACTGCACCATACGTCTTCGTGAACTTATTTTCCCTTCTTGGTGTCCTGCAACTGAATAGTAAGGTTCACTAATTATGTCTAGGTATAGTGTTGGGCTCTGGGATTGTCTTCTATAATGATGTTATTTACATTAATTTCCCATCCTATCGACCATAATTTAATACATCTATGTCCAATAAGGTTGTCTTTTACTTTGTTTTATTAATTAAAATATGGTAAATGTAAAATAAGCCTAATATGTTATTTTTAATGTATTAAATGTGCAAATGCTAAACATTTCGATATTTCATTCAGCCCTTCTTCCGGTCCTGAGTTGTGCATTGGGTTTGATAATATGTTTCTTATTGGTTTGAATGGCTTGACTTACTTTGTTAGCAAACTGATCTATCTTTGCTCCTTTGTCCTCACTAAAACCTATCATACATGCACACATAAATTAAAATCCCAAGGTTGATAATAATATTTTGCATTACCGAAATGAATAATTATAACTAAAAGCATTATTGCTGCTTATTATTTATAACTAAAATTTAAATCATAAAATAATATTTTTAAACAAAACTTTTATACAAACATGTTGAATAAAAATGGATTCTTAATTCTTAAATAAATTACCATTTTATATAGCTATAAGTCTTTTAACATTCATGAACCATATGGTGGAAATCCCTCACATATTAATTTTTAATATATATGAATGTTTTAATTATATGCAAGTGCCTTATTTTAAAATGGACCACGTGGTGATATCATGCAAAGTAGATCGCATAAAGATTGAAGGAGAGAACGTTTAACAAAGAATGGATCAATATAAGCAATGAACTCATAAATGGATGGTGATTAAACCAATAGAACTCAAGCACCTAGCCGTCAATGTGGCCAACAAACTAGCATAAATTCTGCTCAAAATCCGGATTTGTGAACTAATTTCTGTTACAAGTCATCCAGACGCCCATTTGGACAACGTGTTTTTAACAGACAACAGAATTTTGGGCTATATTTGCGGGAAAACAGAGGGGAAACTGAAAATTCCAGCACATGGGTTTTGTGACAAATAGGTCCATTTAGGCCTTTGTGAGGAATTTTGCAAAAATTCAAATCTATTTCAAAGAAATGTGTCATTCCTTGAAACAGATTTGCCTAGAAAATGTCAAAACGTGGTTGGCCATTTTTTGGAGTTTGTTCCTGTTTTAAAGGAGTCATTTCTCATCATTGAAGACCCTTTATTTTTAGAGATGGGAGGTTGACCTACTCTCCCTTGTAATCATTATATAAATACCTCTTTGGTTTTGAAGAAGGGAGTAGAAAAACTCTTTGTAAACTTTGCTTCAGTTTAATAAAAAGTCTCTATTTCAGCTATTGATGAGTATTTCCATGCTTTGTTGGTGATTGATCTAAGTTAGACACAACCCATGATTGTTGAGAAGGGTCCCTCAACAACCAAAGGATTTTCATTTTGTATATTTCATTATTTTTCTTCATTTGTAGATAAGTAATTGTGATTTCCAGTGTGTATAATTTTGTTTTCCTGTAAGTGATGGTTACTTGTTCATAAACTATAATTTATGTTGTTTATATGTAATTTACATTTCCAAAATTTGAATGAATGGGCATGAGTAGTTTCTTTCATCTTTCCTTTTAGCTTTTCCATTTCAATTAGATAGAATTTAATTAGTTAAGTATTTCAAGTTCAGTTTGTAATCAGATCTAACTCTGTTAACGTTACTGAAGTTGTAGATTAGATTCATTTACCTTTTAGCTCTATTTTATTACACAATAGAAATGGTTTTCTTCCTTAGATATAGATTAGTGTAGTTTCTCTCTGATTATTTCCATTTTAAACGACTTATTTTATGTCTTGCTTGCACCATAGACTCATATGCATAAACCACCTAGCGTTAAATTCATTTAGCTTGTTTGTTTTCATGGTTGTAACATTTTATGTCATCCAGAATGTCATTCAGCCGACCATTCACACTATTCATTTAGACTTCCTTTCATTCTATCTTCCAGACTTTAATTTCAACTTAGACAAAATTTTCCAGAATTTGCAGTCATTTCCAGAATTTCCACTATCCCGTTTTATGCATAAATAGTTAGCTTCGGTATAGGCTAATTTATCAGTACTTCAACATGTTATGTAGCTAGTTGGGATTCGAATCCACATCTATAAATTCATATTCAATTCTATATTAACACATAGATTAATTATTTCATCTTTAATGATGATGAAATCCATTTACATTCAACATATATTTTACTGTTCAAGTGATAAATAGTTCTGGTTTGAATAGAAGCAACATAGTTTTATTTTTGTTTATAATTTAGGTAGTTCATGAGTTACTTTCATTTGTTTTCATGCCTAAAATCTATATTAGCTTAATCTTGTTTAACATGTTATCATAGACTTTGTTGAATGTTAGTTTCTCTCATTGCTGAAATAGGTTATGTTATAGCCTGTTTTTGTTTCTCATTTTAAAGCATTTGCTTGCTTTTTAAAGCATGGTCTTTCTTTCATTTTTAAGTTTTGACTTTAGTTTCCTTTAAATTTTTCTTTGATTTTATGCTTATACTTATAGTTGATTTAATAGGTTTCTTCCCATTTTGATTTTACCTACTGAAATTTATGGTTTCTAGGGGCTTGTAGAATGTATATATGACTTAAAGGTTCTAAAAAATATCATAAGGTATTATTTAAAGCCATTTAACCAAATTTTAAACCTTTGCAGTGAGTTTTGTTTTGAAAATTATTAAAATAGATATTCTTGTAGTGCAAGCTCAGAAAACGTAAACACGCGCCCTACAAGAAGATCATGCGATCTGAAAAATCATGATTTTTGCTTGAAATTTTCAAAATTCACGCATAGGAGAAGTATTTCACACCTGTCGATGAGTTTGATACGTGTTTTCAGCCATAGTAATGATTGTGACAAGTGTTATGAGATCAGGCAAGGAATCATTTGGGTGAGTTGCGGTTGTTTGGAAGTTATGAGATATAGAGTAGTGGAACCATAATGATTATGCACAATGAGGAAAATTCACCATTAGCTATGCATTTCCTGAATGCATGAAGACCATAGAAGTCGTGGTAAGACTTGGCAGTTTGTGATTGAAGATTGAAGAAGGTCGGCAATTTAGGGCTTTGCAGGGTAACTGTTTAACACTATCGTGGAAGTCAAAGAAAGACTTAAGAACAAAATTGGACACCTGGGAAGATAGGAAAGCATATTTCTAGCAACTGAACCCATTATTCAGACAGTTATGAAGCGAATTACTATCATATTCCATGTATTCGGGTTCACATTGACAGAATATTAGTTATGGATATTAACTAAGAATGCTAGCGCATAAACTCAATTTTTGCTCAATGTCGAATTTTCTCTGTCGATAGAGTCAAAATACTTATCAGTTTGAGAAGTAAAATTCAACTCAAGGGTTTAGTTTTCTCAACATATGATTGATTGTTAAAATTGCAAATATTCGAATAGAGTTAAGTTCTTTATTGAAGGAAGCATTTTTTAAGTTCAATTATCCAGAATGAAGAGGAGTGGGAAAAAAAATAGAGCTGAACCTTAAGATATGTCTTGGGTTCAATATTTCCCTAACTGTGCAAGGTTATTTTCAGAAGCAGGATGGTTAAACTATTTTGAGAATATTGATGGACATCAGACAGAAGTTTCATATAAGTTTGCTCAAGGATTGGATACTAACATACTTACTTTTGACACCCTAAAGATTGAGCTGACCAGAGAACTAGTAGCAGAGCCTACAAGGATCCCTGATGAAGGTGAATATTGGTTCAAGAAGGTACCTTTTACTTTTGATTCATAGAATTACTTGCTTCCAAATGTTTTTGTAGACTAGGGTAAATGATTGCATATCCAGAAGTTCAAACCAGAGTGGAGAGAACTAATTAAAATTATCCAAAGTTATGTAACTTGTGAAGGAAGATATGCATTTGTATTTAAATATGATTTCAAGTTTTTGCAGCATCTAAACCACGAAGCAAAGATGAACCTTCCTTTTGTTTTCCTAAAGAGTCTGCAAAAAATGTCCATCAGAGTAAAAGAGCATCAAGACCATACTAAATAGTCCATATTTCATCATGGTCTAATAAATCTAATCATAAGTACTGTGCTCTAAAAGAAGGAAAAAACCTGGGACTATTTTCTATTCTGGTTTCGGTTTCAATCTGAGAAAGAAGACCAATCAAAGAAAAGGCAGTTGAACAAAGGACATAATTTAGTGAAGAAATTGAAGAAAAAGGTCATAGTCAAGATAGAAGAAGATAACATGCAAGGAAATTCTGTGACCCAAAGGGCTGAAAATGTTGAAAATCAACAGCAGAATAAGGTTGAGGAAGATGAAATATCAAAGGGTCGAAAGCAGGATTTGGAGCATGTAGAAGATAGCCTTCAGGAAGAAGCAAACCAGGGCATAGATGAAAGTTTGATAGAATAGGAACAGGTCCCTATGGGTGTACAGTTTGAAGATAAGGAAAGTGCATTGTTTGAAGAAGCTAGGGCTGACACTGAAACAGATTTACAAGAACAATATAAAGAAGGGGTAATGTCACGAGGAATCAAAAGAAAGGTAGTTCAGCTAGCATCTATCAAACATCAAGGAAAAAATTTGAGCATGCCGGGGGAGATTGGGGAAGGTTGGAGGCCTAAGACCGGACCCAAGAATAAATTAAGATTGAATATGAAAAAATTGCTAAACCCTAAGTTAGCTCAGAAGAAAATTACAGTGATAGAAGACTCTTCATCCCAAGAAGAGTTAGAAGAGAATGAAAATTTAAATGTAAAGGAGATGAAGGGTAATAAATAGGTTGTTTTAGAGAATAAGTCAGCCTTCACTGAAACGAAAATTTCAGAAATGTTAAAAGAAGTTCGAAGGAAAGTAGTCTTAGACCATCATCAAGATGATTCAATGAAGCAACATTCAGTCATAACAATTTTTTGTGCAGAGAAAGAAAATATTGTAGAACCATCAGCCCAATGCGGTTTTGATGTTAATGAATCTCCAGGGGCTCCTATAGCTATGACATAGCAGCAACAAGAAGATGAAAAGATCTTTAAGAAATTGAAGATTCCTTGGATGCCAGAGGAATGGATCTAGTTTCAGAAGGAAAGTGTATTGATTCAGAGAATGAAAATTTGCAGAGAAGTATTAAACAATATAAATATCAGATAGAATACATGCATGAAACAAATGAGGGATTAGTAGCTGCTAACAGAATTTTAAGAGAGGATTTATAGGAGGTCAATAGCCATTATCAAGAGTCAATTGTAGTCTCTATGGAAGCTTTGAAAAGGAAAAGACAGACACAAAGTCTGTATGTAGAATTGAAGCAAACTGTTCAATACCTAACACAGCAAAATCATGAGCTTTCAAAAAGAGTCGAAGACCTAGAAGATGATAATCAAAAAATAAGAAAGAAGACTCAAGCATTGGAAGGGATAGCTCGTTTGGTAGAGGCTGCTAAGGATTTGTAAAATGTTTTAAATGATAGTAGTTATTAGTTAGTCTTTGTAAAAAGTTAGTTTAATATGTATGACTTTGTTTTTGTTAAGTAATTCAGTAGTATGACCTAAAAAGCAGTTATTTAAGTTATGTCTCTGTTTTTGGGTAACTAAGATAAAAGTGAGGATGAAGAAAGACTGAGGGTTCAAATTTTTGTACAAGGGGAGGCTATTAGCTACTATTCAGAGCTATGTTTCAGAAACACTTATGTATTTGGAATTACTGATTATGGTATATATGCAAACTATAATCCCTGTTTATCTTATATGCTAGTTTCATTTTTGATTGGTTTAATCACTCATTTTATAAATTCATTTCCTATTTAATGTTATTTCTCATAAAATGCTTGTGAGATGTGGATGAAATTCAGTAATGTGTTTATGTTGTTCTGGTTTATGCTTCATATATGATACATCTAAGTATTTCACTATTGCATGATTTAGTATTTGTCTTAGCCTTATGAGGTTTTACCCTCTTGTTTACAAACTGCACAACCAAAAATCTAAAAAACCTGTTTTTCTTAATTTGATTTATTGAGATTGTGTTGGCTTGTTCTTTAGTAGTCTGAGAACAATTTCTGGCACTAACATATTTGGCTCTGTTGTCAGGGACGAAGCTGAAGCATACCTTCCTTGGGTTACTCATCATTCAACTGGTTTTGAGAGGTGGACTTAAACCAACAAATTTTAAAGACTACATTTCACCAAATAGTTCATAGTGGCTACTAAAGGAGTTGGAACAAGAAGTAGACCTAGTTCACCTTTACAACTAGGTGTCTCAGACCGAGAGCAAATTCTGAAAACAACTAGGAAAATCAAAAGGTCTTAGTCATCTCCAGCCTTATGTAACCCTGACCAAATAGGCTTATTGTCACCCTTTTCTATTTCAAAGGAAGAGGAACAAGATTCATCCTCTTTGAAACCTACAATCCCTGTTATTAATTTTTAGTTTTTTACTAATCCTCAGTCTTTCAAGAAAGAAAAAACCTTATCTCCTAGAAAAATACCTTTATTTCTCCTCAAAGAGGGTAAGAGTCCTTTTCAGCCAAGTCCCAGTAAAGTTTTTCCTTCATCTAAACCAGTCAATTTAAATATGGCAGCCCAAAATAAACCATTAGATATGATGGATCAAATGGTAGCAGATAGGTATGCACCTCTAGTTTTACCTCATCCCTTAAATGCTCTTCCTGGTGGAGACTACCAAAAAATACTTACCTAGGTTTAATGGACAAGGTGAGACAAGAACTAAGGAGCATTGGGATGCATTTATCAGCTATGCATATAATCAGAATATCGAGGAAAAAGATGTGTGGATAAGAATGTTCGTACAGAGTCTGGATGGAGAGGTCAGAAGATGGTTCAGAGAGTTACCAACAAACTCTATTACTATAATAGAAGAGCTTTAGGATCTTTTCATGAGACAATGGGGTGATACTAAGGATCACACATATTACATTACAGCGTTCAGATCCCTAAGAAGGAAGAAAGATGAAACTATAGCTGATTTCTCTAAGAGGTTCAATAAAATGTATGGTAGAATCCCTGCAGAGATTAAACCTTCTGAAAATTTTGCGAAACTCACTTATGCTAATGATTTTGACCATTATTTTTCCCTACTCTTAAGAGAAAGAATACCTGTTACTTTACTTAATATGCAAGAGGTAGCATTAGAAGTGGAATCTAATATTCTTGCTTCTAATAGACTGAAGGGAAACTCAGTTCAACAAGTTTATGATAGAAAGGGTAAGAAAGAGGCAGCTCTAGTAGTTTCAACATCACACTCTGTAGATGGTAAGATTGATGAGATGGAAAAACTAGTGAAAATCCTAACAGCAAAACAAAACAAATTTGAATTAGAGAAAAATTCCAATAGGCATATTCAAGAGGGGGACAGAAACCCTAATAATCCAAATCAGTTCAGAAGACAGTTTGCACCTCGTTTCATTCCCAGAGAGAGAAGAAATAATGACATACAACGAGAGAGGAGAGAAGTTGAAGATCAAAAGGTGCCACCCCCACTTCAAAAGAATGTCACTGATTGAGGAGAAATAGAATAAGAAGAGTTTTTTGAGGATCTAGATCAAGACATGAATTATTTTGGAGAACAGTTGACTGAAGGTTTTGTGTCTGAGGAAGATTTTTTAAACTCTGAATATTATGATGCAATTTTTTTTCAAACAGAAAATGATTTAAACCTTGAATTAACTGTAGATATATATCTGTCTGATCCAAAGAAAACCCTAAATTTAAAATCATGGCCAAAACAGGTGGTTCAAAACCCTAAAAACAAGACAATTCTTCCTCTTGAACAGAATTCTGATCCAGTATTAGAAAAAAAACAGAATCAAGATAAAACAAAGAAGGTTATTGAAGTTGAAGAAGTGAAGAAGAATATGCATAATTTTAATCTCGAAAATGAATTGTGCAAAATTAAAATCCCCATTCCTTTCACTGAGTTCATAAAAAATCCTTATTACAAAAATTTAGTTTTGAAAATGATTGGTTTAGCAAGCAGTCAGGTACCCTCTGACACAGTAAATTTACAGGAAAAAAATCCCAAAATTTTGATTGGATCAGCTTTGGCAGAGAAAACTAAAAATGATGCAAGTGTATCTCCACCTTTTTACATCACATTAACCATTCATGAGAAGATGATACATAATTGGCTTTTGGATTCAGGAGCATCTCATAATCTAATGGCAAAAGCAGTCATGGAGGCTTTAGGGTTGAGCGTAAAAAAACCTTATCATGACTTGTATGCTTTCGATTCTTGAGCTATAAAATGTTTAGGAGTGATAAAGGATATGGTGGTTAGCTTAGCTCAGCTACCAATGAAAAGTGTTATTATGGATGTAGTAGTGGCGGATATCACACCTAAGTTTGGAATGCTTCTTTCTATATCTTGGGCCAAGAAGTTAGGTGGAACTCTAGAGATGGAATTAACATATGCAACCATTCCTGTATTTGGAGGTGAGAACAGAAGGTTGTATAGAGAGTTACAATTTTCTTATATTGTAACTGATGACAGGAATCCTACAAATCATCCATTATATGTTGTTGAAAAGGATTTAGGTACTTGTATGTTGCACTTTAGTGATAATAATGATGTTGTTGGTATACTACAGGTTGAAAAAGAAAAATCAGTCAAATGCACTAGGGAACAGAAGGATGAACTTTGGCAAATGTATTTTGATGGATCATCATCTAAAGAAGGCGCTGGAGCAGGATTTGTTTTGATATATCCTAGTGCTGAAGTAGTAAGATTAATGTATAAGTTAGAATTTATTACCACTAATAATACAGTAGAGTATGAATCTCTATTGTTAGGTTTGAGAGATGCAAAAGATTTAGGTATTCAACAAATCTCTGTGTATGGCGACTCCGAGTTGGTTGTTCAGCAAGTAAGGAATAACTATCAAGTAAAGCAAGATTTGTTGAAAGTGTACAGGAACGAAGTATGGGATATGATAGAAATTTTTTTTGTGGCTTTTAATATCTCTTATATTCCTAGGGATCATAACCAAACTGCTGATTCTCTTTCCCTAGCAGCCACACATTTTAGGATTCCTAAAATACCTCAGCTAAAGTATCCTATTGAAGTTAGGTACAGACCTTTTGTGCCTGATAATATAAAGCAATGGAGAGTTTTTGAGGATTATTTTGAGATTAAAAGGTTTTTAGAGCTGACAGGTGAGTTCTCTAATTCGTTAATTGACCAAGAACATGATGATGAAACTGAATATATTGAGGGTGTTGCAGAAAATGAAATTGTAGGCCACAAAATCATTGAACAGAAAATTAATTTTATTCCTAAGGTTTTGGTGCCTTTAGAGAGGATTTTTTCGAAGAATGATACCCCTTTAAAACCAGCTATGCAGTCTTCAGAAGAAATTGTAATGGATTGTAATATTGGCACCAAGGAGCACCCCAGAATAGTGAAGATCTCAAAGGAACTCACTATGGAGCAAAGAAACAGGTACATCATGTAATGTCCCGGTTTTGACCCTGTTACATTAGATGTATATGATGTATAAATTGTAAATGATCAAGGTGTGGAGCTAAAGGCCAAGGCCCCACCATTGATCAGTTATGTTATGTTTTGGATTTGAATTGTCACCGATGGTATATCGGGGCATGCGGCATATATTATGATGGTCATCATGTAAATATGCATCTATAATTAAAAATGAACCCAACCAGCTACGATCGCGGCAACTAAAATGAGAAAGGGGCATGATTTTCACAAGGATAGGGGTGGGGGAAATTGTCAACTTTGGCCAATGAGAGAAAAAACCATATGTCTTCTTCCTTTGTTTTATTCCAACCACTTTCATTAAGAAAGGCTGCTGGTGGTTGAGGCAGTTATGGTCTTGGAAGTGGGGTGGCAGGACTGTCAGTCCTCACCCACATGCACACTCTACCCATGATTTTGTTGTTCATCCTCTCACGCAGATATTCTTCTCTCCACGACTGTGCTGAAGGCTCACGCACTTTCAATTTTTGCGCCCTTCCTGTTTTTTTTTCATCCACGGACAAAAATGAAGCTGTTTTTCCTCACGTAGGACCTCCATTGTCTATTCATTCCTCACAGGGTCGGATTGTTTTCCATGCATAGGATTTTCCTGGTTTTTATCCATGTATTTTTCCTCTGCGGATCTACAGATGGTTTGGCTATATTCTTCCCCCACGGACTGATTCGTGGGTCCTGCGTTGTTGTTTTAATTCACGCCCAAGATGGGGAACTATAATCTCTTTCCCAGCATGGTCTATGTATGTTTTCCCAGTGACTTCATTGCCCAAGGACGGGTTGAGTTTTCCCCACGTTGTGAGCCGCGTCCACTGATGCATTTCGGGGGCTGTTAATTTCCCCAGGCCATGAGCTGTGTTTGCTGTTACGTTTGGGGACTGTTGTAGATGGTTTGAAGTCATTTTCCCTGGTTTAAGCTATGATAGCTAAATTGATTGCCTGAGTGCAATGGTTGGTCTTCGGACTGTATTGGGAGTAGGGATGGGGGATTAGTTTTGCTTGGTAAACCTGGTGGCTAGACACCACACAGACAGAGCTAGAGGGCTGGCCTTCTTCTCCATCACCCCTGAATAGCACTGGAAGGGAATGCAGGGCCTGAGGGACTATGTAGCAAAGAAGGGACTGATTCCTTGTGTTGGGTGTGTTTGGGTGTCTTAGAGGTCAGGCTAGTTCTGGTGTAGGTGTTCTTGGCTCTGTAATGAGATCACCAGCTTAGCATTGAGCCTTTCCCAACTCCTTGATGGCTTGATAAACCCAACTTTGTTGGCTTGGCTGTGTGTTTTTGTGTATCCTTGGCTACGTGTAAGCCTGTTGTTCCCTTATTCCTTGGAGAATCATGCCCAGCTCGTGGGTGGCAGCGTTGCTGAGAGATTAAGGAGCACGCTGGCCTATGGTTGGGTGGAACGTTGCAGCAACGTAGCTGGTTGCAGAATGAATTTATCTTAAGATAAGTAGTCTTGTCCATTTTTACTTCTGCAACTATATTTACTGTTAATGAATGTAATGAACATGTTGAATGCTTGTAGAAATGTATGTGGTTTCCACTGTGTATGAAAAATGAATGGAATCTGTGCATGTTTCACTGCAATGCATTTCCCTACAGCACTCTATTTATGCAATTTTTATCATGTACATGTTCATGGGGCTCTTAGCCCGCTGTGATTAAAGTTTGGGTCGCGTCCTCTACACTAGTTGGAGGCATGGGGACATGACACATCAAGTTATTAAAAGAGTATGTTGATATTTTTTCTCACTCATACAAGTATTTGAAGAGGTATGATACTAGTATTAGTCAACACAAAGTTCCTTTGAAACCAAATGTTAAACCTTTCAGACATAAATTAAGGAGAATCAATCCTGCTTTATTCCCCATTATAGAAAAGGAGATAAAAAAAATTGTTAGATGCTAATATTATTGTTCCCCTCCAATATTCTTCATGGGTAGCAAATCTAGTACCTATCAAAAAAAAGAATGGTGAAATAAGATTATGTGTTGATTTTCAAAATTTGAATAGGTCTTCACTTAAAGATAATTATCCTTTACCAAAGATTGAACAAATATTGTAGAAGGTGGTTGGTGCACAAAGAATCTCAATGGTAGATGGTTTTTCAGGTTATAACCAAATTGCAATGCACCCTGATGACAGAGAAAAGACAGCTTTTACTACCCCTTGGGGTATTATGTACAACAAAATGCCTTTTTGGATTAAGGAATGCTTGAGCTACCTTTCAAAGGGCTATGGACATAGCATTTGTGGGAGAGAGGTATAGGTATGTGGTGATCTATTTAGATGACATTACAGTCTTCTCATAGTCTGATGATGAGCACTTAAAACACTTAAAAAAAACTTTCTTGAAATGCAGAAAATATGGACTATCTCTCAGTCCCAAAAAGTCGCATTTTGCTGTACAAGAAGGTAAGTTGTTGGGTCATTTGGTTTCAGCTGATGGCATAAGGATAGATCCAGAAAAGGTAAAAGCTATTCTGAAAATTAGTTTACCAATAAGTAAGCAGGATGTGCAATATTTTATTGGAAAAATAAATTTTCTGCGTTGGTTCATACCAAATTTTGCTAAAACCATTAAAAAAATTACAGTCATATTGAAAAAAGATCAAGAAGTTAAGTGGACCGCGGAAGCTAAGAATTCATTTGAAAAGATTAAGATAGCTCTTATAGAAGCAACAGTGCTAGTAAGTCCTTATTTTTCAAAGGAATTCTTGACTTTTTCTTTTGCATTAGAGGACACTTTAGCTGTTGTTTTATTACAGAAGAATAAAGATGGACTTGAACAACCAATTGCATTTTTTAGCAACACCCTCAGAGACTCAAAGTTGAACTACAAAACTTTGGAGAAGCAAGCTCACTCATTGGTAAAAGGATTAAAGTTTTTTAGAATTTATGTTCTACATTCTAAAGTCATTGGTTATGTTCCTAATGCTACCATTAAGGATGTATTAATTCAACCTGATAGTGAAGGAAAAAGGGGGAAATGGATTGCAAAATAATGGAATATGGCATGGACATTAAGACTACAAAGCTAGTGAAGGGACATAGTTTGGCTAAATTGTTAGCTGATTCAAATTGTCAAGCTTTAGGTCTTCATCTCATCGTAGAACAACCCATACAATAAGAATTACAAGTGGAGCAAGAGAAGGAAATAATTATGGACCAGTATGCAGAATCCACATGGTATGAAGACATTGTACACTTGCTTTTGTATTTACAATGTCCAGAACATCTAGATAAGAAAGCTGCTAGGTCATTGAAGTTGAAAACTACTAAATATTGTTTGATAGAACAACAACTATTTTGGAAAGATCTGGGGGGCATTTTGCTTAGATGTTTGGATAAGCCAAGAATTGAAGAGGTAATCTTTGAATCACATGAAGGTGCTTGTGGGGGACATAAGTATTGGAAGGAAACAACTTATAAAATCTTGAGAGATGGATACTATTGGCCTTCTTTATCTCCGATGTATATCAGCAGATAAGAGCTTGTAGCCCATGTCAAAAGTTTGTTGGCAAGCAAAAGTTCGTGTCTTTACCATTGAAGTCTATTGTAGTGAATGCTCCTTTTCAGCAGTGGGGTTTGGACTACATAGGGGAGATAAATCCTTCTTCTTTAGGGCATCATAAATGGATTTTGACAGCTACAGATTTCTTCACTAAATGGGTAGAAGCTATCCCCACAAGAAATGCAACAGACAAGGTAATCATAGATTTTATTCAGGAAAATATTCTTAGTAGATTTTGATGTCCCAAGAAGTTATTGACTGATAATGCTCATGCTTTTAAGTTCAAAGCTATGGTGACATTTTGTGAGAAGAATGGGATTGTTTTGAAACACTCAACACCTTATTATCCTCAGGGAAATGGGTTAGTTGAGTCAACCAATAAGAGCATTATTTAGAGTATCAATAAGTTGTTGAAGCAGAATAAATGATCATGGGAATCAATGTTAAAATATGCATTGTGGGTAGACATGATAACAATTAGAAAGGTAATTGGAACTTCTCCTTTTCAACTGTTATATGGTACTGATGTAGTGTTTTCTGTTCAACTTGGTATTCCAATGATGAAATTTCTTCAAGATAGTCAAGAAGAACCCAGTGACATTCAAAGAAGAATTTATGCATTGATAGGACTACATCAGGAGCGTGAATCAGTAGAAGAAGATGCTCAGTTGTACAGAACAAAGATCAAAGAGAACACATTTTTTAATGGAGATATGGTTTTGAGATGGGATACTAGAAAGGAGCAGAAAGGAAAGTGTTAACACTCTGTTTTCAACGGTCTATTTGTGGGCCTGGCAGAAGTTCGAGGAGGACGTTGGGCACGCTGAAGACATTAAGCAGGACTCATGATCGAAGGCTGAGATTGAGCGGATGGTAGATCAACGGTGTCAAAATATTTCGCACGGTGAACATGACCGACCAAAGCCACTTTTCCATATTGGGAAATAGTTAAAGGTCAGAAACATTCGATGGTGGAGATAAGATCAGAAGCAGATGTTCCCAGCCGATTTCGCAAATCAAACTTGTGCAGATAAAGTCATGATTCCTAATCGCGAAAAGTGGTACCAGCCGTGAATATTGACAGTCATGAGAAAGAAGGGCGTGGATATATGGTTGTGGTTTATTTTGGAATACAAACTAGCACGGTTGAAGACCATGATTTTGCATTGTGAAACTAGTAGGACCCACTCAGATCGATGGTTGCATGAGGGAGCCAATCCTGATCGATGGATAAGAATGCATCACAATCCAAAGCCGCCCATTGTATCCAGAAAAGAGAAATTGATGACAGAAGTAAAGAGACATGGATGGTGGATGTGAAAATTCCCCCCCCAAATCGGAGAGCTGAGGAGGCCTCCAAGCTACAGGTGTTGCATCTAGTGCAAAGATGACAGGGAAAGGGACGTTCATATGTGTAATCCTCCTCCTGACATGTGGGATGATGCCTCCAAACACCGTTTTTGATAAGCCAAAGGCAAATGTCCCATCTAATGAGGCTAACTTCTTCGACTCTGCTAGATTGGCACGTGGTTCACGTGGGAAAATTTCAGGCACCGAGGCATAGGACTTCTTGTCAGCCTTTGAGCGATGTGGTCTGAAAGAAGCAGGTTGGTCGAAGAAGGAGGAAAGGAATGTCTGAAATGGCCTGAGTTGGCGACCAACCGACGTTAGGCAACACATGGATCTCCTTCATATACCAAGACAATGAAAACTCTGCGTTGTCAGTCCGCACTACCACGCACTACAGTTCCATAATGTTTGTTTATATTTGTAAAAAATGGTAGTAGTTCCACTCTATATACTATTAATGCATGATTGTGACTGCACAATTTTTTTAGGTTTGTTTCAGAGAATAATCTTAGCACTGAAGTATTATAAATGCACTCCCGATAGGGGGAAAAGGGAGTTGGAGGATTGGGAAACCTTCAAGGGCTAAGGCTCTCTATTGTAAAATAAGATCTAGTGCCTATGTTATGAATAAAGTTGCAGAGGAAGAGTTGTTTCTTAAGACATATATTCATGTGTCGTTGCTTCTTTCAATATGTATTTTCTTTACGTGAAATGTATATCCTATTTCCATTCAAGTTTGTTGATTTCTTTCATGTCTGTAACTTAGTGTATAACAGTTTGGAATTCATACATGCTATGCTCCACCTGTTGTTTCAGACATTTATCAAGTTTTCTTCTAAAGTTACATGGAATTCATCTTGCTGGTGCTCCACATGATGGGTTGTTCTCTCTTATCTTCTAAACGCCCACTAAATATCTCCTGATTATGAGATCGATGGCTATATTGCATCCATCTGCAACCCCACCCCATTCTTTTCCTCATGCAAATATTTCCTAATCAGGTTTTTGAGTCCATTGCCAATGGTCCCTTGCCCTAATAATCCCACCTGCATCTCACATCACTCTATTTTGTCCCATTCTAGGATTCTGGCTTCCTGACCATCCTTGAGCGAATATCTTATGCGGAGTAAAATCCAAAGACAAGCGAGAGATCCCTCTTTGAATACACAAGGCCGAAGGCATAGTCTAAAGTGGTTCTGCTGTTATGCCAGGAGCGGGCCTTCCCCTCAACCTTGGGGCTCAAATCCTAGTGCTAACAAACTGGCGTCATTGCCGGGGATGAAATTGAAGATCCTTTTTGGGAAAAAATGACATGGTTTTAGATCTGATTGTTGATGGTGAACAATGATCAGATGTCAAGAAGGTTGATCACTTTTCACCTAGCGACTCAACTCTTGAAGGGTTCAGAATTCGGCGACTCCGCTGGTGGTATGACCCAAAAATTAAATGATAAAAAAGAACGGGCAGGCTCATTCCAGAAAAATGAACCCCTTGTAAGGCCCAAAAATGCATGGTGAAAGATTAAGATGCTCAATTCTACGTTTCTTCCAAGAGGCTATGTCTTATCTTGTAAGTTTATTCTTATCCTTCCCTAAATTTATCAGAGCATCCTTCTATGGTTCAATTCATTCAGAACAGAGCTATGAATATATTCCTGCTTATCTTTCTTTACGAACCGAAAGCATTGCATCAACTTGTACATCTGGTTTTGACCTAGATTTTTCCCCAGAGGCCCACAACGTCAAAGGTCACCCCTGTGAAATTCATGAAACCTTGGTCGATACCATAGCTATTGTGCTTAACCTTGTCTCTCCCATCTCTCCAAACCGGTACAAGCCATTACAACTGCCTCTCATCCTCCTTGATTTTCCTGCAAAGCATCACAAGTACCTCCCCAAATTTGATGGAGAATCCAAAGAGTTCACTGTTGAGAAACATTTACAATCCTTTGAGCATTTCTCTGATCTTTTTTAGATAGAACATGATGATGTCTACATGAGGGCTTTCAACCAGTCCTTGCAAGGAGATGCTAAAGAATGGTTCAAGCACTTGCATCCTAAGTCCATCAACACTTGGGAGGAGTTTTCCTACACCTTCTTAAATTTTTGGGGTAGGAGAAAGCCACTGGATCAAATACTTTCATAATTTTATTCCCTGCAAAGACATGAGGGTGATACCTTATCTAGTTTTAACAAAATATTCGCAAGCTTTTACTATAACATGCCCAAGGAGGTCCAACCTCTTGAGAACGCTGCTAAAATCTATTATGCAGCCACCTTTCCTCCTGAGCTGTCCCTACTTCTTTTGGAAAGAAAATAAACCACTCTACAGCATATGTTTATTGATTGTTTGGAGCTTGAGGAAAACCTTAAGATGTCAAAAATATTATCAAGCTAGGGTAGCAGTGGTGAAGTAAAAGATACATTAGAATTGGTTGGTCCCTACAAGCAGAATGGGAGAGTCCCGATCTCACTAAAACCCTCTCTCGATATACAGAAAGATGACTGGCCCGATACAGGAACATGTGATCCTACAAGACTGTTCTTTGAAGATTGCGACCTACGCCGCCCCAGGTCCGTACAAGACAATTTTAAGAAGGAATTTGGTGTTCCTGTGTACGATGAATATGAGGAAGAATACCTGCAGGATGTACCCAAGAAATTGTCCATTGAACCAAGACCTGCTGATGGATGGGACCAAGATGCTACATGAAGTCGGGAGGTTAAAGCAGAAAAGGGCGATAAGGGCACTGAAGGTGATAACCTACCCTTGTGTTATGCCTCTTTTGAATTAATACGACACATGAATAGAGCCTCTAAGAAAAAATAGAAAGGAGGGAAGATGGTGCAGTCCAGAAACCTGTATGTAAGAGGAGATGATAAAAGGAAACTGTCATGCAATCCCTCTCCAGCTACCGATACATTGGGGGTTTGTGATAAAGTGTCGAGCCATGGAGAAGGATGCAGTAGCCCTCAAATAAATACGTTTTCTAATATTTCACCTTCAGAAGCACCACTTCACATAGGGAGAAAATGCCTACTCGGTTCCACTCGAGGAGCGGGGGACCTCCCTCTTGAGGCACATCAAGCTCTTGTTGCAGAAATTTTGGGTGAAAAAGGGGATGTTTCATTGAAGAAAGATTCTTTGGTCCCTCTTCTACAATTTTCTAGGTATCAGCCAGACAAATCACTAGAAGAAGGGAGTTTTGCATAGCTTTCCCATGAGCAAAAATTAGAGTACGTTGGACGTTGCCATGTTTTCTATGACCCCGTAGCAGGGTACATGGAAGGTCTGTGTAAGGATGCTGACTTGTCACATTTTTTCTTTAAAGAGCAGTCTATTTGTCATTACCCTCTCCCAGTATCTATTTCATTTATGTCCATCAAGCATGAAGAAAGAACAAAACTATTGGGCAAGTTGTTTGATTGGCTTCATTGGAAGTCTGATTTCACTTAATCAAACTTGTGCAAAAAATTAGGTAGAGTAGGTAGGAACAAATAATCTCGGCAATTATCGAGCATTTCCTTCATTTGTTATTTTAGTTTGTTTTCATTTTCAATTGCAAGCACAGGTTTTGCAGTCATGAATGTCATTTGTAGGAGTGGCATGAATTTGCTGAAGCAGTAGCTCAGAGTAGAATGGATATTTCAAAGAAATATTGAAGACAACCCAATGGTTTTGGCACTTGGTCCATGGGGGTTCTTTTCTACCTCGCTGGGAGGATAACATCCTTCGTGGAGTCAGTTGTTAACACTCTATTTTCAATAGTCTATTTATGGGCTTGACAGAAGTTTGAGGAGGACGTTGGGCATGCTGAAGGCATTAAGAGAGACTCATGATCGAAGGCTGAGATTGAGCGGATGGCATATCAATGACATCAAAATATTTTACACGGTGAACATGCTCGACCAAAGCCACTTTTCCAGATTGCAAAATAGTTAAAGGTAAAAAACATTTGACGGTGGAGATGAGATCAGAAGCGGATCCATAGTCCCAGCCGATTTCGCAAATCAAACTTGTACAGATAAAGTCGCGATTCCTAATCGCGAAGAGTGGTGCTGGCCACGAATATCAATGGTCATGACAAAGAATGGCATGGATCTACGGTTGTGGTTTATTTCACAATACAAACTAGCATGATTGAAGACCAGGATTTTGTGTTGCAAAAATAGTAGGACCCACTCAGATCAATGGTTGCATGAAGGGGTTGATCCCGATCGACGGATAAGAATGCATCATGATCCAAAGCCTCCCATTGTATCCAGAAAAGAGAAATTGGCAGTATAAGTAAAGATACATGGACGATGGATGTGAAAAGTTCCCCCCCAAATCAGAGGGTTGAGGAGGCCTCCAGGATGCAGGTGTCACATCTAGTGTGAAGATGACAGGGGAAGAGACGTTCATACGTGTAGTCCCCCTCTCGACAAGCGGGCTGATGCCTCTAAACGTCGTTTTTTCTAAGCCAAAGGCAAAGGTCCGGTCCAATGACGCTTACTTCTCTGAATCTGTTGGACTGGCACATGGTTCACGTGGGAAAATGTCAGGAATCGGGGCACAGGCCTTCTTGTCAGCCTTTGAGCGACGCGGTCTGGAAGAAGCAGGCCGATCAAAGAAGGAATAAAGGCATGTCTGAAATGGTTTGATTTAGTGACCGACCAATGTCAGGAAACATGGGGATAACCTTCATATACCAGGATAATGAAAAATCTGCATTGACAGTGCACGCGACCATGTGCTACAGTTCCATAATGTTTGTTTATATTTGTAAAATGTGGCAGTAGTTCCACTCTCTATATTGTTAATGCATGATTGTGATTGCAAACAGTTTTTAGGTTTGTTTCAGAGAATAATATCAGCACTGAACTATTATAAATGCACTCCCGATAGGGGGAAAAGGGAGTTGGAGGATTGGGAAACCTTCAAGGGATGATGCTCTCTGTTGTAAATAAGATCTGGTGCCTGTGTTATGAATAAAGTTGTAGAGGAAGAGTTGTTTCTTAAGATAGAGATTCATGTGTTGTTGCTTCTTTCGATATGTATTTTCTTTATGTGAAATGTATATCCTGTTTCCATTCTAGTTTGTTGATTTCTTTCATGTCTATAACTTAGTGTATAATAGTTTGGAATTCATACATGCTATGCTCCGCATGTTGTTTCAGACATTTATCAATTTTTCTTCTAAAGTTACATGGAATTCATCTTGCTAGTGCTCCACGTGATGGACTGTTCTCTCTTATCTTCTAAACGCCCGCTAAATATCTCCTGATTGTGAGATTGACGGCTATCTTGCCTCCATCTGCAACCCCATGCCATTTTTTTCCTCATGCAAGTATTCCCTACTTAGGTTTTTGACTCCATTGCCAATGGTCCCTTACCCTGATAATCCCACCTGCATCTCACGTCACTCTATTTTGTCCCATTCCAGGATTTCAGCTTCCTTACCATCCTTGAGCGAATATATTACGCAGAGTAAAATCTAAACACAAGCGAGAGATCCATCTTTGACTGCACAAGGACGGAGGCATAGTCTAAAGTGGTTCTGATGTTACGCCAAGAGCGGGTCTTCCCCTCAACCTTGGGGCTCAAATCCCGGTGCTAACAGAAAGCATGGCAAGTTTGATAATCTATGGTTTGGTCCTTTCATAGTATCAAAGATTATGGAAAATAATACTTTTGTGTTATAGACCTTGGCTGGTGAGGAATTGTCTAATCTAGTTAATGGACGTTTCCTCAAACATTTTTACAGCTTTTGAGGAAATAGATTGGATCTTCATTGTATATACCGATGTGAATATTAGAATAAATACTCCATGGCCCAATGGAAATTTTGCAAAGTAGTAGGCAGTTCTAGTTACAGCACAGAAGGCACTGATCTACAGGTTCTTGAATCCTCACAGGGAGGACTTCATCCCATAGTAGGAGCCAGATGTTATAGCCTATTTTTTTTCTCATTTTAAAGCATTTGCTTGTTTTTTAAAGCATGGTATTTCTTTCATTTTTAAGTTTTGACTTTAGTTTCCTTTAAATTTTTCCATGTTATGCTTATACTTATANTTAGTGAAATTTATGGTTTCTAGGGGCTTGTAGAATGTATATATGACTTAAAGGTTCTAAAAAATATCATAAGGTTTTATTTAAAGCCATTTAACCAAACTTTAACCCTTTGTTGTGAGTTTTGTTTTGAAAATTATTAAAATGGATATTCTTGTAGCCCAAGCTCAGAAAAAGTAAACACGCGCACTACAAGAAAATTGTGCTATCTGAAAAATCATGATTTTGGCTCAAAATTTTCAAAATTTGCGCATAGGAGAAGTCTTTCACACCTATCGATGAGTTTGATACGTGTTTTTAGCCACAGTAATCATTGTGACAAGTGTTATGAGATCAGGCAAGGAATCATTTGGGTGAGTTGCGGTTGTTTGGAAGTTATGAGATGCAGAGTAGTGGAACCATAATGATTATGCACGATGAGGAAAATTGGGCATTGGCTATGCATTTCCTGAATGCATGAAGACCATAGAAGTTGTGGCAAGACTTGGTAGTTTGTGATTGAAGATTCAAGAACGTCGACAATTTAGGGCTTTGTAGGGAAACTATTTAACATTGTAGTGGCAATTAGAAAAAGACTTAAGAATGAAATCGGACACCTGGGAAGACAGGAACGCATATTTCTAGCAACTGAATCCATTATTCAGACTGGTATGAAGCGAATTACTATCATATTTCATGTATTCGGGTTCACAGTAACATAAGATTAGTTATGGAGATTAACTAAGAATGCTAGTGCATAAACTCAATTTTTTCTCAATGTCAAATTTTCTTTGTCAATAG
This sequence comes from Pseudotsuga menziesii, assembly GCA_001517045.1. NCBI lineage: Eukaryota > Viridiplantae > Streptophyta > Pinopsida > Pinales > Pinaceae > Pseudotsuga > Pseudotsuga menziesii. Next base: position 275,139 of record LPNX010977007.1, on the reverse strand, counting down.
AGTCAAAATACTTATTAGTTTGAAAAGTAAAATTCAGCTCAAGGGTTTAGTTTTCACAACATATGATTGACTATTAAAATTACAAATATTCGAATAGAGTTAATTTCTTTACTGAAGGAAGCATTTTTTAAGTTCAATTATCCAGAATGAAGAGGAGTGGGAAAACAAATAGAGATGAACCCTTAGATATGTCTTGGGTTCAAGCTTTCCCTGACTGTGCAAGGTTATTTTCGGAAGCATGATGGTTAAGCTATTTTGAGAAGATTGATGGACATCACACAGAAGTTTCATATAATTTTGCTCAGGGATTGGATAATGACATAGTTACTTTTGACACCGTAAATATTGAGCTGACCAGACAACTAATAGCAGAGGCCTCAGGGATCCCTGATGAAGGTGAATATTGGTTCAAGAAGGTACCTTTTACCATTGATTCACATAGTTACTTGCTTCCAAATGTTGTTGCAGACTAGGGTAAAGGAGTGCATATCTAGAAGTTCAAACCAGAGTGGAGAGAACCAATTAAAATTCTGAAAAGTTATGTAACTTGTAAAGGAAGATATGCATGTGTATTTAAGTATCATTTCAGGTTTTTGCAGCATCTATACCACAAAGTAAAGATGAACCTTCTTTTCTTTTTCCTAAAGAGCTTGCAAAAGATTTCTAGCAGAGTAAAAGAGCATCAAGACCATACTAAAAAGTCCTTATTTCATCATGGTCTAATAAAGTTAATCATAAGTACTGTGCTCCAAAAGAAGGAAAAAACCTGGGGCTATTTTCTATTCTAGTATGGGTTTCAATCTAAGAAAGAAGACCAATCAAAGAAAAGTCAGTTGAACAAAGGACATAGTTTAGTCAATAAATTGAAAAAAAGGTCATAGTCGAGATAAAAGAAGATAGTATGCAAGGAAAGTATGTGACCCAAATGGATGAAAATGTTGAAAATGAACAACAGAATAAGTTTGAGGAAGATGAAATATCAAAGGGTCAAATGCAATATTTGTAGCATGTAGAAGATAGCCTTTAGGAAGAAGTAAACCAGGGAGTAGATGGAAGTTTGATAGAACAAGAACAAGTCCCTATGGGTGTACAGTCAGAAGATAAGGAAAGTCCATTGTTTGATGAAGCTAGGGATGACACTGAACAAGATTTATAGGAACAGTCTGAAGAAGGGGTAATGTCATGAGGAATCAAAAGAAAGGTAGTTCAGCTAACATATATCAAACATCAAGGAAAAACTTTGAGCATGCTGGGGGATATTGGGGTAGGTTGGAGGCCTAATACTAGACCCAAGGATAAATTAAGATTGAATATGAAAAAAGTGCTAAAACCTAAGTTAGCTCAGAATAAAATTACAGTGATAGAAGACTCTTCATCTCAAAAATAGTTAGAAGAGAATGAATATTTAAATGTGAAGGAGATGAAGCGTAAGAAAATTGTTTTTTCAAAGGATAAGTCAGCCTTCACTGAAACTAAAATTTTAGAAATGTTAAAAGAAGTTCGAAGGAAAGTAGTCTTAGACCATCATCAAGAAGATTCAATGAAGCAACATTCGATCATAACAAGTTTTTGTGCAGAGAAAGAAAAGATTGCAGAACCATCAGCGCAATGCAGTTTTGAAGTTAATGAATCTCCAGGGGCTCCTATAGCTATGACAGAGAAACAACAGGAAGATGAAGAGATCTTTAAGAAATTGAATATCCCTTGGATTCCAGAAGGAATGCATCCAATTTCAGAAGGAAAGTGTATTGATTCAGAAAATGAATGTTTGTAGAGAAGTATTAAACAATATAAATATCAGATAGAATACCTGCATGAAATAAATGAGGGTTTATTAGATTCTAATAGAATATTAAGAGAGGATTTAGAGGAGGTTAATAGCCATGATCAAGATTTAATTGCAGTCTCTAGGGAAGCTTTGAAAATGAAAAGATAGACACAAAGTCTGTATGCAAAATTGAAGGAAACTGTTCAAGACCTAACACAGCAAAATCAGGAGCTTTCAAAAAGAGTCGAAGACCTGGAAGCTGATCATTAGAAAACAAGAAAGAAGACTCAAGCATTGGAAGGGATAGCTCTTTTGGTAGAGGCTACTAAGGATTTGTAAAATGTTTTAAATGATAGTGGTTATTAGTTAGTCTTTGTAAAAAGTTAGTTTAATATGTATGACTCTATTTTTGTTAAATAATTCGGTAGTATGACCTAAAAAGCAAATTTTCAATTATGTAACTGTTTTTGGGTAGCTAAGATAAAAGTAAGACTGAAGAAAGACTCAGGGTTTGAATTTTTGTACAAGGGGAGGCTGTTAGCTACTATTCAGAGCTAAGTTTCAGAAACTCTTATGTATTTTGAATTAATGATTATGGTAGATATGAAAACTATATTCCATGTTTATCTTATATGCTAGTTTCATTTCTGATTGGTTTAATCACTCAGTTTATAAATTCATTTGTTGTTTAATGTTATTTCTCATGAAATTATTGTGAGATGTGGATGAAATTCAGTACTGTGTTTATGTTGTTCTAGTTTATGCTTCATATATGATTCATCTCTGTATTTCATTATTGCATGATTTAGTCTTTGTCTTAGCCTTATGAGTTTTTACCCTCTTGTTTACAAACTGCACAAGCAAAACCCTAAAAAACCTATTTTTCTTAATTTGATTTATTGAGATTGTGTTGGCTTGTTCTTTAGTAGTCTGAGAACAATTTCTAGTACTAACAGGTTCAACATTCCATTTTTAGTTCTCATTTGAGTTCATCATCAGTATTTCATCTTCAATTACACATCATTTTATTGTCTTAGTCTTTTGCTTTGTTAGTTTCATTTCTTCAAGTTATTTCATTTCAGTAGATGTAAAATATTAGAACTCAGTTTCAAATTCAAGATCAATAGGTTCATTTATATTTTAAATGTGTATTGGTTTTCAGTATTTTAAAGTTTGATGATAAAAGTTCACATAACCTAGTTTAGTGTAAGTTTAGTTTTCAAGTTGTAAATAAGTTGCATTATATTTTTATGATTGGTTAAGATTCCTTAGTTTATTGTATAGTTTGCTAAAGAGGTAGAGTAGAAGTATTTTTTTTTCCTACTGTAGGTTTGCTTACATATTGAATGTATTTCTAGTTATTATTTTGTGCTTAGTTTTAGATTTGATTATAAAGCTCCAAGTTTAGTTATCTTTGATTAGTATATTGTTTTGCAATGCATTTATTTACGCTTGGTATTTAGAATAGTGTTTTTTCTTTTCTCTTGTGAATTTGTAGTTAATTAGTTAGATTAAATTACATAGATCAAAGTAGTTAGTTTGCTTGCGTAGAAATAGCATAGTTTTGTGATTCAAAGTAATTGGTTTACAAGTTACATAGCTTAGATCCTTAGTAGTCAACTGCAATTGAATTCTTAGATATATATTTCATCCTTCACAAATAGAATAGATTTCCAATTCATAGAATAGATTCATAGTTTTCTTAAAGTGGTTTTTCTTCCGTTAGTTAGTTGTTTTCAGGCCAAGCATTGCTTTCCTAGAATAGTAGTTTCTTTTATTGCAATTAGGATAGGGAAGTTTAAGCCTTCAGTTCCACATATAGTGTTTGCATGTCATAAGATACCTTATCAGGTTGAAAATTAAGGGTTGAATTAGATAGTGCATATTTTACCCAACATATGGCTCATGCCAACCCTTGTTTTGCCAACTCATGAAGCTTACAACTTCATCGCAATTTCCAAATCCTCGATATGTGACACAGTGTTCTGTTCCATTAATGGCATACAAATGTGTGGTACCAAGGCTGCAATAAACCATTCTTTTTGATGTATGTCACTCATTCCAAAACTGACCATATCCATCATAGTTTTGAACCGTTGATCAAAATCCCATACTCACTCATTCAGATAGTTATCTCTTTTAACTTAGTAATGTATTGTGATTGAAGTTTTGGATTTTTAAATTCTTTAATTAGTCTAGTCTAGATCTGCACCACGGTCTTTTGTTAATTCCTTGTCGGTTCTTGTACACATTTCATGTACTAATCCAATTCTCGGCCTCAAAAGGTCGTCACTAATTGTCCTTTTTTGATGTCATCATCTTGTACTTGCTTTACAGTCCATACTGCTTCTCATATAAACTAATACTGCTCAGTATCCTCGGTCCCTTTACCCTAGAACAAGGTTAACTTTAAATTGCAACCTACCATTATGGGTCTACTTCTAGTATACTTCGATCCACTACTGTTACTATTGTGTTAACACACAAGACAACCTTGTGAAGAGTTAATGTTTCTTCGTATTGAACTTGGTCTAGTGCGCATAGGTGTAGGCATGTTTTTCTTTGACTCGGTCCTTCCTTGGGCTCAGGTGTATCTTGGTTGTTTCCTTTGTCACTTTAGGGTCGCTTAATCCCTTATGGTCTCCTCTCACAGTTTCTTGTTCCAGTCGCACCATGAATCTCCTTAGTCCTCCGCCTCTTCTCTTTCCAGAACCTCACCCCACTTCGTAAGAGACCACACTCTTCCTTGAATTCCATTACAGTCTCATCGTAACTTCCATCCATCTACCACATATCATTCCATTCAACCCTTGTCTTTACGGTACTTGCAACCTCCACACACCAGAGCTTTACTTGTCGGATTTCATCTTTAGTATTCCTTTTTTGCAGATGGGAATCTTAATCCACTATTTTAAAGACAATATAAATATCCCTTTGCATCACTGCATGACTTGACTATGTTGACACCAAAATCAGTGATATATCATTCCAAAATGTTGTCGATCCACACTTCAACAAATCTTGAGGCCTTGTTGTTTACCCTTTACAACTGTTGGATCAGTTCATGGGTCCATTGATTGGGTTTGACTCCTTGGAATTTCCTTTTCTGTAAAGTAAGTTGCGCCAACAACTCATACATAATAATTAGAAAATCAGCAAAAAACACTTCGTGAATATCAGAGTAAATATATTCTCCTAGCCACTCTTCTATCGACAATCTTGAACTCTGGTTTTCTTCAACTACGAATTCTCAGGCCTTATGATCAAACCAGTCCTGGATATCCCATTTCATTGGATTCCAAAACACGTCCCCTTATTGCTCACACTAAGGTCCTGACAATGGAACTATTTGATGACACAAATTTAGTCAACAGGGGTTCACCTATAAATTTGTCAACTCCCTTCATCACAATCTCCCTAAGCACCAGACCGTATATGTTTTACCCTATCCAACAACACCTACGAAGTATATGTAGTCTCACCTGAGATGCTTGATGGAGGGTTGCAGGAACCATGTTTCCACAGAAGAAAGGGGACATTCACACTATTCATATTCTATCGCAGTATCATTCAGGGATCCAGGATTTAAATGTATCAATCACACCATTTATTTATCATAATCAGCATTGAACATCAAATCAACGCAACCGTTTAAAGAAGACATCAACATGCATTAAGCCAATAATCACCATAGAAATTTGCATCATTCAAATTCACATAGGAAAATCATAGATCGCACCATTTAATATTTAACACAAAAGAAGACAGGAATTCCATCATCAAAGTTTTTTCTTATTTTATCTTCAAATATTACAAAACATCCATTGGTTGAAAGCCTCAGACCAAAACACATTCATTCGCAGGTCACAAACATATCACCGAACCAACTACCCATCAAAATATTACATCAAGCTTCAATCCCTTCCCCCCTTCATAGATCCTACTTCTAAGTCTATTTATAGGCTTACGCCTTTACAAAAGGTCCACATAGGCCAACTGTCTAACTAAATTGGACCAAAATTATAACTACTTGCAACCAAGACGACCACACTTGTCGATATCTTTCTCCCGTGCAGTTAGAATTCACCACTTGTCGATATCCTATTTGTCACACCTTGCACACTTGATCGCCTTGCCAATAGCCTTTGATCCAAAAACCCTGAAATGAGAAACATTGGGCTTGTGACCACTCCAAGCCTCAAATGGAGTTTTTCCATCGAAGTATTTGTGTGGAGATCTGTTCTAAACATATGTAGCACAATTTATATCCTTATCCCATATATTAGGATTCAAATCCTTTTTCTCCATCATGCATTTAGCCATCTCCTTGAGAGATCTGCTCTTACGCTCTGCAACACCATTTTGTTGTGGTGTGTAGGGCACATAATGTTTTATTTGGATGCCAAATTCTTCACAAAGATGATACAATATCTTATTGACATAATCCTTTCCATTTTAAGTCATAAGAACCTTTATCTTGTTCCCACATGTATTCTCAACCAAATCTTTGTACACTTTGAAAGTCTTAAAAACTTCATATTTTAACTTGAGAAAAAACACCTAACAGTACCTTGAGAAATCATCTATGAAAGTTAACACATACCTTGATTTCCCATATGAGGGTGTGGGAAGAGGCCCTATGAGATATGAATGAACCAAATCAAGCACTTGGACAACCCTTATTTCCTTTCCTTTCTCATATTTACACTCAACATGTTTTCCCACTACATACCCTTTACATGTGCCATTGGAAAACTTGATGGTAGGAAGCCCTTCAACCATAATTTCATTGTTTATTCCTTGGAGGTACATGTAGTTGAGATGACCATATCTCTCATGCCACAACTAGCTTGTCTCATTGGCATGTGACATGAGCACATTCCCTTGGGAGTATCGAAGGAAGTGAGAGAATTTGTACATTCTTGAATCATGGTCATCAAAACCCACTGCAAAAAATTGTCCTGTAGAGATTTCTATGATATCCACATCATTTTGAGTAAATGTTAATCTCTTGGTTGAACTATTTTGTGGAATTTTATAGACAGAGAGTACGTTCGCTTCTAGATTAGGCACAAACAACACTTTTTTGAAGTACCGATCTTCAAGATCAATCCTTCCAATCCCTTTGGCTTTGATTTCTGAATCATCACCCATGACGATGGATGGACCACTATAAGGATGTAGGAATGAGAAGGAATCATCCATGGAAGCCATGTTTCCAGAGTAACCTAAATCTATGATGAAGGGTGAATAGATTGAAGTCCCAACAAATAAAGCATGGCATATCTCCTTATTCTATGAGCTTGAACCTCTCTCTTTCTTCCTTGCACCTTCTGGAAGTGGGATGTTGTTCTTATCAAGGACTTGTGCCATCATATCAATGGTTTCTTCATGCACACACTCTCTGTATTCCAACCTTTGAGATAATAGGTGCATTTTTTCTTCTCTTGCTTCTTCTCTCTTTCCTTGCTAGGATTCAAAACCCCATTCGAAGCTTTGGGCCTCTCCTACTTCTTCTTCTCTTACTGCTTTGAATCTATAGCTTTCTTATTGCCATTAGTTGGATTCAAAACTCCTGCAACAAGGGATTGATCCTTGGTGGATTTTATGGTACCCATTTGCACCAAATTGTCTTATTCTTGAGATAGTGACTCCATGGAGTATGCTAGTGAATGCATCCTCCAATTTCGAGGTGTGAGCTTGCTTGAGTGGAATGTTGATACAAACACCAAATAATATGGCCCTAGATTCAAAAGAATGGACAAGATAAACTGCTCATATTTATTCTCTATGCCACAATGTTTCGGCCGAAGCACCAATGATTTGAACTTTGTGAAGATGTCCTGAATCATCTCAAAGTGAGTTGGGATCAATCAGATCAACTCATTTTCAAGTTGGTGGCCTCTCATCTCTTCAATATTCCCAAACAATGACTCGAGCTTGATCGATGCTTCATTATGTGTTATCAGAATTTCTACATTGAATAGAATTTCCCTCGGAATTTTGAGACAAAGCATCGTGAATGATTCATCAAGTCTGTTGAAGTACTTCGATTTTTCCACGGCAAAGTTGGGCTCCGTCTCAGTTCCCACTATGACTTTGTAGAGGCCTTTTGACCTAAGCTGGATCACCATTTTATCCTTCCATTCGAAATGGTTGAATGGGGTAATCATTACATGAGTCTTCTCCATTCCTTCTTGTGCACTGAGTGACAAAAACACTGGATGTACCTGCAATGTAAACACTTCAATTTTTCTGGAAAATATTCTAGGTAGAAACTCAAACATTCTGTATTTGATTTACAACTCCAAAGAGAACTTATACCATGTGAAAATATGATTCGCAACAAGATATAGGAGCTAAGGGGATCCACACAATTCAACATTACTCACAAATTATGTAGAAAAATAATGAAAGAAGAGAAGTTAATAGATATAAACTGTGTCAATAATAGAGTTTAGTATGATTGTCCAACATGTAAATATGTCTAGAATTTTTTTATATTACAATAGGGAGAAATCATTATCCTTTGAAGGAAATTTTGATGCACGCATGTGGCAGGCTTGAATTTGACCTCAAAACCCCCTTAGGTGGATCACTGAGCTCCCAAACCATCCCAGACGGTCATGAATTCCTATGTGAACGTGGATGGAGTATTCTAGGACATAAATGAGGGTAGGATATGTGTGGGTGAGTGCATGGGTGAGTTGGAGTGGCTCTAGGAAGCAATAAATGACCAAGAAGAGAAAAAAAAACCAAATACATGCACTAATGCCTCTAGTAAACCAATTTCGCTATTTTAAGGGATGTGGAGCACATCAAATTTTGATATGTCATTAATGAATGCACATGGGAAGCCATAATGATCAAGTGAGAGTGCTTGGGTGCATTTATGAGTCAAAAAGACCAAGGGAACCAATATTGACCAATACAACCTAGTTTTGGACCATATAACATATGCATAAGACTAATGAAAATATGTCCTAGGTATATGAAAATTTTACTAAGGTGGATTAATTCTCTAACAAAAATAGCTCAGTGAATATGTCTGCAGCTTGCTCAGATGATGCATAATAATACAGAGCAATGACCCCATCATGCACATGTCCTCTGATGTAGTGCATATGGATCTTTATCTGTTTGGTTTGCTGCCTCAATAATGGGTCAGTTGAGATTCAAATGGTACTTTGGTTGTCACAATAGATGACTGTAGAAGTCTTAGATTCAATCCCAAACTCTCCAAGTTTACCCTTTAACCACAAACATTGAGTAGCTACATTCATAGCTCATCTGTATTCTACCTTTGTAGATGAAAGTGAAATTTCACTTTGATTCTTAATTGACCAACTGATTGGTCCATATGTAAGCATAACCACATATCCAAAATTTTATTTTATATCAATGTTATCACCTTCCCAATTAGAGTTAGTAAAACCAACTAAGTCTAGGCTCGATTGTCCAACATAGTGAATCCCATGTGTTCTTGTTCCTTGTACAAAGTTTAAGATTCTCTTTTATACCCTCTAATGGAAGTGACGAGGCTTATCCATGTGTATGTAAGCCACACTCAGTGCATAAGAAATATCAGGTCGAGTATGAGTCAAATAAATAAGACAACCAACCAATTGCCTATACAAGGCGTTGTTCACTACTGGAGTTGAGTGCGCAACCTCAAGGTTAACTCCAAAAAGGAAAGGAGTCTTGCTTGGCTTGCAATCATTCATTTTTAACTTGTTCAATAGATATGAAGCATTCTTGGAATAATTTACCTTGATTCCAATATATCATTGAGAAATTTCAAGCCCCAAAAATTGGCTTAACATCCCCAAATCAGTCATAGAGAAGGCATGGTTCATTGCTCTCTTCAAAGAGGAAATTTCTTTCTTGGAACTTCATGTGATCAGAAGTTCATCTAGATACAATACAAGAATGATTAAAGAACCATGAATCAGCTTCAAATATACATTTGTATCAAACTTGGATATATAATAGTTCAATGATATCAAAAATCCATTAATCTTGGCATACCACACTAGTACACATGAACATTTATCCCACAACAAATCGTCGCTATAACAACACTTTTTTTTCTCTATCGCAATGAATAGGAGCCCAAATTTTCATGGAAAAAGTATCATCGCAATAGCCACACTTCAAATATTTCATCAATTAGAGGAAATTTCAACTCAAAATGGTCCTCCTAAGGAAAATTAATAAAATAATATTTATTACTTTTGGAGGAAGAAAAGAAAAAACTACTTTTTGTTTGTATTTTCGACATATCTCCCTATGTTTTTACTCAAATTTCGATCGAGAGAGCTCATTGGATGCGAAATTAAATTCCACATCCAACAAGTACACACTTGGCATACTTTTGACGGGCCCAACTACCCAAAAAACAAGAAATACCTAAAAAAACATGATGATGATGTCATCATCATGTTTTTTCAGGTATTTCTTGTTTTTGGGGTAGCTGGGCCCATCAAAAGTATGTCGAGTGGGTACTTGTTGGATTCAAAATTCAATTCCTCATCCAATGAGCTTTCTCGATCAAAGTTTGAGTAAAAACACAGGGAGATATGTTGAAAATACGAACAAAAAAGTAGTTTTTTTTAATGATACCTATCCCCAAATTTATATTAAAAAATTGTTTAAGAGGTGCTCCCTTTTTAAATTTTAAAGCATTTTGATTGGCTAATACATGATGACATGGAATTTGTATTATTTTTGGAAGGCCATTTTAAATTGAAATTTCCTCTAATGGCTATAGCGACAAACTAGAGATGACATGTGGTGATTGCGGTGTTTGCTTCAAAAACCTATAGGCGTCACTATAGAGACACCTATGTGTTGCTAGAGAAACATCCTCGAGTCAGTATAGCGACAAAATATTGTGGCAAAAGCATGTGACTAATTCATATTGCATCATTGGGGAAATGTCTTGGCGTTGCTAAAGCAACAAAATACTATGGAAAAATCATGCAACTAAGTCATATTTCGTCATGGGAGCGATGCCTTCGAGTCTCTATAGTGACATAATCTTGTGTAAATATCAAGCGTCTAAGTCATATTTCATCGCGGGAGTGACGTATAGTTGTCGGTATAGATACGTATAGTTATCAAAATAGAAACATCAATGCGTAGTTATAGACATGAAAGTATGTTCCAACTAAGAAATGCCCAAGTCCATTTTCATCGCTAGAGGGACGATATATCGTCGCTATAGAGATTTCACATGGTCTCTATAGCAACAATAGTTTGTCGAAAATTAAAAGTGACCAGGCACTGATGCATCACCATAGAAATTCCATTGTGTCGCTATAACACACCAGGATGTTGTTATAGAGACATTTACTATGTATTTTAATATATATATAAAATTCACAACAAATATTATAGTTCAAATCTAGGCATACCTCTAGGCTCTTACAATGATGTTGGCAAGCAACGAGTATTAGAGACTAAATGTCCTCCTCGAAATTGTATAGGATAGCATATATATTTCAAGAACATAACCTATTACTTACTACTATACGATTTATTTAAGTCTAGCCAAATATTATTACAAAGAAAAATGAGAAAATGGCACACATGCATCCTCAAAGGAAAAACATATACTATATTTTCTGGTTTATCATAACTATTCACAAACTACAGTATTGCAATTTATATGGAAAAACCACTTAAAGAATGTATTATGTTATTGATCCAGTAATGTAATTTAGATGGGATAAATTTTATAGTACCTTTAGCAATGAAGATATTGTGACCCCCATCCGCCAGCTCTTTTCAGGGATGGGTTATTGATACATCCTGCTTCAGGTACCCTATTCCACAAACAACTATAAGAGTCATTCCCAGAATACAAGGAAATTATTTGGCATTCCCAACTTTTTTCCTCCATGTTAATGTGTTAAATATATAAAAAATCTACAACATTTTTCAAGTTTAATAATTGTTGGGAAATCTAAAATTGAATTTATGTATGCCAGTATTTAAGTGCTCTTTTATCATGCTATTTAGATATTTTTTTATATGAACATGTTTATCCCTTGTAAATGTAGAAATAGTTTCCTTGTATAGAATTTTGATTTCATGTACTAGGACCTCATGATACCTTTGTCTAATGCAAGGGACCACAATCCAAACATCTTGTTGAATCACTGGACAAATAAAGGCTTATCCTGGATTAAAATTTCAAGAAATTAACATAGCAATATGATAGTTATATCATTCCAACCAAGGATTCCTAAGAAACCATTAATACATACTCTTCTACAATTCTGGAAAGAGAGTTTTTGCTTGTACTCATGTACAACTAGTGTACCCTCCTGCAAGGTTAGATTTTCTTTAGATAAAGAATCCACATGTGTGTTGAATTATTTATATATATGAGTTTAAAAATGAAATCAAATGTATCTATTACCTCCTTCACTTGATTTACAAGAGTTAAGAATAGATGGGTTGGGAACTTTGTTGAAGAATGTTTGAAAAGTTGGATGAGACAAAAAGAGCTCAAGGAATGGAAATGTGTGCCATGTCCGACTCTATGGGACTTGTACCTAGGAAGAAACACATTCCTATTTGTGGAAAAATATTTAGTACCTTCATTCCAATGTTCTTATCAAATCAGATCCATGGCCCTAGCTTAAGCCTTACATGCTTCTAGTCATTCAAGAAAAGAAAGGAAAATGGAGAATTTGGTCATCATTAAAGAGTAGGTATGGGGTTTCTTCTATGGAGAAAGGAAAGGTCCTTGGGATAGTAAGAGTGTAGGTTGTATTTTGTTTTTAAAAGAAAATCACACAATTAATATGGATGGTGGGCTGTTGGACTTAGCACAGGATATGATAATTTTGCATAAATAATGACATTAATGCTTCTTCTTGAATTTGACATAGAGAATAATGTAAAGTAGTTACAAGTCTATAGTGACTTTAGTATGGTGATTAAGTAGATTCAAGGTACATGCCAGAATCTAAATATAAACCTAGGACCTCTATCATGTCAGACAAAAACAATAGAAATATTGTACAAGACAATTTCTTTTACTTGTCTAAAGTTCTAGGCCATAATGCCAGTTAAAATTTGATCTTTTTTGTTTTCTATTAGAAATAAAGACATAGTACTTTTATAGAAATGTATAGGACTAAATACAATATAGTTAAGGGGTTGTCTCTGTACTATTTTAATAGACAAACATCAAGATGAATATCTATTAGGAGTCTATTTTTGGAGGGAGTCAATAAAGAGCTATTTTTATTTAATGCTTTGAAAGAGCAACAATAGATTAGAAAAGTAATTTCTCATCTTCTCGAATAGAACCAGTGATTTTTCCATGAAAAAATAAATGTCCCAATTGAATCTTATCATTATTACTATATGTGCTTTATGTTTGTTAAACAAACATAAATGCAAGAATATCATGGAAACATCCTTTCTATACCACAGAATTGAACCTTTGAGGAGAAAAAAAAAAGTTAGATCAAAGAAGAATACTGTTAACCTCAGGTTGATACAAAATCTCTTAAAAAAGTAGAAACCGTAATTTAGTAAGTTTCTCTTTGCTTCCAAATAAATTTATTATTTTCAAGACATTAAAATTGGATTTTATCCAACCCTTTGAGTTACCATAACCTACCTTACCATATCACACAGCAATATAAAAAAATTAGAAAATAACAGCTCCCAAAGGGAGAGAGGCCCATACATGACCTATTAGTGTGTTAAAAAAGACTTTAAACATCAAAAATACCTTAAAAATTCTAAAAGTGAAAAACAATGAAAAATAAATGTCACACTCCATATTTGAAAATTCACCAAAAGTTTAGGCTCAAAGGAGACAATAGGATAAAATTCAAAATTACTTCCCTAGACCAAAATCCACTGTTAATGGCATGCCATCCCAGTCCTATACGAGGAGCATGACCTTATATGTCTTTCACTTCACTAGATTGGACAAGATGCCACTCTAAAGACATAAGATCCATAAAAATGTTTAATGCATATTTCAGCTCATTTTGAGAAAAGCTGCAAACTCTGAGGTAGATTTAGCTCATTTGTATTTTATAATTATTTTTCTCAAATATTCAAATTCAAAGCTGAAACAATGAGACAAGCATGTCTAGTATAGAATAACCATACCTCAATATCCTTCATGTCCAGCATGTCCCAGAAACAATGAATTACAATAACCATTAAAGTACTTAAAACAATAACAGTAATAAATGTAGTGATCTATATCAGATCTAAGTTGTTAATGAAAGATAACAATATATAACAGTAGCATGATATATAATATATAAACCAATTATAAAATCAAAATAAGATGTCAGGGAAGAGCTCCCTTATCCTTAGAAAAAATGCTTCTAAACAGTCTTCAACCTCTTATAGTTAGGTTACTTGCATGAGACTCAACTAGACCAACATACCTATGAAAGGAGAGAACCAAGAACTGGAAAATACCGTAAAATAGATCATCCAACCCTCACAAATACAAAACAGTAGTAGAACAATAGTACAATCAACTCGCAATAAAAGACAACAAAAAAGTACTCCAAAAAAAGTCATATAAGGCATCGATATGGTGGATGGAACCTAACAAGGTCTCTTAAGGTGAACGCAAGGGTGCAACAATGTAGAAAGAAACTGAAGTGGAAAGGTCTTGCAAAGTACATAACAAGTATTTAAAACAATTTTTGGCTCATCCTCCCATCTGATGTAAAGAATTCCCACATATGGAAGGAGAATTGCCTCAAAAGCGCACAAAATGTTGAAATTTTCCTTGTGGGCATGTTTAACTAGCTATGGGAATTCTATCTCTGTTTTGCATGAATAATGCAATACTTGTGGGAAAGCTTCATAAAAATGCACGTAGACAGAATAAAAATGCCCGCATGAGTGAAGGATATGTCATTAAAATGCATGAAGGGTCCCCAATATGCCCGCAAGTCGAGGAAACAAATGCCATCCAGGCCTCAATAATATCCTCAAGCCTCAAGTATGCCAACACTTAAGAGTAAAAATTCCCACAGGAAAATAGAGTAAAAACTCCTGCATCCTGTAACTCTTCCCATGGTTGGTGAAATATGCCCACATTTAAGTTTCATAATAGACTTACTTAAATTTTCCAAATTGGATAAGGAGTTGATCTGGGAAAATGTTCACAGCCTATTGAGAAATTCCCCGTAGCTAGTTTGTAAATGCCCATTGCACTGATAAAATTCCTGCACTACCTTATACAATTCCCACAAATGTCAAACATATGCACGCAGGTCCAGAAAAATGCCCACAAAAATGCACAAAAGGTTGAAAAATGCCACAGGAAGCCATAGCAACAGATGAAGTAAAATGCAGAAATAAATTAGGTACAATATGTTTGCAGAAATCTACATTTGTGAGATATTACTTTTCATTGATTCTAAAGATATATGTGAATGTTGGTTTTGGATCCTTATCTTCCAGATTTAGAGATGTTATTCAGTCGTGTTTGTACCACAGGTTTACTATACACTCGTTCCCCAACCTTGGCCCTTGAGAATTTTTTTTCCAGATGTTTGTTGGCCAACACTTTTGTGGACCCATGGTATTGGGTTAACCATAGTATTTTCCCATGGTATTTCCCCTATAAAATAAAATCATTGTAATACAATTGTGTATGGTATGGTATAGTATTGTATTGTAGAATTGAAAATTGTTCGCCTCTTTCCCCTTCTTGTCTCGACTTGTGGTTCAACAATAATGCAATACCAACAAGACACCAAAAGACATCAGCCCGAGAGAGCAAGCTCTGTCAGCAACACCTGCTAGGAAGAAGTCGTCTCACTTGAGATATCTTAATGTGTAACTTCCAGAACCATGTTTCCGTAGTCGGTGAGGGATTACAGTCCCTTGGCGCATGGCCAAGGCACTCGATAGAGATGGTGGGATGGAGTCTTTCACTCTGTGACAGAGTCACAACAGTGTGCCACAATTGATGTGCAACACAACCTTATCCTCACAACTCAACAACTGGTGCAACAGTTGCGACATAGTTGATGCCTTATATTTGACTAACAGTGTGCGACTTATATTACAACTTAGCAGATTTAACTGGGAAATTATACATAACATGTCAATGATGCCATAACATTCATTCACTCACTGATTGGTAATATTGCGACATGCATTCAACAATAACCATAAACTATGAAAAGTAGGCAAACATTCACATAAACATTCAATCATTCAACAAAATCCATCCATTTGAAACAAGAAATTAACATGGAAACCCATCTGGGAAAAACCACCAAGGTGCTTTTCATCTGGCATGAGAAATATGGGTAGCAACTCACAGTCTATGGCTTATAAATTATTCTTAAGATATGTCTATTTGATTCAATCTTCTTGCTCTCATGCTTTCTGTTTGATTCTTCTATCTACTCCTACTGATCCGCACATAGCCTGGATCGACTCTTCTACTTTACTATCTGTGCACTTAGCTGCAGATTCCTTCTACTACTAGTGGTCTGCGCAATCAGCTGCCAGATCCATGACTCAAGGACCTTCTACTTCTACTAGATTCCTCTCTGAGTCAACAATGAACTAACATGAACAAAACTTGGAAAAATTAGCTTCCTGAATGAGGTTAACTGAGCAAACCATTATACCGAGTGGGTTCCTCCTATTTATATTATTTACAAGACCGTGCAGGGTCGAATAAGTGATACTCAGTTATTACAGACTCAAGTGGTTACAAAATATCTGCAATTACATTGATGACATGCTCAACTGGCCACAAAATTCCTGCATGATTAAAAGATTGTAATGTATTTCAGCCATCGCTTCCCTCTGACCTCACACATTAGGGGGCATCTATTATCATGTAAAATGGCACTTCTTCATCCAAGTATTGACACCCAATGTGTCAAAACAAAAAATGACAAATTGGATTGAAGCAGCCAAAACACTATAGACAGGAATGACTCTTGATACAACATCACCTTACCAGCTGAGTATATTTTGTTTGGACATTAGGGTTGAATACCCGATTATTTGCATAGAAACCCACATATCATACATGAGTATGTGCATTACAACTCGTGTAATTACACCTACAGGTTTCCTTACAAAAATATCTGTATCATACATGACTTTCCTATATCAATAGTCGTGTATGATTTAATTTGAATTTAAAAATAAAAAACATTATTAGTCGAGGATAGTTGAGCCCTTTCTTGAAGTTGATGACCATGAATTTGTCATTTTCCAAGCCAATTCCCAGTAGTGTCGGATAGGAGCTGATTTCATCGACTATCTCAATGACATCGATGTATGCATATTCCTTTAATCCTTCTACATCAACAGGTAGATGGGGTACTCTACCGATTGGTGACACCTTGGCCTGGTTTGCTAGTCGTAGTTGTACCAGAGACCAAACCAGTTATGGTTTCCCCATTCTCTCCCATGTTTGCTATGTCATGATATTTACATCTGATCCGAGATCTAAGATAACTAAATCCACGTTGTGGTAACCGATATGGACATTCATCATCATTTTCTTTCACATTTTCTTCTTATGCAAATAATTCACATCATGGTCATATCTTCCTTTCTCATGTCGATACAATAATATCGCCATTTCTTCTAATGCATCAGGATCTCTTGCTAGTGACAAACAATGTTTGAGAAAATTTTGCAAAGTATCAACCTTTCACGATGGTCTCGACATAGCTGTTGCATCAAACGTAGGTGGAATTTCATAGATAGGGAACTTACCATTATTACTATTCAATATGTCTTGTGTGTTGAAGAAAGTTTATTTCTTAGCGTCAACATTGAATTGTAGTTTCTTTCGGGATGCCAATCGGATATTTGGGAGTGGTCCATAGTCTCCCATCATTGCTCCTCCTAGAGTTATTACTCCAACATCCGCTGGATGAGTCTTGGGTTCAGCTGAAATATTCCCTACGTTCGATCTTGAGTCTTGATTCTGAGGTTCGTTCTTTTTTTGGTTCTATGAAAATGGAACATTCTTCGCTTGCTAATTCATAATCAACTGCAGAAAGTATTCAACAATATGATCTGTAGTGCTATAATAGGTACACTAAGATTGTAAATTTGGACGGTTACTTTGGTAATTCCATAATACTCCACAATTATAACATGTCACAGGTCCACGACCTCGTCTCATGCCTCCTCCTCAATCAAAGTCTCTATTTCGACCTCTTCTGAATCCTCTGTGAAATCCTCCTTGTGGTTGATACTGTGGTTGGTTAAACTATTGTTGCTGATTAGGCTACAGTTGAGCATATTGTGGTTGAGTATACTACAACTGAGTATACTGAGGTATACTCACTATACTGTTGTTGTTGAAAAAACATCAATTTCAGGTGAGCAACTTGTGGTTGCTATAGAGCAAACTGTTGTTGCTTTGGGTTATACTATGGCTATGGTACCGATATTTCTGCTGGTCGCTTCTCTTCTCTCTTCATAAAATATATTGTCCATGGTTCTTCCTTACAGAAAATCATATGCTCTACAGTTCTTTTATTCATGGACAAATAATCGACAAAAGGTACAAAACAGACTTGCTATCTTTGACACAACCTTTTGAAGATATACACATTCTTCGGATCGAAGTCCTCTAGTCTCACAGATCTGACACCATGGTAATACACCCTGAGCAAGTGGATTAGGTGCTCCAGATTGTAAGTACTCACAAAAATTTGGGCATTGATCCTTATGATGCTCCTCTGTTTAACATCGACTACACCATACTTCTTTGTGAACTTATTTTCCCTTCTTGATGTCCTGCAACTGAATAGTAAGGTTCACTAATTATGTCTGGGTATAGTGTTGGGCTCTGGGATTGCCTTCTATAATGATGTTATTTACATTAATTTCCCATCCTATTGACCATAATTTAATACATCTATGTCCAATAAGGTTGTCTTTTACTTTGTTTTATTAATTAAAATATGGTAAATGTAAAATAAGCCTAATATGTTATTTTTAATTTATTAAATGTGTACATGATAAACATTTCGATATTTCATTCATCCCTTCTTCTGGTCCCGAGTTCTGCATTGGTTTTGATAATATGTTTCTTATTGGTTTGAATGGCTTGACTTACTTTGTTAGCAAATTGATCTATCTTTCCTCCTTTGTCCTCACTAAAACATGTCATACATGCACACACAAATTAAAATCATAAGGTTGATAATAAGATTTTTCATTATCGAAATGAATAATTATAACTAAAAGCATTATTGCCGCTTATTATTTATAACTAAAATTTAAATCATAAAATAATATTTTTAAACAAAACTTTTATACAAACATGTTGAATGAAAATGGATTCTTAATTCTTAAATAAATTACCATTTTATATAGGTATAATTCTTTTAACATTCACGAACCATATGGTGGAAATCCCTCACATATTAATTTTTAATATATATGAATGTTTTAATTGTATGTAGGTTCCTTATTTTAAAACAGACCACGTGGTGATATCATGCAAAGTAGATCGCATAAAGATTGAAGGAGAGAACGTTTAACAAGGAATGGATCAATATAAGCAACAAACTCATAAACGGATGGTGATTCAACCAACAGAACTCAAGCACCCAACTGTTAATGTGGCCAACAAACTAGCATAAATTCTTCTAAGAATCGGGATTTGTAAACTAATTTCCATTACAAGTCATTCAGATGCTCATCCAGAGACCCATTTGGACAACGTGTTTTTAATAGACAATAAAATTTTGGGCTATATTTGTGGGCAAACAGAGGGGAAACTGAAAATTCTAGCACATGGGTTTTGTGCCGAATAGGCGCATTTATGCCTTCGTGTGGAATTTTGCAAAAATTCAAATCTATTTGGGAGAAATGTGTGGTTCCTTGCAACCTATTTGCCTAGAAAATGTCAAAACGTGGTTGGCCATTTTTTTGAGTTTGTTCTTGTTTTAAAGGAGTCATTTCTCATCATTGAAGACCCTTTATTTTTAGAGATGGGTGGTTGACCTACTCTCCCTTGTAATCATTATATAAATACCTCTTTGGTTTTGAAGAAGGGAGTAGAAAAACTCTTTGTAAACTTTGCTTCAGTTTAATAAAAAGTCTTCGTTTCAGCTGTTGATGAGTATTTCCATGCTCTATTGGTGACTGATCTGAGTTACACACAACCCATGATTGTTGAGAAGGGTCCCTCAATAACCAAAGTATTTTCATTATGTATATTTCGTTGTTTTTGTTCATTTGTAGATAAGTAATTGTGATTTCCAGTGTGTATAATTTTGTTTTCTTGTAAGTGATGGTTACTTGTTCATAAACTATAATTTATGTTGTTTATATGTAATTTACATTTCAAAAATTTGAATGAATGGGAATGAGTAGTTTCTTTCATCTTGCCTTTTAGCTTTTCCATTTCAATTAGATAGAATTTAATTAGTTAAGTATTTTAAGTTTAGTTTGTAATCAGATCTAGCTCTGTTAACGTTACTGAAGTTGTAGATTAGATTCGTTTACCTTTCAGCTCTATTTTATTATGCAATAGAAATGGTTTCTTTCCTTAGATATAGATTAGTGTAGTTGGTCTTTGATTATTTCCATTTTAAATGACTTATTTTCTTTCTTGCTTGCACCATAGACTCATATGCATAAACCACTTGGTGTTAAATTCATTTAGCTTATTTGTTTTCATGGTTGTAACATTTTCTGTCATCCAGAATGTCATTCAGCCGACCATTTGCACTATTCATTCATACTTCCTTTCAGTCTGTCTTCCAGCTTTTAATTCGAACTTACACAGAATTTTCCAGAATTCGCAGTCATTTCCATAATTTCCACTATCTCGTTTTATGCATAAATAGTTAGCTTCGGTATAGGCTAATTTATCAGTACTTCAACATGTTCTGTAGCATGTTGGGATTCGAATCCACCTCTAGCAAATCATATCCAATTCTATATTAACACATAGATTAATTATTCTAGTTTTAATGATGATGAAATCCATTTACATTCAACATATATTTTACTGTTCAAGTGAGAAATAGTTCTGGTTTGAATAGAAGCAACATAGTTTTATTTTTGTTTATAATTTAGGTAGTTCATGAGTTACTTTCATTTGTTTTCATGCCTAAAAGCTAGATTAGATTAATCTTGTTTAACATGTTATCATAGACTTTGTAGAATATTAGTTTCTCTCATTTCTAAAATAGGTTCTGTTATAGCCTGTTTTTGTTTCTCATTTTAAAGCATTTGCTTGTTTTTTAAAGCATGGTCTTTCTTTCATTTTTAAATTTTGACTTTAGTT
The DNA here is from genome assembly GCA_001517045.1 of Pseudotsuga menziesii. NCBI lineage: Eukaryota > Viridiplantae > Streptophyta > Pinopsida > Pinales > Pinaceae > Pseudotsuga > Pseudotsuga menziesii. Next base: position 254,074 of record LPNX010977007.1, on the reverse strand, counting down.
TCCTTTAAATTTTTCCTCGATTTTATTCTTATACTTATAGTTGATTTAATAGGTTTCTTCCAATTTTGATTTTACTTAGTGAAATTTATGGTTTCTAGGGGCTTGTAGAATGTATATATGACTTAAAGGTCCTAAAAAATATCATAAGGTTTTATTTAAATCCATTTAACCAAAGTTTAACCCTTTGCTGTGAGTTTTGTTTTGAAAATTATTAAAACATATATTCTTGTAGCGCAAGCTCAGAAAAGGTAAACACGCGCGCTACAAGAAGATCGTGCTATCTGAAAAATCATGATTTTGGCTTGAAATTTTCAAAATTCGTGCATAGGAGAAGTCTTTCATACTTGTCGATGAGTTTGATACATGTTTTCAGCCACAGTAATCATTGTGACAAGTGTTATGAGATCAGGAAAGGAATCATTTGGGTGAGTTGCAGTTGTTTGGAAGTTATGAGATACAGAGTAGTGGAACCATAATGATTATGCACGATGAGGAAAATTCGACATTAGCTACACATTTCCTGAACACATGAATACCATAGAAGTTGTGGCAAGACTTGGCAGTTTGTGATTGAAGATTGAAGAAGGTCAACAATTTAGGGCTTTGCAGGGTAATTGTTTAACACTATCATGGCAGTCAGAGAAAGACTTAAGAATGAAATTGGACACCTGGGAAGAAAGGAAAGCATATTTCTAGCAACTAAGTCCATTATTCAAACAGTTATGAAGCGAACTACTATCATATTCCATATATTCGGGTTCACACTGACAGAAGATTAGTTATGGAGATTAACTAAGAATGCTAGTGCGTAAACTCAATTTTTGCTCAATGTCGAATTTTCTCTATTAATGGAGTCAAAATACTTTTCAGTTTGAGAAGTAAAATTCAGCTCAAGGGTTTAGTTTTCTCAACATATGATTGATTATTAAAATTGCAAATATTCGAATAGAGTTAAGTTCTTTACTGAAGGAAGCATTTTTTAATTTCAATTATCCAAAATGAAGAGGAGTGGGAAAGAAATCAGAGCTGAACCCTCAAATATGTCTTGGGTTCAATATTTCCCTAACTGTCCAAGGTTATTTTCAGAAGCAGGATGGTTAAACTATTTTGAGAATATTGATGGACATCACACAGAAGTTTCATATAAGTTTGCTCAAGGATTGGATAATGACAGAGTTACTTTTGACACACTAAAGATTGAGCTGACCAGAGAACTAATAGCAGAGGCTACAAGGATCCTTGATGAAGGTGAATATTGGTTCAAGAAGGTACCTTTTACCTTTGATTCACATAATTACTTGCTTCCAAATGTTTTTGCAGACTAGGGTAAATGAGTGCATATACAGAAGTTCAAACTAGAGTGGAGAGAACCAATTAAAATTCTCCAAATTCATGTAAATTGTGAAGGAAGATATGAATTTGTATTTAAGTATCATTTCAGGTTTTTGCAACATCTAAACCACGAAGCCAAGATGAATCTTCCTTACCTTTTCCTAAAGATTCTGCAAAAAATGTCTAGCAGAGTAAAAGAGCATCAAGACCATACTAAACAGTCGATATTTCATCATGGTCTAATAAAGCTAATCATAAGTACTGTGCTCCAAAAGAAGGAATAAACCTGGGACTATTTTCTATTTTGGTCTCGGTTTAAATCTGAGAAATAAGACCAATCAAAGAAAAGGCAGTTGAACAAAGGACATAATTTAGTCAAGAAATTGAAGGAAAAGGTCATAGTTGAGATAGAAGAAGATAAAGTGCAAGGAAAGTATGTGACCCAAAGGGATGAAAATGTTGAAAACCAACAGCAAAATAAGGTTGAGGAAGATGAAATATCAAAGGGTCAAATGTAGGATTTGGAGCATGTAGAAGATAGCCTTCAGGAAGAAGTAAACCAGGGCGTAGATGAAAGTTTGATAGAACAAGAACAAGTCCCTATGGGTGTAGATTTAGAAGATAAGGAAAGTCCATTGTTTGAAGAAGCTAGGGCTAACACTGAACAAGATTTATAGGAACAGTCTGAAGAAGGGGTAATGTCACGAGGAATCAAAATAAAGGTTGTTCAGCTAGCATCTATCAAACATCAAGGAAAAAATTTGAGCATGATGGGGGAGATTGGGGCAGATTGGAGGCCTAAGACCGGACCCAAGAATAAATTAAGATTGAATATGAAAAAATTGCTAAACCATATGTTAGCTCAAAAGAAAATTACAGTGATAGAAGACTCTTCATCCCAAGAAGAGTTAGAAGAGAATAAAAATTTAAATGTAAAGGAGATGAAGGGTAAGAAACAGGTTGTTTCAGAGGACAAGTCAGCCTTCATCGAAACTAAAATTTCAGAAATGTTAAAAGAAGTTCGAAGGAAAGTAGTATTAGAACATCATCAAGATGATTCAATGAAGTAGCATTCAGTCATAACAAGTTTTTGTGCAGAGAAAGAAAAGATTGCAGAACCATCAACCCAATGCAGTTTTGAAGTTAATAAATCTCCAGGGGCTCCTGAAGCTTAGATAGAGCAGCAACATGAAGATGAAGAGATCTTTAAGAAATTGAAGATTCCTTGGATGCTAGAAGGAATGGATCCAGTTTCAGAAGGAAAGTGTATTTATTCAGAGAATGAAAATTTGCAGAGAAGTATTACACAATATAAATATCAGATAGAATACGTGCATGAAAAAAATGAGGGATTAGTAGCTGCTAACAGAATATTAAGAGAGGATTTAGAGGAGGTCAATAGCCATTATCAAGAGTTAATTATAGTCTCTAGGGAAGCTTTGAAAAGGAAAAGACAGACACAAAGTCTGTATGCAGAACTCAAGCAAACTGTTTAAGACCTAACACAGCAAAATGAGGAGCTTTCAAAAATAGTCGAAGACCTGGAAGTTGATCATCAGAAAACAAGAAAGAAGACTCAAGCTTTGGAAGGGATAGCTCTTTTGGTAGAGGCTACTAAGGATTTGTAAAATGTTTTAAATGATAGTAGTTATTAGTTAGTCTTTGTAAAAAGTTAGTTTAATATGTATGACTCTATTTTTGTTAAGTAATTCGGTAGTATGACCTAAAAATAAGTTATTTAAGTTATGTCTATGTTTTTGGGTAACTAAGATAAAAGTAAGACTGAAGAAAGACTGAGGGTTTGAATTTTTGTACAAGGGGAGGCTGTTAGCTACTATTCAGTGCTAAGTTTTAGAAACTCTTATGTATTTTGAATTACTGATTATGGTATATATGAAAATTACGATCCATGTTTATTTTATATGCTGGTTTCATTTCTGATTGGTTTAATCACTCAGTTTATAAATTCATTTCCTGTTTAATGTCATTTCTCATGAAATGCTTGTGCGCTCTGGATGAAATTCAGTAATGTGTTTATGTTGTTCTGGTTTATGCTTCATATATGATACATCTAAGTATTTCATTTTTGCATGATTTAGTCTTTGTCTTAGCCTTATGATTTTTTACCCTCTTGTTTACAAACTGCACAACTAAAACTCTAAAAAACCTGATTTTCTTAATTTGATTTATTGAGATTGTGGTGGCTTGTTCTTTAGTATTCTGAGAACAATTTCTGGCACTAACATCATTGGATCTGTTGTCATGGACGAAGGTGAAGCATACTTTCCTTGGGTTACTCATAATTCAACTGGTTTTGAGAGGTGGACTTAAACTAACAAATTTTAAAGACTACATTTCACTAAATAGTTCACAGTGGCTACTAAAGGAGTTGGAACAAGAAGTAGACCTAGTTCACCTTTACAACTAGGTGTCTCAGACCCAGAGCAAATTCTGAAAACAGCTAGGAAAATCAAAAGGTCTCAGTCATCTCCAACCTTATCTAACCTTGACCAAATAGACTTATTGTCACCCTTTTCTGTTTCAAAGGAAGAGGAACAAGATTCATCCTGGTTGAAACCTACAATCCCTGTTAGTAATTTTCATATTTTTACTGATGCTCAGTCTTTCAAGAAAGAAAAAACCTTATCTCTTGGAAAAATCCCTTTATTTCACCTCAAAGTTAGTAAGAGTCCTTTTCAGCCAAGTCCCAGTCAAGTTTTTCCTTCATCTAAACCAGTCAATTTAAATATGGCATCCCAAAATCAACCATTAGATATGATGGATCGAATGGTAGCAGCTAGGTATGCACCTCTAGTTTTACCTCGACCCTTAAATTCTCCTCCTAGTGGAGACTATCAAAACTACTAACCTAGGTTTAATGGACAAGGTGAGACAACAACTAAGGAACATTGGGATGCATTTATCAACTATGCAGATAATCAGAATATCGAGGAAAATGATGTGTGGATGAGGATGTTTGTACAGAGTCTGGATGGAGAGGTCAGAAGATGGTTCAGAGAGTTATCAGCAAACTCTATTACTATAATAGAAGAGATTCAAGATATTTTCATGAGAAAATGGGGTGATATTTACATTACAGAGTTCGGAGCCCTAAGAAGGAATAAAGATGAAACTATAGCTGATTTCTCTAAGAGGTTCAGTAAATTGTATGGTAGAATCCCTGCAGAGATTAAACCTTCTGAAACTTCTGCGAAACTCACTTATGCTAATGATTTTGACCATGATTTTTCCCTACTCTTGAGAGAAATAATACTTGTTATTTTAATTAATATGCAAGAGGTAGCATTAGAAGTGGAATCTAATATTATTACTTGTAATAGACTGAAGGGAAACTCAGCTCAACAAGTTTATGATAGAAAGGGTAAGAAAGAGGCAGCTCCAGTAGTTTCAACATCACACTCTGCAGATCATAAGATTGATGAGATGGAAAAACTAGTGAAAATCCTATCAGCAAAACTAAACAAATTGGAATTATAGAAAAATTCCAATAGGCCTGTTCAAGAGGGGGACGGAAACCCTAATAATCCAAATCAGTTCAGAAGACAGTTTGCACCTCGTTTCATTCCCAGAGAGAGAAGAAATAATGACATACAATGAGAGAGGAGAGAAGCTGAAGATCAAAAGGTGCCACCCCCACTTCAAAACAATGTCATTGATTGAGGAGAAATAGAATAAGAAGAGTTTTTTGAGGATCTAGATCAAGACATGAATTATTTTGGAGAAGAGTTGACTGAAGGTTTTGTGACTGAGGAAGATTTTTTAAACTCTGAATATTATGATGCAAATGTTTTTCAAACAAAAAATGATTTAAACCTCAAGGTAACCGCTGATATATATCAGTTTGATCCAAAGAAAACCCTAAATTTAAGATCAGGGCCAAAATAGGTGGTTCAAAACCCTAAAAAGAAGACAATTCCTCCTCCTAAAAAATAGTCTGATCCAGTATTAGAAAAAAAAACAGAATCAGGATAAAACAGAGAAGGTTATTGAAGTTGAAGAAGTGAATAAGAATATGCAGAATTTTAATCTCAAAAATGAATTCTGCAAAATTAAAATCCCCATGCCTTTCACTGAGTTCATAAAAAATCCTTCTTACAAAAATTCAGTTTTGAAAATGATTGGTTTAGCAAGCAGTCAAGTACCCACTGACACAGTAAATTTACAAGAGGAAAATCCCAAAAAATTTATTGGATCAGCTTTGGCAGAGAAAATTGAAAATGATGCAAGTGCATCTCCACCTTTTTACATCACATTAACCATTCATGAGAATATGATACATAATTTCCTTTTGGATTAAAGAGCATCTCATAATCTAATGCCAAAAGCAGTCATGGAGGCTTTAGGGTTGAGCATAAAAAAACCTTATCATGACTTGTATGCTTTCGATTTTCAAGCTATAAAATGTTTAGGAGTGATAAAAGATATGGTGGTTAACTTAGCCCAGCTACCAATGAAAAGTGTTATTATGGATGTAGTAGTGGCGGATATCACACCTATGTTTGGAATGCTCCTTTCTAGATCTTGGGCCAAGAAGTTAGGTGGAACTCTACAGATGGACTTAACATATGCAACCATTCCTGTCTTTGGAGGTGAGAAGAGAAGGTTGTATATAGAGTTACAATTTGCTTATATTGTAACTGATGACAGGAATCCTACAAATCATCCATTATATGTTGTTGAAAAGGATTTAGGTACTTGTATGTTGCACTTTAGTGATAATAATGATGTTGCTGGTATACTACAGGTTGAAAAAGGAAAATCAGTCAAATGCACTAGGGAACAGGAGGATGAACTTTGGCAAATGTATTTTGATGGATCATCATCTAAAGAAGGTGCTGGAGCAGGATTTGTCTTGATATCTCCTAGTGGTGAAGCGGTAAGATTAATGTACAAGTTAGAATTTATCAACACTAATAATACATCAGAGTATGAATCTTTGTTGTTAGTTTTGAGAGATGCAAAATATTTATGTATTCAACAAATCTCTGTGTATGGCGACTCCGAGTTGGTTGTTTAGCAAGTAAGGAATAACTATCAAGTAAAGCAAGATTTGTTGAAAGTGTACAGGAACGAAGTATGGGATATGATAGAAAATTTCTTTGTGGTTTTTAATATCTCTTATATTCCTAGGGATCATAACCAAAATGTTGATTCTCTTGCCCTAGCAGCCACACATTTCAGGATTCCTAAAATAACTCAGCTGAAGTATCCTATTGAAGTTAGGTACAGAACTTCTGTGCCTGATAATATAATGCAATGGAGAGTTTTTGAGGATGATTTTGAGAATAAAAGGTTTTTAGAGCTGAAAAGCGAGTTCTCTAATTCCTTAATTGACCAAGAACAGGATGATGAAATTGAATATATTGAGGGTGTTGTAGAAAATGAAATTGCAGGTCACAAAATCATTGAGCTGAAAAGTAATTTTATTCCTAAGGGTTTGGTGCCTTTAGAGAGGATTTTTTTGAAGGATGATACCCTTTTAAAACCAGCTATGAAGTCTTCAGAAGAAAATGTAATGGATTGTGATATTGGCACCAAGGAGCACCACAGAATAGTGAAGATCTCAAAGGAACTCACTACAGAGAAAAGAAACAGGTACATCAAGTTATTAAAAGAGTATGTTGATATTTTTTCTTGGTCATATGAGGATTTGAATACGTATGATACTAGTATTATATAGCATAAAGTGCCTTTGAAACCAAATGTTAAACCTTTCAGACATAAATTAAGGAGAATCAATCCTTCTTTATTCCCCATTATAGAAAAGGAGGTAAAAAAATTGTTAGATGCTAAGATTATTGTTCCCCTTCGATATTCTTCATGGGTAGCAAATCTAGTACCTATCAGAAAAAAGAATGGTGAAATAAGATTGTGTGTTGATTTTTGAAATTTGAATAGGTGTTCACTTAAAGATAATTATCCTTTACCAAAGATTGAACAAATATTGCAGAAGGTGGTTGGTGCACAAAGAATCTCAATGGTATATGGTTTTTCAGGGTATAACCAAATTGCAATGCACCCTGATGACAAAGAAAAGACATCTTTTACTACCCCTTGGGGTAATTTTATGTATGACAAAATGCCTTTTTGGATTAATGAATCCTTGAGCTACCTTTCAAATGGCTATGGACATAGCCTTTGTGGGAGAGAGGGATAAGTTTGTGGTGATCTATTTAGATGACATTACAGTCTTCTCACAGTATGATGATGAGCACTTAAAACACTTAAAAAAAAAATTCTTGAAATGCAGAAAATATGGACTGTCTCTCAGTCCCAAAAAGTCACATTTTGCTATACAAGAAGGTAAGTTGTTGGGTAATTTGGTTTCAGCTGATGGCATAAGGATAGATTCAAAAAGGGTAAAATCTATTCTGAAAATTAGTTTACTAAGAAGTAAGAAGGATGTGCAATATTTTATTGGAAAAATAAATTTTTTGCGTTGGTTCATACAAAATTTTGCTAAAACCATTAAACAAATTACAGTCATATTGAAAAAAGATTAGGAAGTTGAGTGGACTGCGTAAGCTAAGAATTCATTTGAAAAGATTAAGATAGCTCTTACAGAAGCAACAGTGCTAGTAAATCCTAATTTTTCAAAGGAATTTTTGACTTTTTCTTTTGCATCAGAGGATACTTTAGCTAATGTTTTATTACAGAAGAATAATGATGGACTTGAACAACCAATTGCATTTTTTAGCAACACCCTTAGAGACTCAAAGTTGAAGTACAACACTTTGGAGAAGAAATGTTACTCATTGGTAAAAGCATTAAAGTTTTTTAAAATTTATGTTCTACATTCTAAAGTCATTGATTATGTTCCTAATGCTGCCATTAAGGATGTATTAATTCAACCTGATAGTGAAGGAAAAAGGGGGAAATGGATTGCAAAAATAATGGAATATGACGTGGACATTAATCCTACAAAGCGAGTGAAGGGAAAAGGTTTGGCTAAATTGTTAGTTGATTCAAATTGTCAAGATTTAGGTCTTCATCTCATGGCAGAACAACCCATACAAGAAGAATTACAAGTGGAGCAAGAGAAGGAAAGAATTATGGACCACTATGCAGAATCCACATGGTATGCAGACATTGTACACTTTCTTTTGTATTTACAATGTCTAGAACATCTAGATAAGAAAGTTGCTAAGTCATTGAAGTTGAAAACTACTAAATATTGTTTGATAGAACAACAACTGTTTTGGAAATATCTAGGGGGTATTTTGCTTAGATGTTTGGATAAGCCAGAGATTGAAGAGGTAATCTCTGAATCACATGAAGGTGCTTGTGGGGGACATAAGTATTGGAAGGAAACAACTTATAAAATATTGAGAGATGGATACTATTCTCCTTCTTTATTCTCTGATGTATATCAATAGGTAAGAGCTTTTATCCCATGTCAAAATTTTGCTGGAAAGAAAAAGTTGGTGTCTTTACCATTGAGTTCTATTGCAGTGAATGCTCCTTTTCAACAGTGGGGTTTGGACTTCATAGGGGAGATAAATCCTTCTTCTTTAGGGTATCATAAATGGATTTTGAAAGCTACAGATTTCTTCACTAAATGGGTAGAATCTATCCCCATAAGAAATGCAATAGACAAGGTAATCATAGATTTTATTCAGGAAAATATTATTAGCAGATTTGGATGTCCCAAGAAGTTATTGACTGATAATGCTGAAGCTTTTAAGTCCAAAGCTATGGTGACATTTTGTGAGAATAATGGGATTGTTTTGAAACACTCAACACCTTAATATCCTCAGGGAAATGGGTTAGTTGATTCAACCAATAAGATCATTATTTAGAGTATCAAGAAGTTGTTGAAGCAGAATAAATGATCATGGGAATCAATTTTAAAATATGCATTGTGGGCGGACAGAATAACAATTAAAAAGGAAATTGGAACTTATCCTTTTCAACTGGTATATGGTACTGATGTAGTGTTTCCTGTTCAACTTGGTATTCCAGTGATGAAATTTCTTCAAGATAGTCACGAAGAACCCAGTGACATTCAAAGAATAATTTATGCACTGATAGAACTACATCAGGAGCATGAATCAGTAGAAGAAAAAGCTCAGCTGTATAGAACAAAGATCAAAGAGAACACCTTTTTTATTGGAGATATGGTATTGAGATGGGATGCTAGAAAGGAGTAGAAAGGAAAGTGTTAACACTCCATTTCAATAGTCTATTTATGGGCCTGATAGAATTTCAAGGAGGATGTTGGGTGCGCTGAAGGCATTAAGCGGGACTCATGATCGAAGGCTGAGATTGATCGGATGGCAGATCAACGGTGTCAAAATATTCGCACGGTGAACATGCCTTACCAAAGCCACTTTTCTAGATTGCAAAATAATTAAAGGTCAAAAACATTCAATGGGGGAGATAAGATCAGAATCAGATCCATGGTCCCAGCCGATTTCGCAAATCAAACTTGTGCGGATAAAGTCGCGATTCCTAATTGTGAAAAGTGGTATTGGCCATCAATATCAACTGTCATGACAAAGAAGGACATGGATCTATGGTTGTGGTTTATTTCACAATACAAACTAGCACAGTTGAAGACTAGGATTTCACATTGTGAAAATAGTAGGACCCACTCAGATCGACTGTTGCATGAAGGGGTCAATCCCAATCGATGGATAAGAATGCGTCACGATCCAAAGCCACCCATTGTATCCAGAAAAGATAAATTGATGACAGAAGTAAAGAGACATGGACGGTGGATGTGAAAAGTTCCCCCCCAAATTGGAGGGCTGAGGAGGACTCCAGGCTATAGGTGTCGCATCTAGTGCGAAGATGACAGGGGAAGGGATGTTCATGCATGTAATATGCCTCTTGACAGGTAGACTGATGCCTTTAAACACCATCTTGGATAAGCCAAAGGTAAAGGTCCTGTCCAATGATGCTAACTTCTTCGACTTCGATGGACTGGCACGTGGTTCACATGGGAAAGTGTCAGGCACTGAGGCATAGGCCTTCTTGTCAGTTTTTGAGTGACGTGGTCTGAAAGAAGTAGGCCGGTCGAAGAAGGAAGAAAGGCATGTCTGAAATATTCTGAGTTGGTGACTGACTGACGTTAGGAAACACAGGGATCTCCTTCATATACCAGGACAATGAAAACTCTACATTGTCAGTCCGCGCTACAGTTCCATAATGTTTTTTTATATTTGTAAAACATGGGAGTAGTTCCACTCTCTATACTGTTAATGCATGATTGTGACTGCAAACATATTTTAGGTTTGTTTTGGAGAATAATCTCAGCACTGAAGTATTATAAATGCACTCCTGATAGGGGGAAAAGAGAGCTAGAGGATTGGTAAACCTTCAAGGGCTAAGGCTCTCTATTGTAAAATAAGATATGGTGCCTGTGTTATGAATAAATTTGCAGAGGAAGAGTTGTTTATTAAGACAAATATTCATGTGTCATTGCTTCTTTCAATATGTATTTTCTTTACATGAAATGTATATCCTGTTTCCATTCTAGTTTGTTGATTTCTTTCATGTCTGTAACTTAGTGTATAAAATTTTGGAATTCATACATGCTATGCTCCACCTGTTGTTTCAGACATTTATGCTCACTCGAGATATCTTAATGTGTAACTTCCAGAACCATGTTTCCACGGTTAGCAAGGGATTACAGTCCCTTGGCGCGTGGCCAAAGCGCTCGATAGAGATGGTGGGGTGGAGTCTTTCACTCTATGACAGAGTCACAATTGTGTGCCATAATTGATGTGCAACACAACCTTATCCTTACAACTCAACAACTGGTGCAACGGTGCAACATAGTTGATGCCTTATATTTGACAAACAGTGTGCAACTTATATTACAACTTAGCAGATTTAACCAAGAAATTATACATAACATGTCAATGACGCCATAACTATCATTCATTCACTGATTGGTAATATTGCAACATACATTCAACAATAACCATAAACTATGAAAAGTAAGCAAACATTCACATAAACATTCAATCATTCAACAAAATCCATCCATTTGAGATAGGAAATTAACGTGGAAACCCATCTGGGAAAAACCAGCAAGGTGCTCTTCATCCGGCATGAGAAATATGGGTAGCACCTTGTAGTATGTGACTTATAGATTGTTCTTAAGATATGTCTCTTTGGATCAATCTTATTTCTCTCATGCTTTCTGGTTGATTCTTCTATCTACTCCTATTGATCCGCACATAGCCTGGATTGACTCTTCTACTTTACTATCTGCGCACTTAGCTGCAGATTCCTTCTACTACTAGTGGTCTATGCACTCAGCTACCAGATCCGTGACTCAAGGACCTTCGAATTATACTAGACTCCTCTCTGAGTCAACAATGAACTAACATGAACAAAACTTGGAAAAATTAACTTCCTGAATGAGGTTAACTGAGTGAACCATTATACCAAGTGGGTTCCTCCTATTTATATTATTTACAAGACCATGCAAAGTCGAATAAGTAATACTTAGTTATTACAGACTCAAGTGGTTACAAAATATCTGCAATTACATTGATGACATGCCCAACTGGCCGCAAAATTCTTGCATGACATTAACCACAACCATAACTAGCCATGGAAACATCTTTCATCCTTCTGTACTAGTAATAACTAGCCAAAATCCTGTCATTTATCCTTCTGTCAATTCATCCTTTTGCAGTCTTCCACCAATTTGTACCTGTTCCACTTTAACTCTTCTACCTGCCTCTTCCACCTACTCAGATCTGTCTTCCTTGTCGTGGCTTATTCTTCTCTGCACTCACACTTCTTCCTTTATCTACTTTTCTCTCATTGCATGTCCTATTTTCATCTTGGGTGACAGATTCTTCTTTGTGCACTTTTCCTGGCCCAACAGGCTCCCAACACTCACATGTGGCTCATCCTGAGCCACCAAGCAAAAATGGATATCTGCGCAAAATTTTGAGTGTTCTCCAAATTAAAGCCTCTGGCTCAGGATGCATGAAAGGACCAACCTTGTCCTAAAATTCCTTCAAAATTTGTTGCACCTTGGAAACTTCCTCTGTTACTTCCTCTGCCTGCTTCGCCAAATGTTCCACATGGTCAAAATTGATGTGTTTCGACGAGCCTGCTTCTAGTGACTGTGTTATATGATAAAGCTTCTTCTATACATGATGAATAATCCCTGTCACTCGCATTGCTTCTGACTAGTGCATAGCTACTTCCTCATTCCTAGTCTTCTCTTGGTCACGGAGAGCTTGGAATTTCTGCTGAAGCTACTTGATCTCAACCATTTTTGTCTCCTTCTCCTTTAGTGGCAACTTCTTCATCTCTTTCCTTGACGTGGTGATTTTATCATTGGATTGTTGTGCATTTTCCTTGATGTTTTCCCTAGATTCATCCTATAGAAGTGCTTCCCATATCATGGAAACGAATTTAACTTCCCCAGTGCATAGTTTTCTCCCTTGCTTATCCTCGCAACAGCCTCAGATGCTGCTTTGCTTCGTTCTTTAAGAACCTTAGGAGGCATTCTTGGTACCTGGCTTGCTTGGACCTCATCCACTTGCTTCCTAATATCTACCACCATCCTAGAGAGCCTATCAACCTTAGAGACCAAGTCTTCATCTTATTGACTTGCTTCTAGTGGGAACTCTATGATCGCGCTTTTGATGGCTTCAGTGAGTGCAAGCCTTCTCTGTTCCCGGGCCACAATTTCTTTCTCCTTTTATCTAAAGAGGGCCTTGCGCACTGTCACTTTTCTTTTCTGTTTGGTTTCCTGATATTGGACTGCATTCTTTGTAAGACGGACCTCGGTTGCAGCCGCCTGCTGGACAAAATAGACTTCAGCCAACGTGAGTTTTGAGAATTCCATCTGCAATGTTTCAAACCCTTAGACAACATCATCAAACTCACCCATCCCCATCTCCATTGCGAGCGCCTAGATTTCTAGTTTGAGTGGCGGCACGAGCTCTGGTGTCACTAGAGGGATACTGGGATACACACCGTAATTTTCAGCCTCGATAATGGCTTTGACTTCATTTATGATCTCTATCAGCTGGTTGATGTGTTGCGTCGACTCACTGGTCAGTCGCAACTACTTCTTACTTATTCCTTTTAAGTTATAATTTGAAACCTCTGCAATGGAATTGAACAACAAGTTTATGTCCTCTTGAGGTAAGATAACAGTGTTAGCTGACTTGTTTGGTTTCCTCTTCTTGCACAGATGTTGATGCACATCTTCTCGGTCCTTCTTCACATCCTCATCAGTAGGAGTATCGTCTGAATCATCATCATTATCATAATCATCCTTTTTCTTCTCACTGTCATTATCATTTGGAGCTCGACGTCTGATTGCCATGGTCATCACCTCTGACATTTCCTTCTCCATCCTGCTGATCATTTTCGTGACCATTCCCTTGGCCATTCCCTTGACCGCTCCCTTAACCATTTTGCGCATCAGTTCCTGCGCCAAAGTATCCACCTTGGTTCACGGGTGGTTCTTCTTGGTTTTTTCCTTCAGCCATCGAATCTTCTAGTGGGACGCGCCATTCTTCAGGCCACTCTTGGAAAATTGCATCTACATCCATATCAGTGATCATAAACCCTTCCTGGTGTGCTTGCTTCATTGGGTCCTGCTTGGGTTCCAGAATAATGTTTTGTACACTGACGTGGAAGTTTATGAACACCATGTATCTGTGCATCGTCACATCCATTACTCTGTGGGACCACCTAATAACATCATGCAGAGAATCACCATGCAAAAAGAACTCGATGTTATTATCTATATGCCATATCTTGTCCTCCTTATTCTCCCAGAGGTTTTGATACTTTGCACCAAGGAAAAGCACTAGGAAATCCATCGGATGGTAGTCCAGTGGGTTTGACCACATAATGGAAGATATTAGGACGAGAAGCCAGTAGTAATGAAATTTGGCCCTAGGTTCCTCTTGCACCTACTCTACATCATCAATAAGTTTGTTCATCAAGAACTAAAACCAGTTGAAGGTGAATCCTACTGCACATTGCTCTGCGATTTCTATTGCCTCGGCAGTGCACTCAGTAGTTCTCATCTAGCACAATAGTTTGCAAGATAAGATTCTGGATGCGAACCTTACCATATTTTCCTCTATGGGGGAAATGAGGAATCCCCTGCCTGCATGTTGAAGCTCATATTTTTTCTTCATCTTGGATGCATCCCTGTTCTGGTGCAAATATGGTGAAGGGTCTTTCCGTGTCTTTGGTAGGCCTATTATTGACGAGATGAGCTCGACGTTGATAGGGTAGGGTTGGTTGATCCATAAAAAACCATTGTGAAATTAGACACAAAGATTCTTTACATACGTAGTTACTTGTGTGTTGTGCCCAAAGTGTAGCATGAATAACAGATTCAGCTGGCCGACTCCATTGGTACTGATAGTTGGGGCTTAGTCGACCCGAATTGAGCCGTAACCATATAGTTTTTCCTTTCTAAGTGCACCTATTCGTGGGTGTCGCTATCTTCAAACTGCAGCTTGGATATATTTGGCACTATGTCCATCAACGGGGGTACACCATCAATGATGCGGGGTGCCACCAAGGTTGTGCACACTTTCTTCGGGAGCATCACTCTCTCCATGTCAACTCTCCTTGGCTTGACATAGTGTAGAAATTTCTCCTCTTCCTTGGTGACCGCAACATCTTGGGGTGGTGAATCTGGTGCATCCTCCTCCATTAGGTCCTACTCAGGTATATTTGCAATGACCTTAGCCTTGCATTTATTTAATAGTTGTGGCCTAGAAGACTCTCCAGTCACTCTCTCTCCAGCCTGTATCAGCGGTACGACTAGTTGCAGACCTCCAATTGGTGGATTCTGAATAGGGTTTGGCACAAGGCCAGATCAAGGGGTTGGGACAAGGGCCAAACCAACCATAGGGGCAGGTTTCTTCCTTAGTCATGCCATTGCTTCTAGTTCTGGTTTGGGCTCAGGTTGGTGTACCTCGTGTGATTTGATTTCCTCTTCAATCAGACATGGCTGGGTGGATGTCAGAAAGTTCACTAGAACTAGAAATTTCAATTACCATGGATCTCGGATCACTCTCTATTACAGGCTCTGGTTCTGTCAACTCTTGGCCTTGGTTCTCTCTTGCTCTCTTTGTGCTCGTAAAAGAGTTCTTAGTGATGAAGCCTCGTATTTATAGGCACCTACATTTCCTATGATAATCATGTGATGGGAGGTCAAGGTCTTGTCGATCACGTGGGATTCTCGGTTGACACGTTCCTCATCAGTTCAAGTAATCGAGTTTTGAGTTGTACCTATCAGGGAAGTTGTGGTAGTTATGGTGAGGATGGTTGATGGGAACAAAAATAACGTCATCATTCTCCTCCTATCTCATCAAATTGATGATTCTTAGTTGTCATAACCACCACAATATTCTCTGAATATTTTCACTTTAATTTCAAACAGCCTGTCATTCCCACTTTTTCCTGCACTTTTCCTGGTTCTGTCGCAGATGTGTGACATAACAGTTTCCATGCATTCTTTTTACTTTTTTTTGTGTGTGACACAATATTAGCTAGGCATGCCGTGACTGTCATAGAAGGTTTCAGGTGACTACTGTCTACCATACCTGTGACGTATGTTCCATTTAGTTTCTACAGTTTTTATGCACCCACGTCAGTAATGTGCGTGATTGTATATGGGCCTAGCCAATGCATTTTTAACTTTCCTGGATGTTTGAAGAATTTGTTGTCATACAACAACATAAGTCCTCCAACTTTAAATGGTTTAACCCGGATATGGTGATCATGCCATGCATTTTGCCTCTACTTTTCAACAATCTAATGGAATCCTGCGATGAAGCATTCCTCTTCCATATGAACAAGATGCAACAACCTTTTCTCAACAGCATCTCCTTCAGTCATCTTCGTTAGTGAAGAAATCCTTAGAATCGGCACAATGTACTACATTGGGACAAAATTTTCCTGTCCATACACTAGTCTAAATGGGGTGTGCCCTATTAGTCACTTGGAAGTTGTGTAGTATGCCCACATCATAGCTGACACTTTATGGTCCCAGTCATCTGGGTGCATGTTACACACTTTGGTTAATGCATTCTCCAAAATATTATAGAAGGCTTCAACCATTCCATTCGCCTGAGGATGATAGGGTGTGGTCTTCTTATGCTGGATTTGGAACTTTGTAGTAAGATCAGCAATCATTTTGTTAACAAAATGCATACCTTGGTCACTGAGTAGACTTTTTGGACAGCCAAATGTGGTCACCACATTTTCAAATAGGAACTTTTTCGCAGTTGCAACGGTGCAATCTTTAATAGGTACGGCTTCTTCCCATCTAGTTAAGTAGTCTATCATAGTGATAATGTAGCATGCGCCAGTTCTCTTTCTTGGTGGACTGACCTATCTAATGAAATCAACATCCCACTTGTCAAATTCTTGTAGTGTTATCTGCGGCGCAGGAGGAATCTCGTCCCAACGCAATGGCTTTCCTGTTCTTTGGAAGATATCACAGTGCTGATAGAATCTCTTAGTGTCCATATGTATGGTTTGCCACCATAGTCCTGCTTGTAATATATTTTGCACAGTTTCTTTTCCTGCATAGTGTCCTCTTATGACACTGGCATGTGCTTCACTCATTACCCAACGTCTCTCATGGTCGAAAACACATCCGCGCAGTATTTCATCCACGCCTAGTTTGTACAAGTTCCCAATGATCAATGTATAATCAACAACTATGACAATAAAATGTTTCTTTTGGTCAGTGGATAATCCTTTAGGCACATAAAATGTGCCGAGGAGATGGATGATAGCATTAAACTCCATATTCAGATCATCCATCACGTGGATCACAAATAGTTGCGCGTCGAGAAAGTTATCCTCCAGACTGGTTGGTTCTTCACCACTTTCTCTTGGTGACAGGTGGTCTAGCTTGACCTTCAGTCGGCTAGGTTTAACTCTGACCTCAAAGTCAAACTCCTAAAATAGGAGGATCCATCGAAAGATCTCCCCCCCCCTACACTGGCTTGGCTTGTTGAATATGTCCTTCAATACTGAATGATCAGTGTACATTTTGAAGTGTCCACCCAACAAGTAATGTCCAAATGTTTGTAGCACGTAGACCATGGCGAGGCCTTCTCTTTCTATCATGGTGTAATTAATTTTTGTCGTTGAAAATTTCCTGCTAGCAAAAGTAATAGGGTGTTCAAGCACACCCTCTCCTGTCTATGCAAGATAATGCTGAGCGCGATAGATAATGTGTCGACATGGACGTGGAATTCCTTCTTCCAGTCTAGGAATTCAAGTATTGGTGCAGTGGCCATCTTGTTCTTTAATTTATCCAAGATATCTTGGCAAGGTTCTAGCCACTAAAACTTTGCATATTTATTCAACAACTTCTCCATGGGTGTAGTTATCTCTGCATATCCTCTGATGAATTTCCTATAGTAGCATGTGTGTCCTACTACTGATTTGATTTGTGTGACTGATGTGGGTGGTGGTAAGTCAAGGATAATCACAACTTTTGTTGGGTCAACCGAAATTCCATCGTGACCCAACATCACACCTATTGGTGCTCAAAAAATAGATTTCTTGGAATTAAGCGCGATTTGATACTGGAAAAAATGACCCAGCATCATGCACAAACTCTCAATATGGTCTCTTACTAGACCAAACATAGTCCAATCATCAAATTAGACCTCAAGAAATTTATGAATGAAATCTTTAAAAGCAGAAACTACTATTCTAGAAAAAATAGCAGGTGCATTCTTGAGTCCAAAGGGCACTGCCGTATACTGGTAGCATCCCATTCTGTGATGAAGGTCATTTTATGGAGATCCTCCTTCATGATTATGACTCAATGATAGCGAGAGAGGCCATCAGTGGATGAATACATCTCTTGTCCTTCGATGCTTTCCAATAATTCATATGTAAATGGTGTTGGGAATGTATCATGTAGGCATGCATCATTCAACTTTATTAGGTCGACACAGATCCTGACTTCACCTCTAGTTTTCTTATCCTAGATCACTATAGGGATGATCCAATATGATTCCTCAATAGGTTCAATGATCCCTACATCAAGCATGTGATCCAATTCTGTTTTTACCTTTTCTTTATACCTTGGATTCAACCTATAAGGTCATTGTTTAACTGGCTTAGCATCTAGTATCAGGGGTATTTTCATCTCTCCCAAGTCACTGACTATTCCCTTCATCTCTATGAAATTGGTAGGAAATAGGTCCTGATATTCATGCAACAAGTCTGTGATCTTTGTGACCGTCTCTTCATCCCAATAATCTCCTATATTGGCAAACTTTGGGTTCTCTGGAAACCCAATGTTTAGTTTCTTGATTTTCAGGGGCTTGAGGAACTGGTTTCTTGAAATACCACTTCCTTCTACTGCGCATGTACCCTCTGATTCCAATATATTTATGTTAGTCAGGTCATCATCTGGATCTCCAACTATATTATAGCAGGCCATCCATTTCTCGATGGTCTCACTACACTGGTGGGAATTTGCCTCTTCGAAAGGGATTTCAGAAAATATCTTTTCCTTTATAATTTGAAGCACATCATCAACTGTAGGTTTCTCATAAGCAAATTCAAATGTGTGTATGAACTATTTAGCTACTTATTCCCAATCCTGAGTTCCTTGTCGCAACTCCATATATGTATACCATCTTCAATGTATCATTTCCATTGTGTGAATTAAATGATGGACCCATTCTTGATGCAGGTATTCTGCAAATGTGGTGTAACAATGATTTATGTGCTCGATAGGATTTGATAGTCCTGTGTACTTGTGACTCACAGTGGTGACTTATTCACCGAACTTGGCTTCCATCAACCTTCGACATTATGGCCATTCTCATATGGGTTGTTTGTGTGTACCCCACCATCTGGCAGGCATAGCTTTTACCACATGGTTTACCGTAGACAAGCGCTGTGACTCTATGGTGAATCCTTCAAAATCATGTAGGAAGGTCGCTAGGTTAGGAAAAACTTCATATGTGGGTAGCTCTCATAGTTCATTCTCCACCCATCACACAGACCTTGTAACTCAAGGTGCACCTTCTCATAGAGACCTCATGCAACCGGTTTTGCCAATTCTCCAAGGCCTCCCCTAAGTTGGATGTGCATGAACTAGCACTCTTCCAGCTCAGGTTTCCATCTACTTTCAGATTGATATAATATTCTTGTAAGGAAGTGACATTGTAGATATGGTTAATATAATCACCTTGTCCCTCATTGTAGATCGGCTTGACGTATCTCTGTGCCTCCAATGGATCAATGGGAGACACTACGCTCATCTCATCATCCTCAAATGAGAGAATCCTCTTCTTGAAATTGATAATGGTATGATTGTCTATGGCCCGATATATCCCCGGCAGTGCAGAATATGGATTCATGTCATCAACAATGTTAATGACTTCAAAGTCAGTAAATGTGCACAACCCTTCAATGTCGACAAGGACTTGACTCAACTGACCAATTGGTAGAACCTTTTCATGATTTGTAAGTCGCAAATGGATAGGAGACCAGTCCAGGTGTGGCTCTCCCATACTCTCATAGGTTTGTCGCATCAAAATATTAATGTTCGAGCCCAGATATAAAATAATGTAATCCATGTCATAGTCACCTATCTGTGCATTCATTCTTAACTCGCACCTAGTTTTAAACTTCTTTTTAACCTGGTTAAATCTCCTTTCTGGTTGAAACTCTTTTGGAGTTTCTTCTATAAGTGCTTGTAGTTCTACAACAACATCTTTATCTTGAATAAACACTAAGAAACCTGATAGAAATGATTTGAGCTTGCTAACCTTTTTCAGGATTTTCTTCTGTAATAGTTGTTGGAAGAGTTCAGGAATCTCCTTGACTTTACCTGACGTCGATGGTTGTTCTTGATTTATGAACTCTGGTTGCATGTCCAAAAAGACTTGCTTCTATTTTTGAACGTCGAATGATACTTTCTTCTGCATTTTGGGTCGTACCTATGGTTGCAGTTGTTCTTGTGGTACATCCTGATCAGCTCTAGTCGCAACACCTCCTTGTGTTACGATAGCAACACTTGGCTCTTTTGGATTAGTAGCAATCATCTAGACATTCAAGTTAGGATTTGGGTATGGGTTTTGAGTAGGGTTAGGTCCTGCGATGGTCCTATCCTACCACTTTGCAATCAACTGAGGAAATTTCTCTACATTATGGTCCTATCCTTTACAATATGAACATATCTTTGCAGGATCCTGGAAAGCTATGGCATAGTGACCTAGTTTTCCACAGTTATAGCATGTAACCTGACCCCTTCCTCTACCAAATCCTCCTCCTCCTTGACCTCTGAAGTTTCCACCACCCCTTCCTTGTGGGTGTGCTTGCTGTGGGGGGTACTGGTTCTGATGGTAGTGCAAATGATAGTGATTTTTTTGTGTATATGGTTATTGTGGCGCATACTAAGGCAAGTACTGGTTTTGGTACTGATTAGATGGGAACTATGTAGGCTAATATGATTCTTGCGCCAGTCTAGCTTGAGCCTATCCATCATTCTTCATCAAGTAGGTGTCTACCGTCTTTTCCTTCAGGAGATGGTATGCTCTGCAATCCTTCTCTTCATGGCCTACTGAATTACAAACTTTACAGAAGAGGTTTGCTGGGGTACTTACAACATTTTGCAAGTATAGACACTCCTCGTCGTGATGTCCTCTATACTGGCATATGCAGCGCCAAGGTAGTCCATGGACGCTCAACGGGTTTGGCGCACCCGATGCAAAATAGTTTATGTAGGTCGGAAAATTATCCTTGGTGTGTCCATCTATTCTACATTTTATGCACCATAAGTATTCTTGGGATTTCTTACCCTTTTATATATCTTGAATCGATATCGTCAGATTAGCTAGCTACGGTTGAATCTGCACCATTCTTGTAGAACCATCGCTGATCGTTGAAGCTTCCAATTTGATTGCCAATTATAATGCTTCTTTCTATGATTCAATATTTTGTTGCATCAATGGGCCTCAGATGTGTGGTAATAGAGAAACAATAAACCACTCTTTATGCTGCACATCTGACATCTAGAAACTTACTTTTTCCATCAACGTTTTAAACTGTTGGTCAAGGTCCCATACTGACTCTGCCAATGACTATTTTATCTCCTTGATTTTGGTGATACACTGCGACTCAGATTTAGGTTTTGTGAACTCAGAAATCATTGAGAGTCATATCTCTTCAAGGTTCTTTTGTGGTGCTCCTAGTGGTACTACACATAACTTCATAAACCAATCCAGTGCACGACCCCTTAGATTCGTGATCATCTGCGCTTTCCTTAGGTCCAAATTGTGAACTAGGAAAACCATCTAAACAAATTTACAGAGGAACCAATGATACTTTGGATCCTTTGCTCCATTCGCATTGAATGTGGGTAACCAGATATCATGCTTGGTCATTGAATCGGCATCATTGTTATCTGATGAATTCAGTGGAGGTGTACCTTCCTGTGCGCTAGTCGTAGTACTAGCACTATCAGTATTAACAACTCTTCTAGGAGATGAGGCTCTAGAACTTATCTCTGGCGATACTCCTAGTGTGATGTAGTTGCTTCCTAATATCGGTGTCTCCACAAGCTATTCAGACTCCTCTGTCCCTTCTCAAATTAGGTTGTATTTCTCCTCTTCATCGCAAGACCCTTCGTCTAGCTATGACTGAAGTTCATGCTCACTTTCCTCTAATAGACTAGGAGCTTGTCGAACTTCCTTTGTCTTTCTTCTTTTCCCCGATTTGAATCTCCTCCCACTTCTTAGGACTCTAGCTTCTAGTTCAGGTTCTGTATTTCCTAGGAACATCTCAGCTCACCATTTACCATTGTATTGATAGGTTCTCTGCGGCATAGCCTTCTTCCTAGGTGCATGACTTAACTACTTAAATGCATAATGCGCATCTCATAAATGAGCATCTTGATCCATGTACTGATAGATAACAAATATATTCTTCGGCGTCCTTCGAAAAAAATTCTTTCAGCTTCACTATATGAGGTTATAGTCTCTAGTGCAAACTCAGTAATATACCCTTGCAAAATACTATCAACCCAAAAGTCAACATCTCTAGAGATGGTGTTAGTTACACTGGTTATCTCGCGAACCAACTGATCGCTACACTCAACTGCTTCTCTTCTTTGGAAATTTTTCTGTCGAGTTGGAAAACTTGAAAACCACTCATGTAGCACAATAGGAAACTATGCAAATAAGATCTCATGAATGTCAGAGTATATGTACTCATCCACCCAATTTGTTGTGATCAACCATGATCATGCGCTCTCTTCTTGCACAAAGGCTAGTGTCTTTGACTCCAACCAGTCCTCTATTTCATTCTTTGTTGGATGCCACAACATTTCCATCGACTCAAATGGTTAAGGGTCCTGAAAAAAAAACCATTTATTGGCCTCTTTCCCCTTCTTGTCTCGACCCATGGTTCAACAATAACACAATATCAACAAGACATCAAAAGATGTCGGTCCGAAAGAGCAAGATCAGTCAGCAACACTTGCAAGGCATGCATAGTCTCATTTGAGATATGTTAACGTGTAACTGCAAGAGAAATGTTTATGCAGTTGGAGAGGGATTACATGTTGGCAGATTTGAGTATCTAGTTGTCATTGATGTCAAAGGTGTTCACGAATGACAAAAGAATAACCAGTGGATATGATGGTAGGACAAATTCAGTGAAAGACTAAGGTAGTGATGACATGGCATGGAATAGTTCAGGATGTGGCATGACACATATGATTACATGGAATATGATGGTGTCCTAATGATGATGAAAGACTAAGGTAGTGATCAAAAATTTTCTAATGAATTACAAAAGATA
Source organism: Pseudotsuga menziesii (assembly GCA_001517045.1). Taxonomy (NCBI): domain Eukaryota; kingdom Viridiplantae; phylum Streptophyta; class Pinopsida; order Pinales; family Pinaceae; genus Pseudotsuga; species Pseudotsuga menziesii. The sequence goes on along the minus strand of LPNX010977007.1, from coordinate 230,923 downwards.
CCATGGCAGAGTTAACACAACATAAGTCAAAGAAAAGACGAAATGGCACAATGATGAGGTGGCATAAAAGAAGGTAGTGATGACATGGCACAGTGATGAGGTAGCATAGTTAGTTGCATCAGATCCAATGAATGAGGATCGGTTTTTTTATAATCCACAAAGACATAATGCATATCTGCATTAGTCCTGGAATGGACAGTTAGGAAATATCCTGCACGAGATCCGATGGTTAGGAAGCATCTCGCAAAAGATAGGCAAAAAATCTAAAGTTCTGCAAAAGATCAAGATTGGACGGTCAGGGGTAAATCCGCAAGGAAATCAACGGTCCAGGAAAATGCAGAAACAAAGTTGTGGAAGAAAATTGCAGAAATCCAAAATATGAAAGTGTGATTTCGTATCCCACATCCTGCAATCTGCAAGATCAATGGTCAAGAAAGACTCTGCAAATGATCAATGGTATGGAAGAAAAATTGTGGAAAGGAGCTTGCAGAAAGCCTAAAAACTCAAAGACAGAAGCATCATGAGAACTAGATAGGATAAAAACTCAAAGACAGAAGCAGCATTTAAAGTCACTTCCAAAAATCATTCAGAAAATCTAGATGATGAGGAATCCCTCTTTGTAAGGGGACTTAATAAAGGAATTGGGAAATACAAAGGCAAATTGCCTTTGAAATGTTTTAATTATGGAAGGATTGGACATTTTTCCCATAATTGTTCCTACCCAAAACAAGAGGAAGGTGGCCATGAAGAATCCTATTGTCATAACAGTAAGAAGAAGTTTAAAGAAAAAAGGAAGAACTACTATTCCAGGGAATAAATTGAAGATGAGGTGATGAGTGAAGATAATGAAATTATGTTGTTAGGAACAACAAAATCAGATGAGGAATCAGAAGTGGACATAGAATTTGAATACATGGTTGTTGTAGATGAAATTGAAAGAATTAGGAAAAGAAACAAAGTTTTGAAATAGAAACTATCTAAATACCAAGAAGAGAAAAATCATATTATTACTGACTTGAGAAACCAACTTCAAGAGGCCAAGAAGAGTGAGGAAGATCTAGTAGTTCTTCTCAGGAGGAGAATTCAAATCTAAGTTTAAAAATAGCTCAAATATTCTGGATTACATTCTGAACAGTCAAAGATCATCCAGTGATTGATCTGGTTTAGGGTTTGTTAAAGAAAAGAAGCGAGAGAGTTTCCCACTCACTAATCAAAGAGGAAGTACAAAGAGCTATGCTAAAGTACTAAAGAGTCCTGTTAAAAAGGAAAAGTGCAAAGAATATGCTTTATCTTTTCATGACAAAGACAAAACTAATGAGGAGTTCAAGAGACAAGTAATAAATAAAAATTGGAAAATCTTTCTGGGTCATTGTTATTCATGTAATAATTTTCATCATAAATCCTTGGAATGCAAGTCTTATGAAAAATTTCATGAGTACAAGAAGGATGCAATTAAAAATCTGAAGGTAAGGAAGCATAACCAGTTTGGACTTCTCCATAGGTTTGATATAGAGTGTTACAAATGTAATAACTTTGGACACTTGGATAGGAATTGTCAACTGAAATGTGATGCTCCAGTAGATGTTCAGAGAAAGTGGAAGAAAATGGCAGTTAGGAAATAGAGAGACCAAAGACCTCCTATGGATAAATAAAAATTTCATGGTTATTGTCATTATTGTCATAAGTTTGGTCACAAGGTGGCTGAATGCAGAGTCAGGGGAGAAAATCAAAGCATGAAAAGGGAACATGACACCAACACAGAGAATGGTGAAGGACAAGTAAATAGTACACCTCCTGAAAATGTGTGGATGAAAGAATTAGAAACTTCAGAAGAAATACAACTTTCAGTCATTAATGAAGTCTCAGTAGTTGATGTTGAGAATAATGAGGTCATAGATAAAAATGACACTCATCATGAGGGAAATCTACTTTGTGATATAAAAGAGTACACTGATAAAGATGAAGGGGATGAAGAAGAATGCAGTGATGACTGTGGGATCCTTTTCTAAAAAGGTCTCTGATGATTTAAAGAAAACCATGAAAATAACATTAGAAGGGATCTTATACTCAGGGGGAGTTAAAGTCAGAAAAATCGAATTGGTATCTGAGAAAAAAATTTAATTGGTATCTAATGTTGAAATATATCTTCTTCAAAGATGATGGGTGATCAAGGTTGGTGTATAGATGACATAAGAGAAAGCATAAAGTAACATGAGAACAACAAAATGTGAGAGTCATGAATACCATGGTATATGCAATGATTATGTGAGAGATGATTATGTTCACTTAGTATTTGAAGTCATGACACATACAAGTTGTTGATAGTAGAAGAAAACACAAGTATTAAATGAAAATATTGTTGAGCCTTTTTGTAATGCAGTATATGAATCTCCAGCTGGGAAAAATTGCTACGAATAGGTTGGTGAGTGAGCATTTGATCTTGACATATAGTAGGAAGAATTGACGCTAGGACAAGATAAATGATTGGGGAGAACCAACCGAGACAGACTTGAGAGGAACCCAGAGGAATGAATTCTGAACACTTATAATCTAGTTGTTTTTCTTCATGCAGGACCTTTGTATTATAAGGTTGTGATATTCTGGGAACGAAATAAACTGATGTAATCTCTATGTTGAGGATCTAAAGTTATGGGTCCCTAGAAAGTTGATAATATAGATCTAAAATAAAAAAGAATACAACAAAATATGCTAGTTCTTTATATGAAGATCTAAATGCACAAGCTTAAGGAATTCTGGTAAAATCAAAAGCCAGTTAACTTATAGGAAGAATAGACCATTATATATGGAAGCATCAACAGAATTAAAATAAATGGGAAACATGTATCCTAGAACATAAAATGGAAGACTGTTGAAAAATGATGATTGTAGACTCTGTCACAAAAATGTTGACAAAGGCAAAGGAGTACAATGGTAGGGGGAGTCCATGGATCTATTAGTTAAGCTATCATTCAAGAACATGAAATGTTAAGGTAAATGGTAATACATTGGTTGAATAATCAAGTCCAGTTAAAAGGGGAGATATGATGATAGGAGGAGTTGTCAAAAAGAAGAGAGACAAGAAATCCTATATCAAAATAAGTGCAGCATTGGAATAACATGTTATCCTTTGTCATTGTTGTAAAAGGGGGAGAATGTTTATAGGTTTCCATCAATGCCAAAGGGGGATATTGTTGGCATATTTGAGTATATAGTTGTCATTGATGTCAAAGTTTTTCACGAATGACAAAGGAATAACTAGTGGATATGATGGCAGGACAAACTCAATGAAAGACTAAGGTAGTGATGTCATGACATGGCATAGTTGAGGATGTGGCATGACACATATGATGACATGGAATATGATGGTGTCCTAATGATAATGAAAGACTAAGTTAGTGATGGAAAAGTTGCTTATGAATTAAAAAATATGCCATGGAAGAAGTAACATAGAATAAAGGAAGCATACGTCAAAGAAAATATGAAATGGCACGATGCTGAGGTGGCATAGATGAAGGTAGTGATGACATGGCACGATGATGAGGTGGCATATTTAGTTGCATGAGATATGATGAATGAGGATCAATTTTTGTATAATTGGCAAAGATAGAATGCAGATCCACATTAGTTCTAGAATGGACTGTTAGGAAGCATCCTACAGAAGATCCGACAGTTAGGAAGTATCTCACAAAATATAGCTGGAAAATCCAAAGTTCCACAAAAGATCAAGATTAGATGGTAAGGGGTAGATCCACAAGGAAATAAACAGTCCAGGAAATGAGAAAAAAAAGTTACGGAAGAATATTGCGGAAGTCCAAAATAGGAAAGTGTGATTCCGCATCCCACAATATGCAAGATCAATGGTTAGGAAAGACTCCATAAAATATTGACGGTGTGGAATAAAAATTGTAGAAAGGAGCTTGTGGAAATCCAAAATGTTACGTTTCCACACCCTGCATCCCACATCCACATCCTTCAATATGGAAAGATCAGACGACTGAAGTTAGTTCCTCTAAAACAGATCGACAGTGCAAAAGGAAAATTGCAGAAAGAAGCTTGTGGAAAGGAGCCTGCAAAAAGAAGCTTGCGGAAAGGAGTTTGTGGAAAGGAAAAAGCGGAAAGTTGACATCTTGCATCCGCATCCCATAATTTGGAGATCGATGGTTAGGAAAATTATTGACGAAGATCAACAGTGGGGAATTGTTGATGAGGAAATGTTGGCGCGGAAAGTTGTTTTTGATGCTGAAATTAATGGTTAGATCAATGGTATAGATTAACTTAGAGGTAAGATCAATGAATCCGATTGGATCAGGAAGATAATCCTATGGAAAGAATTTTGGTAGTGTGGAAGAACCTGCAAACATTGGAAAGAGGCGTGAAAATGGTTTCCAAATTGCAAAAATGATTTTTGAGGTGCAGGATCAATGGAAGAATGTGAAAGGGAATTCTGGAAGGTGTGATATTCATATCTGAAAGGGCACAATAGTGAAAGGTTTGTTTGTTCAGTTTGAAGAGATGCAAATGTTGAAAGAAGCTTAAATGTTGAGAAGTATTTAAGCAACAACCTGAGTAAGAAGGAAGATGTCTCTGCAATTCGAATTGCATGATCAGAATCAGAGACCAGTGGGTATGATAGAATTCACTAGGAGAGAAATCATTAGAAACATATCAGGGTGGATCTAGGGCAAGAAACAAGCATGTAGGGGGTTGTTTCCTCCTTTTAGTTATAGTTGATAAACCAGGGGGTTGTAGCTTCCTTCCAATTGCCATTGGTAAATAGGGTGTTGAAGCATCCTTTCAGTCGTAGCTAATAAACCATGGGGTTGTAGCTTCCTTCCAATTGGTATTAGTAAATAGGGTGTAATACCATCCTTGTTTGTAGAAGCAGGAAAAACTATTTGTAAATAATAATTTTGTAGTGATAGGACATATTGGTGGTTTACCCTATTGGGGTTCCACATTAAAATTTTGTTCTATGTATTCTTGTTTTTATGTGGTTTTAATGATATATTTAAATTGGTTAAAATGGTAAAAAGGTAAAAATATTGATTCAACCCCCTTCTCAGTATTGATCAATAAACCAACATTACAGTCCCTTGGTGAGTGGCCAAGTCACTCGACAGAGGTGGTGGGATGGAGTATTTCACTCTGCGACAGAGTCACAACTGTGTGCCACAATTGATGTGCGACACAACCTTATCCTCACAACTCAACAACTGGCACAATGGTGTGACGCAAATAATTCCTTATGTTTGACCGACAGTGTGTGGATTATATTATAACTTAGTAGTTTTAACCAGGAAATCATACATAACATGTCAATGATGCCTTAACATTCATTCATTCACTGATTGGTAATATTGTGACATACATTCAATGGTAACCATAAACTATGCAAAGTAAGAAAAAATTCACATAAGCATTCAATCATTCAACAACATCCATCCCTTCGACATAGGAAATTAATGTAGAAACCCATATGGGAAAAACCACCAAGGTGCTCTTCATATGGCATAATAAATATGGGTAGAACCTTGCAGACTGTTCTTAAGATATGTCTATTTGAATCAATATTATTTCTCTCATGCTCTCTGGTTTATTTTTCTATCTACTCCTACCATTTTGCACATAGCCTGGATTGACTCTTCTACTTTACTATCTGTGCACTTAACAAAAGATTCCTTCTACTGTTAGCGATCTATGCACTCAGCTGCCAAATACACGACTCAATGACATTCTACTTCTACTAGAATCCTCTTTGAGTCAACAATGAACTAACCTGAACAAAACTTGGAATGACTAGCTTCCTGGACGAGGCTAACTGAGTGAACCCTTATACCGAGTAGGTTCCTCCTATTTACAGTATTTACAAGAACTCACAGGGTTGACTGAGTACTACTCGGTTATTATAGACTCAAGTGGCTACAAAATATTTGCAATTGCATTGATGACAGGCACAACTAGTTGCAAAATTCCTGCATGACATTAACCACAGCCATACCTAGCCACGGAAACGTCTTTCAGCCTTTTGTATTGGTCATAACTAGCCGAAAAACTATCCTTTAGCATTCTATCGGTTCATCCTTCTATAGTATTCCGTCAGTTTGTACATGTTCTTCTTTAATTCTTATACCTTCCTCTTCCACCTACTCAGATATGCCTTCCTCATCAGAGCTTCTTATTCTTTGTGCTCATGCTTCTTCCTTTATCCTCTTTTCTCTCATCACGCACCCTCTTTTCCTCTTATGCTTGCACGACGGATTCTTCCTTGTGCACTTTTCCTAGCCCAACAAAAAAAATCTCTGTGATTGTGTGAGAGAGACTATGAGAGCGTGAAGAGGAATTGCATCGGTGTTGTTGCAGGTTGTATCCTTCATCTTTCTGGACGGTAATAAAAGGAATGGAAATTTAGGTGTGGACATATCCCATATTTTGGGTGAACCTTGTTATATATGCCTCTCTCTGTAATGTTTTTAATGTGTTTTGCATCTTGTTTAATGATTTAACTATATAACTGTTATTGCTCTGCGGTCCTATTTTTTAACAATTGGTATCAGATCCAAAAGGTCTATCTGGTTGGTAAATGTGCAGGAAAGAAGGGTTCTTGTTTTGAGTGGGAGCAATGGTAGAAGAAAGAAATTTTAGGGTCAAGAAATCTAACAAGAAAAAATTCCAGTTATGAAAGATGCAAATGGAGGACTATCTGTACCAGAAGGGTCTGACTATGAAGGATGAAGAATGGGAGGTTCTTGAAAGAAAGGCACTCGAAACAATATGATTGTCCTTGGCTTCATCGGTGGATTTCAATATTTCAAAAAAAAAAAAATAGAGGGTGTGATGAACGCATTGGGTAAGCTCTACAAAAACCCCTCAGCTTCCAACAAGGTATTTTTAATGAAGCGTTTATTTAATATGAATATGTCAGAAGGTGGATCTGTTTCTGACCATTTAAATGAGTTTAGTACACTTACCAGTCAGTTAAGTTCTGTAAAATTGAACTTTGATGATGAGGTCAGGGTTCTTCTAATATTGTTCTCATTGCCAGAAAGCTAGAATATCTTGGTCATGGTTGTAAGTAACTCTGTCCCTAGTTCAAACACTCTTAATTTTGATGATGTTGTTGGTGTTATTCTTAGTGAGGAAATGTGAAGAAAAACAACAGGTGAGACATCAGGTAATGCGTTTACCATGGAGAGTAGAGGGAGACAAAATGAGAAAGGAAGGAGCCAAGAAAATAGCATCAAGTCTTAAAAGGGAAGATCCAAGTCCAAATTTGGAAAAATAGAGGGATGTAACTCTAGTAATAAAGGACATATGAAGAAATACTACAGAGAACCAAAGAAGAAAGGTGAGAGGCAGCAAGAGACTACTTAGGAAGCGAATGTAGCAAGTGATGTGTTACGAGATGCTTTTATTCTTGCATTATATAATACTAGCGATTACTGGGTAGTAGATTTAGGGGATTCATGTCACACTACACCCCATAGGAAATTCTTTCATGATTATGTTCAAGGTTATTTTGGACATGGTTTTTTGCGGAATGATGAACCATGTAAAACTGTTGGAAAGGGTAAGGTAAGGATTTAGTTAAATAATGGAAGTGAATGGCTACTAAAATATGTAAGGCACATTCCTTCTATGAAAATAAATCTGATCTCAACAGGGAAATTTGGAGATAGCGGTTGTTTGTCTACATTTGGAGAAACATGGTGGAAGATTACTAAAGGATCACTGGTAATAGAAAAGGGATATAGCGTAGGTATGTTATATTTATGTCCTCATAATATTGATTATTATATCTTTGTATATTCCATAGAAATAGGTGCGGTGTTGTGGCATCATAGGCTTGGACACATGAGTGCAAAGGGGATGCAGATTCTCCACTCAAGGAAACTGCTTCCAGATCTCAAGCAGGTAAGTTTGGAGTTTTGTGAGAATTGTGTTTATGGAAAAAAGGAATTAGCTTTCTCAAGGTTGGGAAACAAAAGAAGAGTGAAAATATAGAGCTTGTCCATACAGATGTATGGGGACCATCTCAAGTACAATCTCTTGGTAGCTCTTGTTATTATGTTACTTTTATTGATGATGCAACTAGAAAAACTTGGGTTTATTGCATTAGACATAAATCTGATGTGTTTAATACTTTTAAGAAGTGGAAAGATTTTGCTGAGAATGAGACATGAAAATGGTTGAAGCGTCCCATATATGATAATGGATGTGAATACTGCAGCAAGGAGTTTGACAATTACTTTTCACACAATGGGATTTGTAGAGAGAAATAGTCCTTGGAACACCACAAGAAAATGGTGTGTTAGAAAGGACGAACAAGAAGATCATGGAGCGTGCAAGGTGTATGAGATTGCATGCATGGTTTCCCTTACTGTTTTGGGTTGATTCTGTAAAAAATGTTGTTTATTTAATAGACAAAGGGCCATCAAGTGCTTTGGATGGTGGAATTCCAGAGGAGACATGGACGGGTAAATAGGTAAACTACTCATTTCTAAGAACTTTTGGTTGTGAAGCATTTGTCCATATTGATAAAGATGATAGAACAAATCTTGAGGCTAAATCCAAGAAATGTACCTTTATTGGATATGGGGTTGACGGATTTGGTTATTGTTTATGGGATTATGAAAAGCAAAAATTCATTAGGAGTAGAGATGTAGTATTCAATGAAAACGTTATGTACAAAGATCAATTGTAGGGAAAGAAAGAGGAAAAAGAAAACAAATAGTACACGTTGCTTGATGAAATCAAAGAAAATGAAGTTCCAAAGGCACCAAAAAATCAAGAGTAGCAATAGGTACCTGAAACTCCTACAAATGTAAGAAAATCCACCAGGTTAAGTAGACCCCTTGAACGATTCTCTCCTTCACTGTATTATTTATTGATGGCTGATTTTGGTGAACCAGAATGTTATGAAGAGGCAATGCAGGTAGAAACTAGAAAGACGTGGGAGCGAGGCATGAATGTGGAGATGGACTCATTGGTAAGAAACCAGACTTGGGATTTGGTTCAGTTGCCTGCAGAAAAGAGGGCATTGCATAATAAATGGGTTTACAGGTTGAAGGAAGAATATGGAGGAAATAAGTGGTACAAGGATAGAGTTGTTGTAAAGGGGTTTGCACAAAAGAAAGGTATAGAATTTGATGAAATATTTTCTCCTATTATTAAAATGACTTCAATTAGAACTATTTTAAGTCTAGTAGTAGTAGAAGATTTGCATCTTGAACAATTAGATGTAAAAACAAACTTTCTTCATGGATATTTGGAGGAAGGGATTTATATGCAGTAGCCATAGGGGTATGGGGTAAAATGGAAGGATAATTTGGTTTGTAGGTTGAAGAAGAGCTTGTATGTCTTAAAGCAAGTTCCAAGGTAGTGGTATTTAAAATTTGATAAGTTTATGACAAACAAAGGTTATGATAGATGTCATTCTGACCACTGTGTTTATTTCAAGAGGCTAGATAACAGAAGCTATATTATTTTGATATTATATGTGGATGACATGCTTATTGTAGTGTCTAACATGCAGGATACAAATGTGCTCAAATGAAAACTAGCTAAATCATTTGCGATGAAGGATTTGGTTGTTGCAAAGAAAATTATTGGTATGAGAATAACAAGAGATAGGAAAAATTGCAAATTGACATTGTCTCAAGGTGAGTACATAGAAAAGGTATTTCACAGGTTTAGAATGTAGAATGCAAAACTAGTTAGTACACCTTTAGCCATCCATTTCAAACTATGTAGGGATATGTGTCCAGAGACACAGGAAAATATATATTACATGTCCAGGATTCCCTATTTATCAACGGTTGTAAGCTTGATGTATTCCATGGTGTGCACAAGATCATATATTGCACATGTAGTGGGAGTTCTGAGCAAGTATATGAATAATCCTAGTAAAGAGCATTGGAAATCAGTATAGTGGATTCTTAGGTATTGGAGAGGTACCCCAACCTTTCCCCCCGAGAACACCCCCGAGGCTTATTCATGTGTATGTAAGCCACACTCACTGCATAAGAAATATCAGGCTGAGTATGAGTCAAATAAAGAAGACAAGCAACCAGTTTCCTATACAGGGCGTTGTTCACTAATGGAGTTGATTGCACACCTTCAATCTTAACTCCTAAAAGGAAAGGAGTATTACTTGGCTTGCAATCCCTCATTTTGAACTTGCACAATAGATATGAAGCATTCGTGAAATTATTTACCTTGATTCCAATATCTGATTGAGAAATTTCAAGCCCCAAAAATTAGCTTAGCAATCCCAAATCAGTCATAAAGAAGGCATGGTTCATTGCACTATTCAAAGAGGCAATTTTTTTCTTGGAGCTTCATCTGATCAGAAGGTCATCCACATCAAATAGAATAATGATTAAAGAACCATTAATCAACTTAAAATAGACATTGGGATCAAACTTGAATATAAAATAATTGAATGATAGCAAAAAGCCATCAATCTTGGCATACCACACTAGTACATGTGAACATTTTTCCCACAACAAATCATCGTTATAACAACACTTTTTTGTCTATATAGAAATGAATAGGAGCCAAAATTTTCATGAAAAAAGTATCATCGCAGTAGCCACACTTCAAATATTTCATCGTTTTAGCCACAAACCAAAGATGACATGTGGTGATTGCAGTGTTTACTTCGTAAACCTATAGGCGCCACCAGAGAAGTGTCCTAGAGTTGGTATAGTGACATAATATTGTTGAAAAATCATGTGACTAAGTCATATTGCATCTTTGGGGAGAAATATTGGTGTTTCTACAGCGATGAAATACTCTGGAAAAATCATACTACTAAGTCATATTTCGTCGTTGGAGCGACGCCTTGGAGTCACTATAGCGACAGAAGCTTATGGAAAAATCAAGTGGCTAAGTCATATTGCATCTGGGGAGTGACGTATAGTTGTCGGTATAGATATTTATAGTTATTGAAATATAAAATTCAATGCGTAGTTATAGGCATGAAAGTATGTTCCAGCTCATAAATTTCCAAGTCCATTTTCGTCGCTAGAGGGACGGTCTATCGTCGTTATAGAGATGATGTTGCATGGTCGCTATAACAATGACAGTTTGTTGCAAATTAGAAGTGACTAAGCACTGATGCATCACCATAGAAACATCATTGTGTCTCTATAAAAACACTAGGATGTAATTATAGTGACATTTACTATGTATTTTAATATATATAGATATAGAATTGACAACAAAGATTATAGTTCAAATCTAGGCAGACCTCTAGGCTCTTACAATGATGTGGGCAGGAAATAAGTATTAGAGAATAAATGTCCTCCTCGAAACTATATAGGATAGCATATATATTTCAAGCACATAGCGTATTACTTATTAGTATAGGATTTATTTAAGTCTTGAGAAATATTATTAGGTAGAAAAATGAGAAAATGGCACACATGCATCCTCAAAGGAAAAACATATACTATATTTTTTGGTTTATCATAGCTATTCAAAAATCCCAATATTGTATTTTGTAAGGAAAAACCACTTAAATAATGCATTATGTTATTGATACGGTATTGTCATTTAGCTAGGATAAATTTTATAGTACCTTTAGCAATGAAGATATTGTGACCCCCATCCGTCAGCTATTTTTAGGCATGGGTTATTGATACATCCTGCTTCAGGTACCCTGTGCCATAAACAACTATAAGACTCATTCCCAAAATACAAGGAAATTATTTGGCATTCATAACTTTTTTCCTCCATGCTAATGTGTTAAATATATAAAACATCTACAACATTTTTCAAGTTTAATACTTGTTGGGAAATCTAAAATTGAATTTATGTATATTGGTATTTATGTGCTCTTTTATCATGCTAATTGAGATTTTTTTATATGAACATGTTTATCCCTTGTAAATGCAGAAATAGTTTCCTTGTATAGAATTTTGATTTCATGTACTAGAAAATCATGATACCTTTGTCTAATGCAAGGGACCATAGTCAAAACATCTTGTTGAATCACTAGACAAAGAAAGGATTATCTTGGATTAAAATTTCAAGAAATTAACATAACAATATGATAGTTATATCATTCCAACTGAGGATTCCTAAGAAACCATTAATACCGACTCTTCTACAATTCTGGAAAGAGAGTTTTTCCTTGTACTCATGTACAACTAGTGTACCCTCCTGCAAGGTCATAGTTTCTTTAGATAAATAATCCACATGTGTGTTGAATTCTTTATATATATGAGTTTAAAAATAAACTCAAATGTATCTATTACCTCCTTCACTTGAGTTCACAAGAGTGAAGAATATATGGGTTGGGGACTTTGTTGAAGAATGTTTGAAAAGTTGGATGAGACAAAAAGATCTCAAGGAATTGAAAGTTGTGCCATGTCCAACTCTATGGGACTTGTACCTAGAAATAAACTCAATTCTATTTGTGGAAAAAGATGTAGTACCTTCATTCCAATGTTCTTATCAAATCAGATCCATGGCCATAGCTTAAGCTTTACAGGATTTTAGTCATTCAAGAAAACAGAGGAAAATGGAGAGTTTGGTCATCATTAAAGAGCAAGTATGGGGCTTCTTCTATGGAGAAAGGAAAGGTCCTTGGGATAGTAGCAGTGTAGGTTGTATTTTGTTTTTAACAGAAAATCACATAATTAAAATGGATGGTGGGCCGTTGGACTTCGCACATGATCTGATAATTTTGCATAACTAATGACATTAAAGCTTCTTCTCAAACTTTACATAGAGAATAATGTAAAGCAATTACAGGTCTATAGTGACTTTAGTCTGGTGATTAAGTATATTCAAGGTACATGCCGAAATCTAAATATAAACCTCATACCTCTAGCATATTAGACAAAAACAATATAAAGCTTGCTCAAGACAATTTTTTTTACTTGTCTAAAGTTCCAGGCCATAATGCCAGTTAAAATTTGATCTGTTTTTTTCTATTAGAAATAAAGACATAGTACTTTTATAGAAATGTATAGGACTAAAGACAATATAGTTAAGGGGTTGCCTCTGTGCTTTTTTAATACACAAACATCACAATGAATATATATTAGGAGTATGTTTTTGGAGGGAATCAATAAAGAGATATTTTTAGTTAATTCCTTGAAAGAGCAACAGTAGATTAGGAAAGCAATTTCTCATCTTATCAAATAGAACCAGTGATTTTTATTGGAAAAACTAAATGTTGCATTTGAATCTTATCATTATTACTATATGTACTCTATGTCTGTTAAACAAACAAAAATGCAACCATATCATGGAAACATCCTTTCTATAACATAGAATTGAACCTTTGAGAAGAAAAAAGATAAAAGTTAGATCAAAGAATAATACTCTTAACCCCAGGTTGATACAAAATCCCTTAAAAAAATAGAAACTATCATTTAGTAAGTTTCTCTTTAGTTCCAAATAAATTTATTATTTTCAAGACATTAAAACTAGATTTTATCCAACCCTTTGACTCACCATAACCTGCCTTACGATATCCCACAGTAAAATTTAAAAAAATAGAAAATAAAATCTCCCAAAGGGAGCGAGGCCCATATATGACCTATTTGTGTGTTAAAAAAGACTTTAAACAACAAAAAAATACCTTGAACTTTCTAAAAGTGAAAAATAATGAAAAATAAATGTCACACTTCATATTTGAAAATTCACCAAAAGTTTAGGCTCAAAGGATACAATAGGAGAAAATTCAAAATTACTTCCCTAGAGAAAAAGCCACCATTAATAGCAGCCCATCCCAATCCTATACGAGGAGAAGGACCTTCTATGTATTTCACTTCACTATATTGCACAAGGAGCCACTCTAAAGACACGAGATCCATAAAAATGTTTAATGCACATTTTAGCTCATTTTGATAAAAGATGCAAAATCTCAGGTAGATTTAGCTCATTTGTATTTTATAATTATTTTTCTCAAATATTCAAATTCAAAGCTGAAACAATGAGACAAGGATGTCCAGTATAGAAAAACCATACCTCAATATCCTTCGTGTCCATCATGTCCCAGAAATAATGAATTACAATAACCATCAAAGTACTTAAAACAATAACAGTAATAACGGTAGAAATCTATATCATATCTAAGTTGTTAACGAAAGAAAAAAGTATATAAAAGTTGCATGATATATCAGATCTAAAGCAATTATAAAATCAACATAAGATGTTAGGGCAGAGCTCCCTTATCCTTAGAAAAATTCTTCTAAATAGACTTCAACCGCTTAGAGTTAGGTTACTTTCATGAGACTCAACTAGACCAACATACCTATGAAAGGAGAGAACCCAGAACTGGAAAATACTGTAAAATAGATCATCCAACCCTCACAAATAAAAAATAGTAGCAACACAATAGTACGATCAACTCACAATAAAAAAAGACAACAAATCATTCCAAAAAAAGTCATATAAGGCATTGATATGGTGGATGGAACCTAATGAGGTCTCTTATGGTGAACGCAAGGGTGCAAGAATGTAGAAAGAAATTGAAGTGGAAAGGTCTTGCAAAGTATAGAACAAGTATTTAGTTTTTTTTTGGCTCATCCTCCCATCTGATGTAAATAATGCCCACATATGGAAGGAAAATTTCCGCAAAAATGCACAAAATGTTGAAACTTTCCTTGTGGGAATGTTTAACTAGCTATGGGCATTAAATCTTTGTATTGCATGCATAATGAAATACTTGCAGGAAATCTTCATAAAAATAAACACAGGAAGAAAAAAAATGTCTGAATGAGTGAAGGATATGTCATTAAAATGCACAAAGGGTCCCCAATATGCCTGCAAGTGGAGAAGAAAAATGTCATCCTAGCCTCAATAATATCCTCAAGCCTCAAGTATGCCCACACTTAAGAGTGAAAATTCTCGCAACTAGTTAAAAATGCCCACAAGGAATTAGAGAAATAAAAATTCCCACAGGGAAATAGAGTAAAAATTCCCGCATCCTATAACTCTTCCCGCAGCTAGATAAATACACCCACATCTAAGTTTCATAATATACTTACTTCAATTCTCCAACTTGGATAAGCAGTTGATTTGGAAAAATGTTCACAACCTATTGAGAAATGCCCTGTAGCCAGTTTGTAAGTGCCCATTGGACTGATAAAATTCCGGCACTACCTTATAAAATTGCCACAAAAATCAAACATATGCACATAGGTCCATACAAATGCCTACAAAAATGCACAAAAGGTTGAAAAATGCCGCAGGAAGCCATATCAATAGATGAAGTAAAATTTAGAAAGAAATTCGGTACCATATGTTTGCAGAAATCTACATTTGTGAGATATTACTTTTCATTGATTCTGAAGATATATGTGAGTGCTGGTTGTGGATATTGATATTCTATATTTAGAGATGTTATTCAATTGTGTTTGTACAACAGGTTTACTATACACTCATTCCCCAGCCTTGGCACCCAAGAATGGATCCCAATATTTTATTTTTTTGGGATGTTTGTTGGCCAATAGTTTTGCGGACCCATGGTATTGGGTTAACCATAGTATTTTCCCATGGTATTTCCCCTATAAAATAAAAGCATTGTAATACGGTTGTGTATGGTATGGTACAGTATTTTATTGTAGCATTGAAAACAATCTTTGTGATTGTGTGAGAGAGAGTGTGAGAGCATGAAGAGGAAGTGCAGTGGTGTTGCTGCAGGTTGTATCCCTTCATCTTTTTGGATGGCAATAAAAGGACTGTCGATTTTTGTGTGGACGTAGCCCATATTTTGGGTGAAACATGTTATATATGTGTCTCTCTGTAATGTGTTCAATGTGTTTTGCATCTTGTTTAATGATTTAACTATATAACTGTTATTGCTCCGCGGTCCTATTTTCTAACAGTGAGAAAAATTAAATATGTTGAGATGAACAGACCAACAAGGTTTCAGGGGGGGAATTACTATACATATTGATAAGGAGAGCAGTATTGTTAGGTAAAGAAAATAAAATAAAGTGAATCAACATTGTGATGTTGTATTGATGCATGCATACCTTTTATGAATTTACTAGATGACTATTGATACATTCATTATGCGGGCATGTCCTTAGATTTCATGGGCATTTCAATGATAAATTTAAACAATTGATAGGTACAACTAAAGTAAGGTTGTTATGGGAATATTGAGCTTATAAAGATATTCTTCAACTATATTGTACGACCACTTGGATGGAGATGAATTTCCATAAGTCCTTGATTTGTTTCAATTGTATGATTGATCATGGAATCATAGTTGCACTACAAATATTCAATTTTTTAGATGGATAAGCTTCATGATGGATTGAAGTACCTTGGATTTGTTATCAAACCTCTTGGACATGGAATCAAGGATTTAGGTTGGATGATATGAAGGATTGAACATCAAATACATTTCTAGTATCACATGTGGATATCATGTGGAAGAAGAATGACTATTATTAATTATGTTCTCAAAGAAATTCATGTTTACTAGTTATTAATTTCTGATTGTCCCAAAGGGATACAAAATAAAAGTTATAGGTTGTGTTTTGAATAGTTGTAGCACATAAAATATGACAAGTTTAGGTTTCACCTAGCTCATTGGAAAGTACTTTCCAAATCAAAACATGAAGGGGGAAAATATATCTCTACAGACCTTGGCTACTCATCTCAAAGAAGCAACTTCTAAATTCTTTCAAATTAGTTTTACACATGTAAACAGGGAATTGAATAAGGATGTAGTACAAGGAAAATTGCACATATGTGAAATAAGGAAGGACCCATGAACATTTTTCCTTAATAATTCTATACTATGGACCCATTACCATTTTTCCTTGATTTTTCTATGTTTTAATATCATTGTCAACATTAACCACTCTAAGGAAGCTACTTTGGAGGTATTTTATGAAATAAATTTATGTGAATGACTTTTTAAGTGCAGAATTCCCATGACAGGTACATCAATAAAGGAAAAAGGATGTTGATGACAAAGGATGATAACATTTCAAAAAGGAATTTAAAGGTTGATCACAAAGTATGATGACATGGAAATAAGGACAAGAAAATTTTGACATAAATTCAACATGAGGGTAGGTTACCCATCCTTCTCAATTGTATGTGGTCATACGTCTCATTTGTCTCATACAAAGAGTGGAAGCTCATAATCATCATCACTGGATAAGGAAGATCATGTGGTCATCTCATCTTCTTCGGGTTAACTCAATAAGGGGTGTCCAACCCCTTGAGGATAACCATAGTCCTCAGAATATGTCACACATATTAAAAAATAATCTATGCAACAAAAGAGAACAAACATTTCACATATAAATTGTAAAAAGCACAAATATAGGTATATTAATTGTTTTAATCAGCACAGTACTATCAAACAAAGGGATGCATTAATAAGCATTAAAGTAATGAAAAAAAAACATTAATAACCATAATCATTTAAATGATACAATATTAGATAATAGTGAAAGGGGGGGGTATAAATTGAGCACATAGATCTGTATACAAACACACAACTCACAAAATAGATCATAAAATTTACTCAACAATTGAAAAATGAAACAGTACAAAAATGGCTTGCAACTATGAATGCTTTCATTAATAAAATAAGTAATTATATAATAATTACAATGAAGTACAATGGCTAAATAGCCATAAGCAATTTGAATCCATCTGAGGAAATTTGAATTGATTACACTCTACTTGACTGTAGGTAACTAAGACCTTGTCTAAATCATTATCGAAGGGCTCAATGGTTAACTGACCTTGTCTAAATCATCATCGGAGTTCATCGGAGTTCTAAAAAAAAACTCAAGTGTCTAATTCATTGTTGAATGAGTCTAACTAACTGAGGTAGGTGAGAAATGCACCTCTCCTACATGTAGCCATGCAAACCTAGCGCTAACTGAATGTAGAGGGCTAGAACTGAATGTAACTAACTCCTAACTTAGCTTGACTAGTCACCAAGTCAACTCAACTGACCTTGGTTGGTATCAACACTCTGAATGGCTCCTAAATTGTATGGATTGGTATAGGAGGCTCCTAAACTGATGCAGGCAAGTGCAATCAATGGCAATAGGCCTCAATTAGTGTTCCCCACACTTTAGTAATTGAAACATGTGCCCCAATTAGTCCAAGTGGACCCAATGGTGCTACTGACTAAAAATAGACTGGATGGACTCCCGATTTAGACATGAATTATGATTTAGACATATGACCAAATTGGAAAAGGGAGGATTAATAATACTAATACCCCCCCTGAATGCCAACTTGGAAAATCTATGGGCCCTAGTAACTAAGACCATAGGTCATCCATTACATCAAGTAAAATAAAGTAACTGCTTTATACAAGGAGCCGGTGAAAAAAACACATGGGAAAAAATCCCCCCCTCTATCTAAGCAGGTAGAATAAAGATTCAAGTTTGAAAAACTTTAAAATATCTTGCTGCAATCTTCATCTCTGTGAGGTAGCTAAGCAACATGCATGGTGTGCTGTGCACAGGTATTCTGGGGCCTGGCATGTAGACTCCTCCCTCTTCTCAAAATTTGATTATGGAAGGAAGGAGGAATGTAACCTTTGTCTCTTTCTAGATGAAGAGGTGTATGATCACATCTATTCTTTTGAAAGTAGTGAGATTGAGCCCTTTCCATGTAGCATCTTACAGGGAGTCTAGTGCATCTCTCCAAAGCAGGAAAGATTGCATGGCATAGCACAAGGGTCTTTCCTTTATAAGTGTCATATGGGTTTCCAATCATCTTCCTAGCTTCCAGTTTGGAAGTAGGGACTGAATCTAGATCAGAGTCACCCTGAATCCCAATCTCATAAACTAAAAAGGATGGATCTGCAATACTAGTAGCAACTTCAAAAGAAGGAGATGAAATGATTTTACCTTCCCTTGCAAGTGGCTGTTGAGAGTGCACTGGTTTTGAAGGAGGCATGAAATGTGAGAACTCATATGATTTTGAGGCATGGTTTGCAACACCTTTTGCTATGATGTTCCTAGTAGAGATATCTGTGATCTCTACTGAGTCAGGACCAAATATCACTCACTTTGGAGAGCCAGTATGGGTCATATGGTAGACAAATGACAGGTTTGAAGCTAAGGAGGGAACAAATAGCACATATTTGAATCTTCCATGTTCAAGCTTGATAGATCCCTTCCCTTTTGTTTGGACTTTACTATTATTTCACATATGAATACTAGGGCCATCAAAGGACTGAAAAGAAGAGAATGATTCTTTGGATACAGCCATATGGTTGGAAGCTCTAGAATCAATGAGGAAGACATGTGTTGATGAGAAGCAATCCCTCAGTGCATGGCCTTTCCTTTGGTATTCTTCATCTTCTTCTTTAGATTCATCCTTCCTTGCACTAGCTGATGCATAAATGTTATGTTTCTTCAAAAGAAGAGCCATTTCATCAAGTTGCCTTCTCATACAGAAGATTTCTGAATGAAATCCCCTTCCATAGTAAGATTATAAGACCTTGCCTTTTCCATTATTCTTGCTTCTCTTCAAACATGAAGGCTCATTTTACTACTATTTCTTCATAGGAGACTTATCTCTTTGCTTTCCTTTATCATTCGCTCCCTTAGGTCCTCCCGCAACCATTGCTTGATCTCTGGAAGATCGAATGATACCCATTTGGATAAACTTGTCATGCTCATAAGTGAGAGAAGAAAATAAATCATCAAGAGTGGGCATCTTCCAATTTGGAGTAGTGATCCTCACTGATTGAAATGTTGACACAATTACTGAGTAGTATGCACTGAGTTTTGAGAGAATGGAAAGAATGAGCTGATCATCTTCTTTCTCCACCTTGCATTGCTTCAACTGGTATATTAGGTTCTTGAATTTTGTGAAAAATTCATTCAGTAATTCAAATTTGGATGGATTAAGAGAGATTAGTTCATTTTCTAGCTGATGGACCCTCATCTCATCCTACTTATCAAATAAGGAAGCAATCTTGTCCCAAAATTCCTTGGGAGTCTTCAATCCTTGGATGTGGAATCAAAGATCTCGAGAGACTGAGGAGAATAAGTATCCATGAGCTTCATTAAGCCTGTTTAAGTACTTTTCTTTGTCATGATTCAGAATTGGACTGCCTCTATCTCTTCTATGAGTCTGAAGAGCTTCTTGGTGTGGAGTAGTACCTCCATGTCTTCCTTCCACTGGTGATAGCTAAAGGGAGTGAGAGGCTCTACTGAATGAACCATTTTGAATGCAGCAAGGAGGATTGAGATGCTGTAGCAAATGTAGTGAGAAGAAAAGGCTACTTATAGCAAATGATGTGAGAAGAGCTGATAACCTGTCATGCAATCAGAAATAAAAAGTAAGGTTGACAGTCTGCACTTTTGGAATTTCCTTCACACCCAGCATAGTTGATCAAGCAAGCTTGATAAACAATTTTCTAACTTGGGATATTAAGTGGTAAATTCTTTGCTTCTAGTGCAGTACTGGAAGGAGCATTTTTGCTCAAAAAAATGATCCAGCTGGAGATCTGAGGAGGAGAGGTGCCTTGTTCACCGAGGCTCTAATACCATATAAATTGAGCACATAAATCTGTAGAAAAAACCACAACTCACAAATAGATCACACAATTTACTCATCAATTGAAGAATGAAACAGTGAAAAAATGGCTTGCAACTATGAATGCTTTCATTAATTGAAAAAGTAATTAGATAATAATTACAATGAATTAAAATGGCTAAATAGCCACAAGCAATTCGAATCCACATGAGGAAATTCGAATTGATTACACTGTACTAGACTGTAGGTAACTAATACCTTGTCTAAATCATTATCAAAGGACTCAATGGTTAACTAACCTTGTCTAAATCATCACCGAAGTTCATCGGAGTTCTAAAACACAACTCAAGTGTCTAATTCATTGTTGAATGAGGCTAACTGACTGAGGTAGGTGAGAAATGCGCCTCTCCTTCTTGCAGATATGCAAACCTAGCGCTAATTGAATGTAGATGACTAGAACTGAATGTAACTGACTCCTAACTTAGCTTGAATAGTCACCAACTCAACTCAACTGACTTTGGCTAGTATCGACACTCCCAGTGGCTCCTAAATTGTAGGGATTGGTCTAGAAGGATCCTAAACTGATGCATGCAAGTGCAATCAGTTGCAGTAGGCCTCAATTAGTGTTCCCCACACTTTAGTAACTAAAACATGTGCCCCAATTAGGCCAAGTTTACCCAATGGTGCTACTGACTAAAAATAGACTGGATGGATTCCTGATTTAGACATGACTCCTGATTTAGACATATGACCAAATTGGACAAGGGAGGATTAATAATCCTAATAGGGGGTGAATAAGTATTATTACCTTTTTCATGATTTTTACCACTTTTAAAATAATAAATAACAAACATAATCAACAAGATACAGAGAACAAAAATTTACCGTGGAAACCCAACTGGTAATACCAACAAACACTTTCTATAACTTCAAAATTACATTTTCAATTGCTTTTAATAATTTCAAAAATATCTTATATCTTATACTTCTGTCAATACAAAGTACCTAGTCTATGTCAAAAAAATATCCTACATCTCATCATCAAAGGGTGTACAAAAGAAAGCCTCAATCCAACACCAAAAAGACATTCCACACAG
This sequence comes from Pseudotsuga menziesii, assembly GCA_001517045.1. Classification (NCBI taxonomy): domain Eukaryota; kingdom Viridiplantae; phylum Streptophyta; class Pinopsida; order Pinales; family Pinaceae; genus Pseudotsuga; species Pseudotsuga menziesii. The sequence continues at coordinate 209,330 of LPNX010977007.1, read as the reverse complement.
TCCAAAGAAGCACATAATGAGCCCTGAAGGATTATCCAAGGAATCACATGGGGGGTTGTTATTGGATAATTCTACTCAATCGAAATTAAGCTAGATCTCCCTAGTACAAGTGGATCTAGAACAAATCAAATATAGAATAAAACCTACTTTCCTAGATCAAATGGAAATGCAAAGTAACTGATAGATCACCTACCTGAAATATGCAGATCCTCTAAAATATTTGTTGATCCAAGCTCCAGAGCCTTCAAATCTACAGCCGTAAAACCCTATAAAGAATATGGAAACAAGCAAACAACATATGCATATCCAAACATATAATTTATCTAAGCAAACAATTAAGGAAGAAATATCTAAACATCATTAACAACAACAATGTTTATGGAAAGAGATCTGTATTAACGTAATAAAGGAGATACATAGAATTACAATGAGAAGGAACATCACAACCTAGCGTTAACGCTGCAATATTCCATCGAACAATCCAAGCCAAATCCAAGCCTCCAAAGCAAGATAGGGATCACCTAGAAATTCCACTAACATAAAAGTACCGTAGACCTTTCTCTCTTCCAAATGGAGAGAGGTTTTAATTTAAAAGGCTAAAGGGATAGAATAGGTTGAGGATTAGGAGGAGGGATCTAAGGGATCTTCCTTAGAGGTTAGGAACCGAAATTCCACCTCACCTAAATGATAGGGATAAACCACCACCTCATCCACCTTCGAGAAGGGTCTCAAAGCTTCATTTTTTTCCCTCTAAACACGACTGACGCACTTAGTAGGAAGGGAAAAGGTGCCTTCGGTGCTCCTGGTGGTGGGAGGCAAAGCGTCGATGCACCTGCACTGAAGGGAAAAATGCCTTTGACGCTCCTAGCATGAAGGACAAGAGAGTTGACCTTCCTAGAGAGGGAACAAAGAAGGAAAAACATCAATCTTAATCAACTTTAGTAGAGAGAAACTTTGGGATTACGAAAAAGGGTTAACACATGGATCAAGAGTATAAGATTTTGGTGTAACAGGGATAAAGTGAAACCCCCCCCCCCCAAACTAAGGCATTTATATGCGATGAAAAAATCTCATCAAAAGGAGCAGTCACTAGAGCATAGTCAAAGGCTAAAAAAAACTTCAATATTTTTTAATAAAGATGAGTAAGCCACAACAAGTATGTTGAACAACACAACTTAAAAGAATAGGATGGTATCGCTCCCAATAGACTCTACATCGAACATCTCAATATAGGAGAGCTTTCCCATCTCAAGAGAAAGTGCTTCCTTAGATAAAACATCAACACTCATATTGTGCTCCCTGTAAATGTGCTGAAAGTATTCTTGATAGTGGATGTATCCCGAGGCACAGAAACAAAGTTCCCCCCATACTCATAGCTCCCAAAAACAAAAAGAAACCACCCTAGTTCACAATACCTTCATACCTTAACCTACTATTTTGGTTTTTCATGTTGTAGTGTGGCCTTTGACAATGGCATAAGAAATAAGAACCATGAGATGGTCTTTATTAAGCATCCTCTATGTGTCAAACTTGGAAATGGTCACCATATTACACTCATATGACAAATATTTTTCAAGAAAGGGTCTATTGACGATGATATTCTCTATGATGATGATGATTGTCATAAAGAAAATGATCATGATAATTTTGCTGACTACGACAATGATTATAATTTCGCTATCAACATGATCATAATCATCATAATAATAATAAACATTAAAGTAATAATAAACATTAAAATATTAATAAACATAAACAATAATAAACATAAATATTAAATATTAAAAAAAGAACAAACATTTAAAACTATCCATGTTACCTCCCCTCCATCTCGACAAAGAAAATATACATCTTGTTATCTCCTCAAATAAAATATTCAAGTTTGTTTATTTTAGGTGATAGGAAGTCATTGAAAAATAAATTTCTAAATTTATTTTGGCTCGTTTTTTAGAGCTTTAGGTATGTAATAAAGTTTGAAAAACATTTGATTTAGTTTTTCCTTCAAAAAAGTCAAAAATCAGGTTTCATTGGCTTAGGCGGACATTTCAACTGTTCATTAGCCACCGAAAGCAGAGCTTTCAGCAGCTAAAGCATGAAATTCGGGGCTATTTTAGCCACTGAAAGCACAGAAGCTTGGAAACGGTGAGCATGTTTTGGGAAAACTTAATTTTATCAGTCGCGGAGAGGTCATTTTACACGCTCAAATAGTCTATTAACAACTAGACATCCTCATATTTCTAATGGTACTTTTATATATTCATTTAGAGCTCGTTAAGGTAGTCAAAAGTCCCCCACAAGATGAGGCAGCGTTTTCAAGAATGTAGCGTTTTTACTGTGCTAAGTCATCATTTTCAAATGATGATCCTGGGCGACTGGAGGATAATTTTGAGAAACAGTCAGATATTTTTTTTTCTGATACGTCAAAGAAAAATAACCTCTCTCATTTTTCCTACATGTGTGACAGAATGGGAGAATCGAATCCATCTCCGAGCCCTAATTTTCGGATCTCATAATTTCCCTGTTTGAGACATGTTTTTGAAATATAGATGTCAGGCAAATGAAAATGAATATCAAAGAACTGAGAGAGGTTTTTGCTCATAATAAACAAAATAAAAATAAAATATATTCTTTTTCTATAGCTTTCATATATTTGGAGAACCAAATCCATCTCTGAGCCCCAGTTTAGAACGAAATTTCAGGGCGCTCCAAGCCACCGAAATTGGCCTTTTTACTGTGAAACATCATAATTTTCAAATGATGATTCGGAGCGACGAGAGAATAAATTTGAAAAATGGTAAAAGGTATTTTTTCCTAACATTTCATATAAAAATAACCTCTCTTAGTTTTCCTACATGTGTTGCATATTGGGAGACTTAAGTCCATCTCTGAGCCCTAATTTTCGGATCTCATAATTTCCCTGTTTGAAACATGTTTGTGAAATACAAATGTCAGCAAAATGAAAATGAATCTCAAAGAAATGAGAGATTTTTTTTCTCATGACAAACCAATATACAAAAATTTCTCTCATTTTTCTGAAATATGTTTTGATTGGAGAGATATAGGTCAATATCAGAGCAGCATATTTCCAGAAATTTCTGCATTTTCCAGCCACCTCACAAATTCGGATTTGAGATAGGAAAACAGGTTATCAGATCCGTCTTTTGAGTATATTGAAACTGATTTGTAAATATTATTTAAGCTCATTGAATAATCATTGTAAATGGTTCAACGTTTGGATATTTTTTCATATTTTGTAAGCTCAAGCTTCTTTTGCCATTACTTGTTCATATCTTCATCTTCTTGTATATTCTATACTTGCACTTGAATGTCAAATTCATGTTAATTATGTTTGTCTGATGTTTGATAAATTTCAACTTGTCAATGCATCCATAAACTAGAATTTTCAAGTACTTTACTTGGTTTATCTAGCCATTCACATATACTTTGTGTGTATGTTTCTGCTAGTAAATTAAGTGTTCTTCGTACAGTCATTTATTTGCAACCCTTTGAATAGTGATAGTTAAAATCCTTGTCAATTTGGTTGTGTTCATGCATGTCTTGAGTGAGTGAGGTTTGATTTAGTCATTTGACTTGATCCATTTGTGTGAATCATTAATATAAAATTAAGTTACCAGGCATCTTCAAGTTACAGTCTAGAAGCGTGTCCTAGAGAGATAACACATATTTCACTTACCTCACCTATGAACTCACCTACGAACTAGGCCTGATGTCACATAGGAGGTTCTAAGGTTGCATAGGAGGCGTATCTTGTTCATTCAGTGAACCCCTTCGTTGACCCAACCAAAAAGCTAGCTTGTGAGTGTGGAGAAACCCTTAAGCTACACCAAGAAAATATCAATTTCTTGTTTGAATCAATTTTTATAATACGGTTTCTTCCTACATGACGCTTTTTATTGGGTGGGAGTTGGGCTTCAACTAAATTCTAATGGTATCCCATCTTTGGGGGTTTTTTATCCTCAAGGATGTCCACCATGTTCATCTCCAAAATCTATGCAGAGGGACATTGGAATATTGAGATCGAGACCCATAAGCAAAGGTGACAGTCACTAATTCATGAGGAAAAACATAGGCTAAGGTGCCTTCAAGACCAGGTGGTTAAAAACTAGTAGTAGATCCAGTATAAGTACATTTTTTTTTTCTGCAGAGATATCTTTAGTAAGTCAATTTCTTTCAGTTAATCCATTAACTTGTTCTCTAGTAGAAGATATAACACTTTGCATGTACGAGTGTTTCTCCCATCTTTCCTCCATAAATTGCAGTCAGGGTTTTCTCCTATCTTCCCTCCACATATTGATTAAGATGGATGGTTTTATACAAAAAATACTTCACCTACTTCCTATCAACCCTGCTTCTAAGTATAACTATGATCTAATGAAAGCTTTTGAATACATTTAAATCCATCACTTATTGGACATAATGGTCACAAGTATTGCATTATGCATGCAAGAGTAACATAAAATTCCCACATCTAGTTAAACATTCTCACAGGTTAATAGATAAATGCCCACTGAAACCCAAAATGCCTGAAACAGCGGTGGAAAAATGCCCACAGGAGGTGTTGAAATGTCAACAGATCATTGAAATTCCTGTGACATGTAAGGACATGCCCGCATAAGTATGCAAGCAACCACACATGAATACTATATGCTCGTGACATGTAAGGACATGCCCACATAATGAATGTATCAACAATAATCTAGTAAATTCATAAAAGGTAAGTATGCATCAATGACAACATAACAATGTTGCTTCACTTTATTTCCTTTTCTTTATCTAATCATATTGCTACCACTATCAACCCTACTTCCAGGTATAAATCTAAGCTAGTGAAATATTTTGAAGACATTTAAATCCCGCACTTAATGGACATAATGGCTGCAAGTATTGCATTATTCATGTAAGAGTAAGACAAAATTCCCGCAACTAGTTAAACATGCCCATAGGGTAATAGATAAATTCCCTTTGAACCCCAAAATTCCTTAAATAGAGGTGGAAATATGCTTGCAGAAGGTGTTGATATTAATCTCACACAGTGATCTAGGGACTAAACACAAGTCTCATAAAAAATTAATAACAAATAGTCATGAAAATTGTGTAATAGGGCTACAGAATGAGTAGCCGCTCTGTATATTCACACAAAGAATGAGTAATACAATACAATGTCATGTTGCAAGCATGAATGATAAAGCAATTCGAATTCCCAAGGAGGTCATTATAATTGAATGAGTGAGTCTAGCTTATTTGAATGTAAGCCACGCTCAAAACTCAAGTTAACCACTGATCAAAACCCTAATTGACTCAACTAATCCCTAACTGAAGTTGGAGTGCAATAAATGACCGATTCTTAACTGAAAGAGGTCAGACACATGTCACAGCAAGCCAACCATCAACTGCTAGCGTATCAATGACTCCAGTGAACCCCGATGAGGTTAACTTAAGTGTAATTGAACATCAAAAGTGGTTGGAGGTGCTTCTGTTGACTCCAGTTCATTAAATAATCAATAAATAATCAATTTAATGATGGAGGGTACCTTCACTACTCTGTTTAACTTATTGTAACCATCATTTAGCAATATGGTGCATTAATCCCATACATCAGTGGATAAGCACTTGGTCATGATTTATCCTACTCACCAAACCACACCGTACCATCCCATACCTAACTGAACTGGTATCAGGTCAGATAGTATGAGGCGTCAAAGACCTTCCAAGACAGGACAAGATTGTATATCTATCCACATTAGAAATCTATCCACTATCTATAAGAGGGGTTGATTGTCAGGGTTTATAGGAAGTGTGTGAAGTTTCTTTTGTATAAAATCATCCATCCGAATCAATCGGTGGAGGGAAGATACGAGCAAACCCATACTGTATCTATCAATAAAACCCTGACTCTATCTACCAACATTGTATATCTATCATCTATCCATAAGTGGGGTTGATTTCCATGGTATGTAGTAGTAGGGTTTATAGGAAGTAGGTGAATTATTTTTTGTATAAAAGCATCTATCCTAATCAATCGATGGAGGGAAGATAGGAGAAAACCCTGACTATATCTATCAATAAAACCACAAATTCAATTTATTGATTGTATCTATCAATAAAACCCTGACTAGAAAACAAGTTAACGGATTAAATGAAAGTAGTTGACTTACCAAAGACATCTCTACGGGAAAAGAATATACTTATACTAGATCTTGGTCCTAAAGCTAGCTTAACCTATGTTTTTCCTAATGCCTTAGTGACCTTCACCTTTTATTACGGGTCTCGATCTCAATTTGTCAATGTCCCTCTGCGTATATTTTTGATATGAAGGGGGTGGACAACCTTGAGGATATAAAACCCCCAAATATGGGATACCATTAAAATTGAGCTGCATCCCGATGCCCACCCAATAAAAATGTTCCCGTAGGAAGAACCCGTACTATAAAAATTGTCTCAAACAATAAATTTATCTGGTGTAGCTTAAGGGTTTTGCCACACTTATAAGGTAGCTTTCTGGTTGTGTCAAGGAAGGGGTTTGATGAATGAACAAGAGATTCCTCCTCTGCAACAATGGAACCTCCTCTATGACTGGGCCTAGTTCGTGGGTCAGGTAAGTGAAAAACCTCCTATGTAACCTTGGAAGCTCGTCTTTGACCTCGAGCCTAGTTCATGGGTGAGGTAACTAAAAAACCTCCTCTACAACTTTAGAACCTCCTCTGCAACCCCAGGCCTACTTCATGGGTGAGGTAAGTGAAATATGTAAATTATGTTTTTCAGGACAGGGGGAGAGGTAAGATGTATAGTTTTAATTGTTTATTCTATTTTTAATGTTTATTATTTATGTTTATTATGTTTTATGTTTATTAATATTTTAATGTTTATTATTACTTTAATGTTTATTATTATTTTAATGTTTATTTTTTTTAATGTGATTTATTACCTTTCCTTGAATCCAATAAGTTCACTACACCCCTTTGGGAAAGGATAAAGCTAGGGACTTATTCCAGCAACATAAAGGCAAGGTAGCAGAACAACCAAGTTAAAATTAAGATGAGAGATGTTTGTTTGGGATACAAGGTACTATATTAAAAATTTAATGACAATGTCAATGATGATGGAATTGGAAACATCAATACTTATTATTGTTGGCAGGGGTTTTGGGTAAGTAAGTTAGGCAGCGTCGCGACAATTGCACAAGTTCACGCGACACCGCGCAAGGCCAGATTAGCACAATGGGTGAAAAAATAATCGCTTTTTATATTTAATGTATTAATTGACCATGTTTTGTGGACATAGGTCAGTAGTGGTTAGAAGTTAGTTAGAAGTGGACCTTCGATGTAAAGGCGCAAGCCTATATATAGAGCTATTTTTGCACTTGTAAGTGAACTTTGCCAGCCATTCATACAAAATGATAGGAAACTCACAGAAGAACCATTCATGGGGACTGTAGGACACGACAACAAAAACTACCAAGATTATGGCTTGCACTAGGAAAGGACATATGATTCATACTTTGTGAAAGGTGAGTAACCTCGGGAAATGAAAGTGCAGCCACAGATGGCACAACCAGCAGCAAATGTGTAGTATACACCACCACCCCAGATGCAGTTTATCCCATCGCAACCATAGTAGTAGTTTACATCATAGCAACAGTTTGCACCCTAGCCGTAGCTTGTATCACAACCATAGTATGCATCACAACCACAATATAATCAGGTGTCACTCATTCAACCTCAACCACAATATGTTCAAGCTACACACTATGTCCAGCAGCAACCGAACTCCCCACAGCAGTAGTTGGCCCAGCTTCAGTTTCAGCAAGGAGGGGCCCAAGGAGGATTCCATGGAGGATTCAGGGGACGAGGAGGAGGAAGAGTTCAATAATCAATCCACTGATATGCCTGTGGAGTATTCGGGCACTATTAGAGGGAGTGTCCTCATGTGTAGTGTACATACTATGTAGCCAACGAGCATAACATTGAAAATTTCCCCATTTGATTGCAAAATGGTAGGTTGTAAACATTCCTCAGTTGTATAATGCGCAGAATCAGAACTAGCCAATGTTCCAAGTGCATAACTAGCCGATGATGCAGAATCAAATCCCACCACAGACTCAGAATCAGCCGGTGAACCCACCACTGAATCAGGCCCAAAACCTTAATCAGGGATCGACGGTTGCCACAATTCAAGCCGAACCGTGAACAAAGGATGTTGACGTTGGGGTTGTCACTCGCGTCGGTGTGACAACTGGAGAAGATGGACCGTGGCAGCAAGTTCGGCTCATTGGAAAGAAAAAGGTAGCATTTGATATTGTGACAAAGAAATACACCTTCTTTGAGGCCAAGCATGCAATCGGGAGAAATCCAGGTAAGTTACCTGTTATCGCAATGTCGTCTGCTTTTGATCCCTCTGTAGAGGCAAAACCATTGCAGAAGCATGGTACCTTGCAGCAAATATTTCAGAGTTATCTGTCATTGGAAAGGGATCTTGAGGCCCTTGTCGAGACTGAGAAGTTTTTGTACAACCAACATAAGACATTGAAGGATTTTGCGGTGAACTCCCTGTAAAAGAAGAAGAAAGGTAAGGAGATGCAGATGAACATCTAGATCAAAGATTATGAGGTTGATTCAGTTATTTTGGATCTCAGATCAGATGTAAACATTATGACCAAGCAAACCTGGTAGTTGATGGGGAAGCCAACATTGGGATGGTCACCAGTGCAGCTGCAACTAGCAAATCAGGCAAAGTTTCAACCGATTGGTCATGTCTCAAACCTAGTTTTCGATATTGAAGGTATGAAAATGCATCTTGATTTTGATGTGATCGAAGTGGTTGAAGATGGAGGTTCTTATCCCGCACTACTAGGGATTGGGTGGGATAATGATAGCATGGTGGTTATCAATTTCAAAAAATGGGTTATGACGTTTGAGAACCAGGATGTCAAGGTCATCGCTCCCATGGACCCTAAGGAAGGACGTCGGTATATTGAACGTATGAGGGATGAAGCCGGTAGAAGTTGGGATCATGCGTATAATATCTCTGAAGACTATATACACCCTAGTGTCAATGGTGAACTTGGATGGAGCAGTGCTAGTTTTGCGTCCTCTGATTTTGATGATGTTTTGGAAAATTGGAAAAATAGGATGCATGAGGTGTCGTTCAGGAAATGCGGATTGATCACATAGTCTCTCCGTTGCGTAGCAACTGAGACTGTCGAGTTGCCAATTTATGAAGGGATGCCAGCGTTATCATAATTTCTTCAAGAATTTGAAGCAAAAGTGTTTGAACCAAAAAGGGTATTGGCCTTATAGGTAGAACTGAAGGCTACCCTGCCCCATGGTGGGAGACGCATAAGAAGATGATCCACGACTAGGGATAGTGTCTAAGATTGATGATGGTGTGCTTCGATGATTTGGAGGTCTATCATGCTGGGAGATATGATGGACGGAATGACCCCACTAGTCACTTGATAGAATGCCAGGACTTATGGGCATCATGAACTAAAGATGAGTGGGTCCATGATTTTGTTCATACTCTGGATGAGATGCCGAGATCCTGGTATGTAGCAGCAGAACTGCACAGAAATATAACCACTTTGGATGAGTTGTCTATTTTCTTTATGCAGACGTTTAGTTTTCGGGATGCCAACCGAGAGGTACATAATGCATTGCAAGTCATCCGTGAAGTAGTGTTGAAGGTCGTCCCTATCACATACCCAGTTGATCCACATGCACACTACTCAATACAATCCATGATGACATGTTACAATCTATCTAGGGAACCTGAAGATGATGATGAGTTGTGGAATGTTAATATTCTGGAGTCAAAAGGAATCTGCGATGTGGTAGCACTAGATGTACCGATCGATTCAATGAGTCAGCCATTGAATATCAGGAAAGTCAACATTGGGTCAAAAGAGAACACAAAATTTTCCAATATTGGGGACTATTCGGAAGAGGAAATAATGGCCAAAATCACAGACCTGTTGCATGAATTCCAAGATATTTTTTTGACGTGGTTTTCAGAAATGAAGGGGATTTTAGAGGACCTGGGGGAGATGAAAATCCCGTTGAAAATAGATGCAAAACCTGTGTGACAGAGGTCGTATAGACTAAACCCATGATACAAGGACCATTTGAAGGCTGAGATTGACTAGATGGTGGATGCTGGAATCATCGATCCTATTGAAGAATTAGAGTGGATAATCCCTATGGTGGTTCAAGATAAAAAGACCGGTGAAGTCCGGATTTGCATCGACCTAAGAAAGTTGAATGATTCCTGCGTGCATGATCCATTCCCGACTCCATTTACAGATAAAGTCCTTGAAGGAGTAGGCAGTCAGGAGATGTATTCCTTCACATATTTCTTTTCGGGGTACCACCATATTCAGATTCCAAACGAGGATCACCATATGACCACGTTTGTCACTGAATGGGGTTTTTTTCAATATACAGTCATGCCCTTTGGGATTAAGAATGCGCCAACAATATTTTCTCAGGTAGTTGTCATTGTGTTTAAAGACCTTATTCAAAAGTTCTTGCAAGTCTATATGGATGATTGGACAATCTATGGGCTAATTAGGGACCATCTCAACAACTTGCAATTGATGCTAGAAAGGTGTTGACAACATTAGATTGCATTAAACTCAAATAAGTACATTTTCTATGTGCTGTTTGGAATGCTACTCGGACACATAGTATGTAAGGAAGGTTTGTTAGTTGATCCAATGAAGAATGCGCTAATTCTTAGTTTTCCACTATTGATGAATGTGAAGATGCTTCGGGAAATGTTGGGGCACATAGGGTACTATCACATGTTCATCAAAGGATAGGATGAAATTACTGCCCATATGGAGAAACTATTAAAGAAGCATAGTGCTTTTGAGTGGAGTCATCAATGTCAGGGTAGTTTTGACACATTGAAGGCCAAGATGGCCTCCACACCCACACTAGTATTTCCTGATTGGAATAAGGAGTTCCATGTGCATTTTGACACCTCTTCTATTGCACTAGGGGTTGTGCTTGTCCAACCAGGTGAGGGCGACCTGGATCACCCGATTGTATATGCCAGTAGGAAGTTGTTGTTTGCTGAATGAAATTACACACCAACTGAAAGAGAAGGCTTGGCGATGGTTTATGCCTTGGAAAATTTTAGGTACTATTTGTTAGGCGATCACTTCAAGATGTTCACCGATCATTCCACGTTGCAATTACTTAGTCAATAAGCCTGTGTTAAGGGGGGGGAATCTATCAGTGGCTGCTACTTTTTCAGGAATTTGATTTTGAAATAGTTGTGAAACCAAGACGATTGAATGTTGGTCTTGATCACCTGTCTCACAATGAGATCGAAGAAGAACCGACCAATATTGATGATGGATCTCCAGATGCCCAAATATTCCGTGTCGACCTCACAAATGATCATTACGCCCCAATAATTCAGTTCTTGGCCACTGGTGTCGCCCTGAAGGACATGTCGACTAGTCAAAAGAAACAGTTAGTAGTAAAGGCTTCATATTTCCAGCGTATTACTGGGCAATTATACAAGCTTGGACCAGATGATATCTTGGGACGGTGTATCCTACCGCATGAGCAGGGACCCATTCTAGAAGAAGCACATGTAGGAATCGTAGGAGGTCACTATGGAGGAAGGTATACTGCACAGAATGTGTTGGACATTGGGATATGGTGGCCTAAGTTGTTTAATGATGCCATAGATTATGCATGGAGTTGTGACGTCTACCAGCGTGTCAGTAACCCATTGCGACAGGATGAGATGCCACTTGTGCCACAGGTAACTCTACAACCTTTTGATAAATGGGTTGTGGATTTTGTGGGTCCCATTAATCCACCGAGAAAAGGACTCATGTGCGATAAATAATTATTGCAACTAACTGTATGACCAGGTGGGCAGAAGCCACACTAGTTGTGGATTGTGCCATTGCGACAGCAACGAAGTTCATATTTGAAAATATTGTGATGCGGTTTGGGTGTCCCAAGATATTGACGAGTTACCAGGGTAGTCATTTTATAAACTAAACTGTGCAAGCACTAACTGAGGAATTGTAGGTGCAACATAAGAAAATCACGCCATACCATCCGCAGGCAAATGGGACTATTGAAGCATTCAACAAAAATTTTGAAACAACGTTGATAAAGGTATGTAATGCTAATCGCGATGACTGGGACTTTAAAATTCCAGCAGTGCTATGGGTCTATTCCACCACTTATAAATGGTTGACAGGATAGACACCGTTTAAGCTGGTATATGGGAAAGAGGCAATCATGCCCATGGAATACATTGTTCCTAGTTTGTGCATCGCTGTAATGACTGAAATGGATGATGTAGAAGCATTAGAAGAGCGTATTGCGTAGTTGATCCAGCATGAAGAGAGTCATTTTATTGCAGGATTCCACCAGCGTGTTGTGAAGGATCGACAAAAGGCATAGCATGATCGCCACATTAAGAATAAACAGTTTGTGGAAAGAGATTTGGTGTTGTTATACAACAGCAAGGTCATGAAGCATCTAGGTAAGTTACAGATGCATTAGTTAGGCCTGTGTCTTGTTCATTGCATTACATCTAGAGGTGTGGTTCAGTTACAGCAATTAGATGGTGCGGTACTGCTGACGCTTGTCAATGGGAGTCACTTGAAGCCCTATAAGATGGGGTCTAAGTGGCACACTGCTTGAGGCATTGTCAATATATATATATATAGAAGATTTTGTTCGATAGCAGTAAGGTGATCCTAGGGGAATAGGTCATGCAACGATAGAGCTAGTAGCGACAGAAGCAAGATCACCTGCGATAGCCACAAGGCTATGGGTTGGTCAAATCAACAATAAATACAGGTAGTTAAAATAGTTAGCTAGCGGCGCTTGTTAAAGTGACACGCATTAATGGTTGATCTGACCGTTAGAAGGGTAATATTTCCAGAGGATTTGGTATCATTACTACTAGATTTGGTCATGATGGATAAGGTATATTTCACAAAGATGAGTTTGAATTAGGAAGCGACTATAAAAAGCACATGAAATGTGGGAGGGAGGCATTGTTTAGATCAGTTTAGTCGAGCAAGAAGACTGTTGAGTTGAGTATTGAGTGTGAGTGTTGGGGCGCACACCCTAATGGTCCTTAAGGTGGGTAACTCCACGGGTTTATGGGAGTTTGTAAGCGGAGTTATGACTCAAAATAGTCTTAGGGGTGTCGGGGTTGAGTAAAAACCTTATTTTTTGTAATAAACCTATGGTTTAAGTCTAGGGTTTAGGGTTCAGGGTGCCCATGGTTTAAGCCCATGGTTTTGTAATAAGTGCACTATAAATAAGCACTCTTGTAAAGAAGTTAGTTTAGGATTTTGATGTAAGATGAATTTATGCGAAGCTAAGGCTTGTTTGTAAGAAGGTTAAGTCCCAGCTGTGTGCATGGATGACCTCTGCAGCTGTGTGTGCAGAGGCCTACAGCTGTGTGCATGGATTTGAGGACTTGAAGGGATCTGCAGCTGAGTGCACAGATCAGAACTGTGATTTTTGTAAAGAGTTGAATAAAACATAGTTCTGTGGATGTAACCCCTAAACTGGGGGTGAGCCATGTTATATCCTGTGTTGTGGTTTTTGTTGTGTTGTTGTTATGTTCTTTTATGCATTGATAACTATATAACTGATAAGTAAGATCATTGCTAAATACTAACTTCATTGGAATTCCCAGTAAAGGGTTAAGCAAGGCACTGTTTGTTTATCTAACCGAGAAGCTAAATAAGTAACTATTAAAGCTCTACATTGTATGATTATAAGTGTTAGAAACTAAAGGTACAGTGATATCCCTCTTCTGCTTGCAGAAACTTGATTCTGCGGCACCCCATAGCTGTTTTGGGTGAGACTGCAGCCTGTTCGCAGGTTACTGCCGAAAGGGCCAACACTGTGGGTCTTTTGTTGGTGCGAAGTTAATGGTATAAAGACCGGGTCTGCCCTATAGCCCAACAAATTGGTTTCGTTGTCGGTTGAAATCGGTATCTGCTCAAGAGGGGTTTACATCATACCTCGAGGGATATGTTCTGGAGACCCTCAGTGAAAGAAATTGGTGATTGGATTGAAGAGACTTATCTGAACTTTGCTGTACAAGAGAACAAAGATCTGCGTCGTAGTGCAAACGACTTTTTACAAAGGTATGTTTTTTCTGATGTGTATGAAATTTTCTTTGGTAGTATCCACATAGAGTTGCACCAGTGGTTATCCAGGTTAACAGAGAGAAGGATGAACTTCCAAGAACGTCAGTTTCCTGATTGGACCCCTGCAAGAATTAATATACTGAAAAGGGTGAACAACGAGATATCCCGCGCTGTTGATTTCTGGACAACGCGAACCCTTGAAGCATTTGTGACGGAGTTCACCATTGACACAAGTACTTCCTTCAGTGAAGCCGAACGGTAGTTCTTCAAAGGACCAAGGGGTAAGTACTTGAATTCATTTAGTTTGAGAATTAAAATGCTATTGGTTGAAAAAGGTATATTGCTCATTGAATCAGACTGTTACATTTAGCACTACTAACTTATGTTTGCAAGTGAAAGTACCTTCGACGAGCAAAGTGGTTTGTCGCGAAGTGGTAAAAGGTACAAGAGAAATTTTGAGTCCTATACCCTAGGTCAGAATACTGAGTCTAACCCCATAAGTCCAGCAGTCTCAGAGCTCGAAGAAACCCCTTCTGTTAGAAACCCTTCGGTAACCCTGCAGCGAAGACCTGTTATCCCTGAGAACCCGTCGCAGTCTGAAAGTAACCCTAGCTCGAGTATTCCTGTCGCAGGTCAGTCTACCCCAGTAAGTTCCCCCCCCGCCTACTTCCAGTCCCCATCCCTCCCCCCCTAGACCCACGATGGCCCATATGAATGACGACATTAAGCTCCCTATTTTCAAAGGAACTGGATCAGAGGATCCAGAACAGTTTTGGTTTTTATGCGAAGTAGTGTGGACTGCTAAGAACATTACGGATCAAGATACAAAAAGAGCGCAGCTGGTTACTTCTTTTAGAGACCGCGCCCTGACCTAGTTCATGAAGTTTTCCAGCACTCAAAACCATTTCTTGGCTGATATAAAAGTATCAATGATAAAGGAATTTAAGAAGCCGAAATTAGAGTCGCAGTGTATTACTGAATTGAAAGAGATTCAGCAAAGGCACGACGAATCAGTGTGGGACTTTGATCAAAGGTTCAAAGTTCTGCTAGACCAAGTCAGTTTCACCATTGGACCTACATAGCACAAGGAATGGTTCATTGCAGTGTTGCTACCGCATATCAGAACTCCACTCATGCAACAGAAGGTTGCTGACCAGCAGGAGGCTCTAGAAATCGTGATGAAGCTTGAAACCGCTCCTGTCGAAGATAATTCTGGTATCGCTCAAATCCAAGCGCAGTTGGCAGTGATGGCTCTGGAGCTTCACGATATGAAGAAAGGAAAAACCGTTCACGAAGAGTTTTGGTGTACACAATGTTGGACAGAAGGTCATGACAAGGAACAGTGTCCTGCGGTAAGAAATTTCCTAAATTCTGGTGCACCAAACCCGGTTAACCCTAGTGTTCTATATTGTGATATCTGTAGGACAACGGGCCAGCATAGACCTGAAGACTGGTATATTCTGCAGAGGTATGTGCAAGTCCCTAAGAACCCTTATTGTAAGTTCTTTAAATCAGTGGGACACAATGAAGATGAGTGTCACAGCTTTGACCTCATGAGAGAACGAACTTACGATGCTTATCGGGACAAAATGAGGGACAGAGCAATGATGGCTATGGTTACCGTGGTGGTGCATCAGGTAGAGGTGCTTTTGGATGTCGTGGTTGAGGTGGTATGGTCGGAAGAGGAGGAGGCCAGGTTGTGTGTTATAACTGTAACCAGGCCGGGCATATAGCGAGAGACTGTCGAAACCCAACTACGACATGTCGGTATTGCCGAGCAGTAGATCATGTGATCGAGCAGTGCCCATAGTTGATAGCTAAGATTTAGGAAAGAAATAGTGCCCCTACTCAGAATATTCAGATGAATTTCGTCGAGCAAAGACCTACCCCATCCATTAATGTTGTTACCCAGAGTGGAGCTATGACGGAAGTACAGAATAAGGAGAAACATCTTGACGAGGCTTGGGTTCATAAGGTCCCAGCAAAAGTCCCAGCATTTGATATCGAAAGAGAAAAAGAGACATTCATGGAAGCCAAGAGAGATTTTGCTGCTCCTAACACCTCAGTAGCACCTGCGCAACAACATCAGCAGCAGTCGCAGCCGCAAGAAGCTTCGACAGAAAAAGTAAGTACACTGTCCTCCTTTTTACAGAGTTGTCTGAAGCTCTTAAGAAATCAGAATGCTTTAAGTGAGTTGCAGAAAGTTATTTCTTCCTGCGAACCTGAGCAAAGTTCTAGTTAGGAAAAAGCTGTTAATAGAGTTAGGAGAACTGGCAGGGAAATGAGATTGAATGCTCAGATAGGAGAGTATGATATGACTGATGTTATCTTGGACCTAGGATTAGAGGTAAATGTCTTAACTAAGAAAACTTGGGAACAAATGGGAAAACCTACCCTTGATTGGTCCCCTATACAGTTGAGATTAGCCAATCAGCAGAAGATTAGGCCCCTAGGATGATTCCCTAATGTCCCAGTAGATATTGATGGCATCTATACTGTAGCAGAATTCGAAGTTATTGAGATCATTGACAACAGCAACCCCTATCCAGCATTGCTAGGTATTGAGTGGGCATTAGACAATGATGCAGTCATTAACCTTAAGAAGAGACAGATGACGTTCAAAGGGAAAGGATTGAGAGTCATAGTCCCATTGGATCCTTCTCAAGGAGAGAGATACACAGAGCCAGTAAGAGATGAAGACCAGGATGTTTTGGACCACATCTACAATATCACAGCAAAGGAAGAGGATTATGTTGATCCTACTGCCGAAGGTATCATGGATTGGCAGTGTGACAGCTCCTGCATGACAGATTCAGATGATGGCCTAGATAATTGGCAGAATAGACTGTATGAGCTACATGGCCATCGATGTGCCAGAATTACCAAGTCTCTCAGATGGCTTGGCTCACAGATAAGAACCTTACCTGTTTTTGATGGTTCGATAGACCCAGAAGAGTTTATTGTGGAATTATCATAGCAGGTACTAGACTCACAGAAAATGGAGACTCTGGATTCAACATTCAGAGCCATAGCAGCCAGATGGTGGAATGGTCACAAAAAGTACATTCATAGTTGGGAAGTGTGCCAGCAGTCCCTTTACCTAAGATTCAGGGACCAACCTCAGGAGGTGCGAAGCAAGTTTAATGGTAATACTAGTCCTCAGGGACATTTGGAGCAATGCTACGAGGCATGGAAGCATGTACCTAATGAAGAATGGGTACATAGGTTTGTGCACACCCTGAAACCTATAGCAAAGAATTGGTATGCAGAGGTCGAGCTTCGCCACGGTACTGTAAGTTGGGATTGTCTTGTTGATAGTTTTTTGCTGACATTTTCTATTAATGAGGTTTCTCATGCTTTGGATGCAACTGTTAGGTTGATCCATACTAAATTATTTGATGATCAAGAAATAGCAGAATACCAACCTGACTGGAAGGCACAGGAAGCCAATGCAGTAGAATGTTATAACCTCGCAATTGACGAGGATGACGATCCGCGCAACATTAACATTCCTGAGTTAGAAGGACACTGCGAAGTACATGGACCAGCAGTTGAGGCACTTGAAGTGACTCAACCCTGAAGACGCAGACCGTAAACATTGGGTCAGAAGAAAATTTTAAGTATGCTACCATTGGAGATTATTGGGATGACGAAATGGTAAGCAAGGTGACCCAACTTCTCCATGAATATCAGGATCTATTTCCGATGAAGTTCTCAGAGATGAAAGGTATCCTTGGTGATATAGGAGTGATAAAGATCCCTTTGAAACCTGATGCGAAGCCTGTGAAACAACGCCCTTATAGGCTGAACCCTAAGTATAAGGAAAAAGTCCAAATGGAGCTGGATAAGATGCTTGCTGTAGGAATCATTGAGCCTATTGAAGAGTCTGAGTGGGTCAGTCCTATGGTGGTGCAAGAAAACAAGACTAAGGGGGAAATCAGAATCTGTGTCAATCTGAGGAAGCTAAATGATGCCTGTTTGCATGATCCTTTCCCCACTCCCTTTACAGATGAAGTTTTAGACAATGTTGGAGGTCAATAAGTGTACTCTTTTACTGATGGATTTTCAGGTTACCATCAGATTTGAATTGCTCTAGAAGTTCGACATAAGACAACCTTCACTACAGAAATGGGATCTTTCCAGTATACAGTTATGACCTTTGGATTGAAGAATGCACCTACCATGTTTTCTAGAGTAGTCATCTCTGCTTTTAAGGAATTCATACATAAATTCTTAGAAGTTTATTTTGATGATTGGACTATCTTCGGGTTATTAAAATACCACATAGCTAGTTTAAGACTTATGTTGGACAAATGTAGACAGCATCAGATTTCCTTGAACTTGAAAAAGTGTATCTTTTGTGCCCCTTTTGGAATTATTCTAGGTCACATTGTATGTAAGCAAGGATTGATGATGGATCCTGCGAAGATAGCCATTATTGTGAACTTGTCACCTCCGAAGTCTGTCAAACAACTGCGCACTATGCTTGGTCATACTGGTTATTACAGGAAATTCATTAAAGGATATGCTCAGATAACAGCCCCTATGGAAAAGCAGTTGAAGAAAGATATTAGGTTTGAATGGACACCTGAGTGTCAAGCAAGCTTGGATATTTTGAAGGAAAAGATGGTAACTGCCCCTATCTTAGTATTCCCTGATTGGAATAAGGAGTTTCATGTGCATGTCGATGCATCCTCCATTGCTCTGGGAATAGTATTGGCTCAGACAGGTGAAGGTAATATCGATCACCCTATTTCTTTTGCAAGTAGAAAATTGCCCACATCAGAAAAAAATTAAACTTCTACAGAACGAGAAGGTTTAGCTATGGTTTATGCATTACAGAAGTTTCGACATTATCTGTTAGGATCTCATTTTAAGATGTTCACTGATCACTCTGCTTTGAATTATTTGGTTAACAAGCCTGTGCTAGGTGGAAGGATATGTAGATGGTTGATTCTGTTTCAGGAATATGACTTTGAGATCATAGTCAAACCTGGAAGACTGAACCTAGGTCCTGACCACTTATCGAGGCTCGAGTCAGGATAAGAGACCATTAGTTTGGATGAAGGTCTTCCTGATGCTCAGTTGTTTTCCATCTAGATGGTTGATGATTATTTCCAGGATATTGTTCAGTATTTGTCTACAGGTTTTGCACCCGCCGAAATGACAACGCAGTAGAAGAAACAGCTGGTGGTTAGAGCATCCGACTTTACCTTAATAGCAGGACAACTATATAAGATGGGACCAGATGAAATACTACGTAGATGCGTTTTGGAGCATGAAAAGCCATTAATTTTGGCTAAGGCACACTCTGGCGTAGCAGGAGGTCATTACGCAGGAAAAGCTACAGCACAGAAGATTCTGACAGCCGGATTGTGGTGGCCCACAGTTCATAAGAATGCAAGAGAATATTTCCACAACTGCGACATTTGTCAGAGAACAGGAAAACCATCCAGGAGGGATGAGATGCCTCTAGTTCTGTAGGTAACTTTACAACCCTTTGATAACTGGGCTATTGATTTTTTTGGACCTATCAATCCCCCTGCAAAGAAATCCAGAGCAAGATACATTATTACAGCAACTGACTACCTTACTCGTTGGCCCGAAGCTCAACCAGTCAAGACCTATAGTGCTGCTATAGCCGTGAAGTTTATCTTCGATAACATCTTGTCAAGATTTGGGTGTCCTAGAATTATTATGAGTGATCAAGGATCACATTTCTTAAATAAGACTATTGAAGTATTGACTGAAGAATTTCAAGTATATCATCAGAAGAGTACTTCCTATCATCCTCAAGCAAATGGAACTATCGAAGCCTTTAACAAGATCCTTGAACACGCTCTGACGAAGGTTTGCAATGCTAACAGAAATGATTGGGACCTTAGAATTACAGCAGTACTATGGGCTTATAGAACCACTTGCAAGAAGTTGACAGGCCATACACCTTTTAGGTTGGTTTATGGACAAGAAGTAGTCATGCCCATGGAGTACATTGTCCCTAGCCTCATAATATCTGCTTTTAAAGAGATGGATGACCCAGATACGATGAAAGAAAGGCTGGCAAAGATACTAGAACTTGAAGAGGACAGATTCATTACAGGGTTCCAGCAGCAAGTACAGAAAGCTAGAGAAAAAGCATGGCATGATAGACACATTAAGAAGAAGTAGTTCCAGAATGGTGATCTTGTGCTTTTATATGACAGTAAATTCATGAAATTCCTGGGGAAGTTCAAAACACATTGGAAAGGACCATACATAGTACAGAGAGTTACTGATGGTGGTGCAGTCCAGTTAGCTAAATTGAATGGAGAAATTTTACCTTCCATGGTGAATGGAAGCAGGTTAAAGAAGTACAGGGACAAACCGGGACCCCTTGATCAGGAGTAACAGCATGAAGGACAGTCTAAGTACCAAGAACAGTTGGAATTGGGTACTAGACTATAATGAAGCTATTCTCAAAGCTACGAAGTGTTGAATACTGTCAAAGTCTGAAGGTTGAAGTTTGGTTGCCGTATAGGTCAGGATGGGCCGAAGGTGAACATTGTGTCGAAAGTACTTATCAAGGTGAAGCTGAAGTTAGTGGTTATGTCGAAGATCAAAGGTGTGTCGTAGCCTAAAATGTGACGGATGGGACAAACTAGACTTGGCAGCGCTGGCATGAGAACTGCCCTAACTGCCTGCAATGATGAGATTTTGGGAAAATCTGGCACCGTGTGGACAGGATTTCCACCACTCCATCAGATTCGGTATCATTAATGCACCATGATAACAGATTATATTGTGGGATTCTATAAGAAGCTACACCGGCCTGCGACTCCTGCATTGTACATTTTTTTGAGTTTCTTCAGTTAGAACTATGTCGAATGATCGTGAAGTCCAGAAGTTATTACAAGTGGTCAGGGAGAGAGGTCTGCTGAACCTTCTGAGAAATCTACCCGTGCATCCATGTTTGACCAAGGCACAAAGAAAGGTAGAATTTTTCTCTAAGAGGAAGGAAGAAAGGCAGAAGTGCGCTCTAAGCCGGATGAAGAAAAGCACCGGTCTTCACAGGAAAACTCTGAAACATCTCAAGATGTATCCTCCTAGTTTGGCAGAACTGAGGCGGCTGTTTGTCTTATGCACCTTGACACACAATTCTGGGGACCCTAAGTTGTGGATGGTCAAATGTTTGGCAAGCAGATCGAAGGATGGGGTCGCTGATAGATCCAGAAGGCCTTAACCAACATAAATATTACGAAGGAAAGGAACAAGAAGCCGACAACTACATGGATGGCTTAGCAAGCAGCACACTATGTTTCGCCAACAAGATTCTACCACCAGAAAAGAAGATGAGTGTCTCGGGACGAGACACTGGTGAGTCTTAGGGGCCTGTTGGGGCGCGCACCCTAACGGTCCTTAAGGTGGGTAACTCCGCGGGTTTATGGGAGTTTGTAAGCGGAGTTACGACTCAAAATAGTCTTAGGGGTGTCGGGGTTGAGTAAAAACCTTATTTTTTGTAATAAACCCATGGTTTAAGTCCAGGGTTTAGGGTTCAGGGTGCCCATGGTTTTGTAATAAGTGCACTATAAATAAGCACTCTTGTAAAGAAGTCAATTTATGCTTTTGATGTAAGATGAATTGATGCGAAGCTAAGGCTTGTTTGTAAGAAGGTTAAGTCCCAGCTATGTGCATGGATGACCTCTGCAGCTGTGTGCACAGAGGGTTTTGGGTGATAAAGGAAATCTGCAACTGTGTGCGCAGAGGCCTGCAACTGTGTGCGTGTCTTTGAGGACTTGAAGGGATCTACAGCTGAGTGTGCAGATCAGAACTGTGGTTTTTGTAAAGAGTTGAATAAGAAACAGTTCTATGGACATAACCCCTAAACTGGGGGTGAACCACGTTATATCATGTGTTGTGGTTTTTGTTGTGTTGTTGTTATGTTCTTTTATGCATTGATAACTATATAACTGATAAGTAAGATCACTGCTAAATACTAACTTCTCTGGAATTCCCAGTAAAGGGTTAAGCAAGGAATTGTTTGTTTATCTAACCACAAAGCTAAATAAGTAACTATTAAAGCTCTACATTGTATGATTATAAGTGTTAGAAACTAAAGGTATAGTAATATCCCTCTTCTGCTTGCAGAAACCTGATTCTGCGGCACCCCATAGTTGTTTCGGGTGAGACTGCAGCCTGTTCGCAGGTTGCTGCCGAAAGGGCCAACACTGTGGGTATTTTGTTGGTGTGAAGTTAATGGTATAAAGCCTAGGTATTCCCTATAGCCCAACAGTGAGTTCCAAAGTAGAGGTGTAGAGTCGTAGAGTGCATCGCAAGGTTTGGGGAGTGTGACATGCTGAGTGACCCTGAAGCAATTGAGATTTCCAATGAGTAAGAATCCCCAATTCATCCTAGGGTCATCGAGGAAGAATTTATGAGTGTGTCAATAGGCTCTTCATCCACCCCAAGAGAAAGCATCAGGCTCAGAAGCCCAGTTCCATGCCACCGCATAAGAGGCACACCCGCACTTCTACTAGAGTGCAAGGGGAGGGGACTGCATAGACCAAATCATTGAGTTTGGGAGCTATAGAGTCTGCAGCGCCTAGGGGCATCTCTATTAATTCTATCCTGGGATATGGCGCTCCAATGCATTTGGGAGTGAAGACGAGGTAGCCTACAAAGAATCAGAAGTATCCACCAAAATTGTTGCCATTGCCGGAAGGGATGACTTGCTCGGTCGATATCATCATTTCCTTGATCAAGTTGAAGTTTGAGGACCATGATTTTATTTTGCTTAAATATGTCTAGGATAAGCCCTATGAATCAGTTCTAACAGTGCCTGGTGCACCAATTTAGTGGATTCCTCAACCTTGGGCGAGTGGGTTGAACAAATATGGATTGTTGGGATTCATCAATATGCCTCACTTTGGGTGACTAAATGAAGCCCATGCATGTGTTAAAAAATGTTGGCCTGCTTTCATGGTGGGATGCTCTGGTTGAATGAGCTCATTCTGGTCATGGTCAACTTAATTGCGAGCATTATGGGCTTGTTGAAGGCCACGAAAGATCCGCCGTAGTAAATCCGCGGGCGAGATACTGACAAGAAGATTTCTAAGCAGCTGAAGGAGCACTTTGGCTTACAACATGATGGCCACGCCTATCGTATTGACAACATTAATTCACAAGCGGTGCGTTTTGGGGTGTGTATTTTGGCAAGCAAGATTGTTCAAGGGAATCGACCGGTCCAATGCAACTCAGGCGTGGTCGCTTGTGCACAAAAATGCGTAGAGGGCATGCAGATGAACTGGTCCTTTTTTCTACTCAACCATTTGCTTGACGATGCTCTCATTGCTCAGGATGGGTGCCCATTTACCTATAGTTGGATATTAATTCTCATTATGCTAGTCGCATGGATGGAACCCAAAGATTATTAGCCGATGGAAATTGATGCAATGAAGGTGTGCCGCAGCGCATGATATGAGAATTTGTTGTGGATTGAAGATCCCAGTTGACAGGAGGACTATGTGATCCACTTTTCGGTCTATTGGGAAGCACTGCAAGCCATAACTATCAAAGTTCCCCACCTATCCCAATACGCAGTGGCCAAGTATCAGTGGCTCATTCAGTTTAAAATTGGGCCTCACTCCATTTATATCCAGGCATGGTAGGACCCTGAAAAGTAGTGGCTACCTCTAGTCGACAAGTTTACTGATGAAGAATTGGATTCTATCATTTAGGATTGGCCAGTTGAATGACGCAATCCCGTGAGTCAAGAGGAACTCTCTAAGGAGCCACCTGATGCCCCGGATGAGCCTGTCGAGAAGGTGTTGAGTGTTCATGACTCTAACAATGAGTCATCAACGGACCCTGAGGTGAAAGCACAACACATGTGGGATGAAACTCAATCCAAATGGATCCAATAATATGACGTAGGAAATAGTACCCGGTCAGAACTGGAGGACCAAATATAGCGGCTCATCAAAGCGGTCATTGACTCCTCTGAGACTACGACACAAGCAATACGAGATTCCAACCATGAATATTTTGTTTCAGTAAGAGATAGGTTGAATAATATTTTTGTTGTTGTTTCTAGGAATACACCCTTGACACACGTGATGCAAGAACTCCTGTCGATCAGCACTAAGTTGTGGGCCAGAAACGTTCAAGTTCCCCTAACTGTGATTGACGCAGGGAATGAAGAAGTGAACTAGGTACTGTGGCTGATCTAGAGCATTGCCTTGGATCTGAACAAGTTACCTTCTCAAGAACTGGTGGAGCTGCATCATGTTGTCGCCCAGGAATTGGAAGATATATAGAAGGAGTCGACTTATTGATACGTGCAGTCACAGAGTGCAGCCGAGAAGTTGCAGAAAGAAGCAGAGGAGTTACATCAGGTCAGGGTGCAGCTGGAAGAAGAGAAGATACAAGAGATCAATGCATTGAAGATGGCACAGGCCAAGCTGCAGTGCAAGGCCACCGAGGAAATCACCAAGCTGAAGAAGGCACAAGAG
This sequence comes from Pseudotsuga menziesii, assembly GCA_001517045.1. Classification (NCBI taxonomy): domain Eukaryota; kingdom Viridiplantae; phylum Streptophyta; class Pinopsida; order Pinales; family Pinaceae; genus Pseudotsuga; species Pseudotsuga menziesii. The sequence continues at coordinate 184,676 of LPNX010977007.1, read as the reverse complement.
TGCCTCATCATTGAGAAGGCGCAGCTATGCGCAAGTGTTGGCAAGTGTTGGAAAGGTTGAGAAATCTATTGATGAGGCTTGTCAACATATTTTTGAGAACACGGCCAAGGTTACTATCGTCGCTAAGTCCAAGCGACTTGGGGAAGTTATTTCCCAACTCCAGGAAACCAACCTTCTACTCAATTCCCTGGTCCATACAGAGACACCACCGGAGCAAGTTGCCAAACTATCGAGGAGATAGTGGCTCAATTTCAAGAAATGGAGCAATAAGAAAAGGAAATCATGGAGGAAATGATCCATTTTTGGAAACGGGTTGTACAAGATGAAAAACTCAACCAGTTTACCATGTAGGTGCAAGAAGCTGAAGGATAGCTGACGACATTGAAGATGTCACTATGAACACTACAACTCATGGTGCAGATCAGGATATCTAAGGAATTGAAGGACCTACAACAAAGAGTTTCCCGTGCCCAAGAATGCCAACAAAAGCAATGTGCCCAGTTGGATGAGTTTCAAGAAGTTGGTGCGAAGATGGCTGTCAAAGAAGTCGCAATGCTCTAGGCGGTGTAAGAAAGTCAGAAGATGGTTGATAGCAAGGCTGCGAAAGCACACCCCATGCAGAAAAATTTGCTCAACTGTCAAAGCGCATCCAAAAAATTCCAACTCCAGGTTCAAGAGATCTTGCAGCAATTTGAGGATTTCAAGGACAAGACTGTGTTGGGGGCATGTTGGCAGGGGTTTTGGGTAAGTGATTTGCGTAGCATCATGGCAGCTGTGCAAGATCACGTGACACTGTGTAAGGCCAAATAAACACGATGGGTAGAAAAAAACTGCTTTTTATATTTAATGTATTAATTGGCCACATTTTGTGGACATAGGTCAGTAGTGGTTAGACATTAGTAGAAGTGTACCTTTGATGTGAAGGAGCAATCCTATATATAGAGCTAGTTTTGAAATTGTAAGGACACAATGAGAGGTTAGAGATAGTCATACAATCGTATGAAGGATGAGAGCTAGTGCGATCTGTCTAAGGTGTTGATGAGTATTCTCCTTTCAACAATCTATGATCTATCTATGTCAGATACTGAATTTTGGGATGTAACCGATCTCCTTCTATGGAGAATAATTATTTATTTTGGATCTGTTGCAGAATTAATATGACATGGTGGTTGTTGCATAAATATTTTCTTTTGTTTTCCTTTTTTCTCTGCTGCGATATCAATGAGAAGTGTGTAAAATCTGTTATGTTTTACTGATGTTGTTGTAATAAAATGATGATGCGTTCCATCCCACTTTTGTCACAATTCTGTTAAATGATGATTGAAGTTGTTTTATGAATGATAATGCTGCGATAATGTTGTTGCAATGAATGAATGATGTGACCTGCTGAATCTGTAGTTGTGAAGATGAGTCATGAGGACTGTCTTAGTTCTACAATTTGATAGTTATGCTATCAGACTCATGGATTCCATATCTTCCTTTCCCACTACCAGAAACTCGGTTCCGACAGCTATCCCTTGAACATTCTGGATGAGATTTCTTTCACTTTGATGTTGCTGGGCAGGGTAAAACCTGTCTGTGCCGGTGCTTAGGGAGATCGAGCTGGTTTGGCATCGACAGTGTGAGAACCCCTGTTGACGAGGATTTTTTGGTGGGTTTTTTCCAACAATGATCATCATCATCATCATCATCATCATCACCATCACCATCACCATCATCATCATGATAAGCATTGTCATCATTATCATCATCGTCATCATCATAATCATTGGCACTGTCATTGCCATCATCAATGATCATCACCGTCGTCATAAACAAAACCATCGACATCATCATCATCGTTAGTGATGATGATGTTGATAGCTAAATTATCATTGTCATTGTAGTCGTCAGAATTATAATGATCATTGTATGTATGGTGATCATCGTCATCATAGAGAAAATCATCGTCAATAGACCCTTTCTTGAAAAAAACTTGTAATATGAGTGTAATATGGTGACCATTTCGAAGTTTGACACACAAAGGATGCTTAATAAATCCCACTATCAAGAAGAATTGAGACAACTAGCATAAGTAAGTAATAAGGTTAGATGGAATTCATTGTATAATACAATTCATTTCTTACAAATACTTAAATCTTGAAAAATATGTAAAATTCATTTAATTACAACCTTGATAAATAGGAAATTGAACACGAAATTGTTCTTGTCTTATAATTATTTTTAAAATTTCTTCTAAAATAGAAACCATTTTTTTTAAATAATTAGGATTATTCAATAGATCCTAGAGTGGGTAGTTACAAATTATGGATTACATGTGTTAATGGTTAGGAAATAGTGTTTATAAGGTATAGGTTTTATATATTATAGTATTTACAAGGGTAAGAATTAGGATTTATAAAAAAAATTCAAGTATTAAGGGTATTAGGTAATAGGATCTATAACTTACAACTTAATAATTATTAGGAGTGGAAAGTTATCAAATGTTGAGTTGAAACATGATGGAAGTAAAGGGGTCATAAGGGATTATCAAAGTTAAAAGTATAGTGGTTGCAAGGTTTTGTATTATCAATGATTAGGGGTTATAAACCTAGTAATTAGTATTAGGTAATTACTATAACTAGTAACTTATTACCTTTTATAACCCCTTAATTGCACCACCACATTAATGCACACATAAATGAATATACTACATGATGAACATAGTTCCTAGGATATATCTTCATATCAATTATGTCATGGTTCTCATCTATCATTAGTACATGTGAACAATTTTCCCATATCAAAATGTCGCCAGGATGAACATGTTGATGATGATCATCATGATTATTCTAATGAGTATGAACGTGATGATGATTATGAAGATGAACATGATGATGATGATGATTATAACATTGACGATGATGAGGATGAGGATGAGGTTGATTATAATGTCGATGATGGTGATGACGAAGATGGTGATGATGAGGATGATGATGATGATTATACCATTAATGATCATAAAGATGAATATGAAGATAGTTGCGATTATTGTAATGAGGATGACATGATGATGATGATTTCTATTATTCCAATGAGTATGAACATAATGATGATGATGATGATGATGAAGATGAGCATGATGATGATGATGATTATAACATTGACAATGACGAGGCTGGGGATGAGGATGAGGTTGATTATGATGTCGATGATGAGGCTGAGGATGAGGATGAGGTTGATTATGATGTCAATGATGACGATGATGAAGATGTTGATAATTAGGATGATGATGATGATTAATATACCATTGATGATCATAAAGATGAAGATAACGATGGTTGTGATTATTCTAATGTGGATGACATGATGACGATGATTATTATTATTATAATGAGTATGAACATGATGATGATTATTATTATTATTATTATTATTATAATGAGTATGAACAGAGGCTCGAAGGGACCATGGTGAAGAGGAAATAACAATTGATTTTCAAACTTTCACTAAATAGTATGGTATAAAGTATGAGCAAATGGCGAATATGTGATGAATTGTCACGGAATCCAATGGTGCAGAGCGAAAAAATGGAGATCGGTGGCCTAGAATGTGTCCGCTTCGTGAAGATGCAAGAAGGATAAAGACATACTGGATGTTTGATGAGACGTGAAGATCAACGTTCGTCGATCCAGCTTGATGAAATCCACGGTCATTGTGAGCTCCACCCGGTAGACTTGCACGCTTGATAAAATGAAGGAGCCCAGCGGAATTAGGTATGTGCCGCTTGATCCGACGGCTGGGAAATAAAGGTGAATTACATCGATGATCATGGATGGTTCCGGAGCGGGAAGTTGCGTGGTAGTTGGATATAAAAGGTGGTAGCAGAATGGAAACCACGGGACACGTGGTCGATTGTGGTGCATTCCGGAGGCAAAAGCGGTTTCGTGGAAACCGCCGAGGGGGGCCTCCGGAGTGGGGTCCTATATAAACAAAGTTGACTTGCTCAAGTATTATTTTATTGGTGTCGGACGAATGAAAAGGACCTGCATGCTCGTCAACCTCTACAGTCAATTTCGAACACATGCAGCCACAGTAACAGGTAAGGCTCGAACGCTCAAAATTCATCCATCTAATTGCCATTATTGACTGAATTATGGACCAAGGGAAAGATTTGGAAGGGTTTAGTCATATTTTGGATGACAGAGAAGACTATCTGGTTGATAGGGACAGAGGAGTGTGTGACCCTTTCTTGTCCGTGGGAAGTGTATCAGTTAGCAAGGAGAGGTTGTGGAAATACAATTCACAGGGTAATGATGTCCTAAATGTTTGTAAATCGTTTTTATATTATTTTTCTATCGAGCAAACCCTGTATTTTCCTGAGTTCACAGAATGGTGTGCAGTTAACTATTCCCCTTCTCAGAGAGTCATTGTGAGTCAGTCTATGTCTAGGATACTATGCAAGATTGACACCAAAGTCATCTGTGAAAACCTGAACTTGCCCGATAAATACCCTGAAAGTCATGAACCTATAAATGAGTCCATTTTAGCCGAAGTGTATAAAAATTGTGAAACCGAGGTTCGTTGTGAATTCTTGTCAAATATTCTTAAGGATGGTCAGTCATTAGATGGTCTTTTCTCACCATACCGTGTTTGTATTTTCAGAGATGAAGTTCAATTAGTGGTATCATTAGTCTGTCAAGTCTTGGGTCTAGATGATGATTGTCATGTAAATGAAGTCATCCTGGGATTTCTGTTAAAAATAAGTTCATTGAGTTTTGAGTCTCAGTCAGTTCGTGTATTCAGTCTGGATGAATACTTGGCAGAAGCGATACATCTTCAATTGAGTGAATTTCCAAAAGTTAGGTTCTTCAAGTTTCAAACTTATTTACTGAACCTGTTGCTGTGTTCGAACGTCACCGAGTTGTAGTTTTTAAGTACCATGTTCTCTACAGATTTGCCCAAGCAAATCAGCATGTTTGAATTTGCAAATTCAATCATGTCAGAAATATACAAGATGTTATTTGATGAAATGTTACCCTGGGTCTTAGAAGAGATGAAATGCATGATGCAGCCCTCACCTGAGGATCGACTCGGAGATTGGTTCCTTTCTAAGGATTCCATTGTTTTGAGGATATATGGATTTACTGGGGAGCCTTATAGGTTACCTGCTTTCCTTACTCCCAGAATTTTTGCATTAGAGTTTATGAGACAAAGGTTGCATTCAGAGGAAGAACATTTTGGGGCCTTTAAGAAATCTTCAAATATCAGGTTCCCTCTCAAAGTTGGTTCTTTTATTTTCAAAAGTAAAGGTGCCCTAGTGTTTATAGAAAAATTGTTGAGAAGCATGGAATTTTAGAAAGAGCAAAGGTTAAATTATGATCCCCATCATATAATTTCCCTGAGAAAGCAGGAAAACAAAAACAAGCCATTTGACCACCAAGTTATTGAAGGCCTGAGCGGGACAGCCAATTTGTCTCATTTTACAGAAATTCCAAGATCTGATGAAAGTGCAGGTGTTATACCAGTTGCAGTACCTCAAGTGACCGAGGGTCCTAATATTTTGATTAAAAGGAGTCTGTCTGAAATTTAAAGCATGGAAGTGGATGACGAAGGGTCACACAAAAAGGAAAAATTGTTTCAAGTTGGTGAAGTTTTAAGTGAAGAGATTTCAGAATATTTAAACAGAGTTGCTTTAGTTCCAACAAAATATGTACAGGTAAATCATTTTTCTTTTAAAGGTGTAGATAGTTCAGAATCAAGCCCAATTTTCAAGTCCAAAGAGGAACTCATGGCCATTTATATGGAGAAAAGAAAACAGTCCCTAGAAGAGACAAGGAATTTACTCCCGCGGGTAAGGAGTTTGAACAATCTGAAAACCTCTTTGGTTTATACCAGAGATATAGAAAGAAGTACCTTTAAATTGGCCATGGTAAATGATAAGAAGATGTCAGAGATAGAAGTAAGATTAGACAAGATTAGTGTACCTAACAAAATACAGCTACATAAGCAAACAAGTTACATTATTTATTCAGATCTATTGCAAGCTATGAGGAGAATCAATAAGTTACAAATTTTAGTAGACAAGTTAGAAGTTCAGTTAAAACATGAAAAAGTTGAAAATAAGGCCAATGCCATTCAAATTAAAAAGCTACAAGCAGATATTATCAGTTCAGGAAATGAGAGAGATAACACCCAAGCAATCAAAAGACTGTTGGAAGAAAAGGACAACACCCTCCATGTTTTGAAGAAAAAGCTGAAGATCCCAAATACTGAACATGTTCAATCATCCAAATTATTAGCGGTACAAGAAGAGAAGGACAAGATCTACCAGGAGATGATGGAGCATAAAGGAAGAGCTGTCAAATTACAAGAGGAAAATGAAAAATGGGAAACAGAACGGAGTGAACTAATATCACAAATCTCTCTACTGAAAAAGGATCAAAACGATGAAAAAGAGATCATGGAGGAATTGATGAGTCAAACTCCCACTGATGAGGACCTATCTATTGTAAACATTGAGAAACCATTAAATGCTTTTTCTGCAGATGACTTATTAGTACCCATGTCCCAGGTCTGCCTAAAGGATGAAGAAATAAAAGAGTTAAAGATGGAAAATGAAAAGATCAAGTCCGAGTTAGCCAAAGTGAAAGAGAATAAAAATAAAATATTTCAAGATAGAAATCAGCTACAAAAGAAATTTAATGAATTGAAGGAAAGAAACATCAGGAAGGGTCCTCTCTAGGGGGTGAAACATATAATTTGGGATACATTATCCGTAGAAATTACTAAATTCAGGCACTATTTAAAATTCATTGATGATCAAAGTATATTGATCAATCGGGCCAGTCAAAGACTGAAGTTAGTAAATGAAACTATGGAGAGGAAACCCCTTGCCACGGTCCAGAATGTGTTAAATTTCTTAAATTCATTAACATATCAAAAGTTGCATGATATAGGAGTAAAGGACAGAATATCGATGGTACTATGGGCCAAAAAGTTTATCCATAAGCATCATTTGATGAAGGCATTCTAGGACAAAGCTGATGCAATGATCTCACAGGTTGATGACTTCAAACAGGCCTTCAAAAAACTATTTGAAGACGTCCTTCCTTCCTTTTGGGATGAAGAGGGACAAATGTTTTCTCAAGAGCACTATCACAACCTCAAAGTCGAATGGATCATTCCAAATTTGATGATCTGGAAAAGGGCCTGACAGGGAAAGTCATCGTGGATAAATTGACAGAGGATTTTGAGATATTACAGGAGTTCCAGATCATTAGAGGAAAGCTGCCTAAAGTGTCATATGAAGCCTACATGGAGCTGGAGGTGTCCATCTGGGAGATGATTGAATATGATATTCCCAGCACGGAGTAATGGAGAGCCATAGAGAGATTCAGGAAAATGAAGTACATCCTTCATTCATGAAAACAGGTGTTTCCCACGGAGGAGCTGCTTGGACGAGGCCATGTTACCAAGTTGATTTTAACTTAATGATCTATTAGGATCAAAGCTAGTAGTTTATTCCTAGGAGTTAGGAATTTAGTTACAAGACTTTGATTATTCAGTTCTTCAATTATAAATCTTCTTGGAAGATGAGATGATTTTATGTATATAAGTGCATTTATTTTATGTGATGGGGGTTGGAACCCATCTCGTTGTTGAATGTTTCTTCTGAAGACATATATTTTTGAATAACAAAGAAATGCATAAGAGTTATCAGAGATTTCTGCGTCATTTACATTACAGTCCATATTGCTCTTCTTTCTGTGATTGTTTTTTCCCAATGTAACATTTCATTCTGTTTTTCTTCATATCTGAAAACATAGTGTTGAATGATTGGAATTCATAGTGTTTATGCTCTGATCGTCGTTTCAGATATTTTATACATTTTCCACTAAAGTTAATATAGAATCCATCTTTGATGCTCTATATTAATGGGCTGTTCATTGTCTCTTCTGTCTCACCTGACCTAAATGAATGACTATGATGGAATGGTTATATTGCCTTCGATAAAAATCTTATGCATGCGTCTTTGTGATATCTTTACGTATATGTGACCCCATTGCCCAATGGTTATGTGTATTGTTTCAACCATTTATACAATCTTTGAAGTGTTGATTTATATCTGGCCTTGTTAAATCTGTATCTGAGAGATTCCTCTCGAGAAAGGGAAGCCAGTTTCTTTCTAAAAGTGGTTTTGTTGTTACCTTGGAATATATATTTTACAACCTGGGTACATTCTGAGTGTTAACAAACTGGCGCTGTTTCCAGGGAACGAAAGTGCACGTCTGCCCTAGGGAAAATGACAAAGTTGAAGAAGATTTCTGTAGGAAAACATGAATTTTTACCTGTAGAAAGGTTGTATATTTTCCCTGGTGACTCCATTGTAAAACTTTTTCAGAACCTAAGGAGTCATTCTGGCTTCGAGAAGACACACACGAGGTAATTCTGATACCAAAGTTTTAAAAAGTCTTCAAGATCTAGAAAAGTTATTTAAGAGAAAAGATAAAGAAAAGATAGGTTTTCCTTTATTTGGTGCATCATCTTCTCAAAATTCCCCTATTGATCCAGAATGGGAAGTTAACGTTGGAAAACGTTTGTTGAAACCAAATCTGAGTCAGATCTTAAGAATACTGAGTTTAATTCTCATAGATTAGAGTCTTATTTGTTGGATTCCCTTTGGAGAGATTTACAACAAACTACAAAAGCTAAAACCTTTGTTGTTCAAAATACTCAAAAATATTCAGTTCCCTCGAACCCACCTAGACCCATGGTAGCCAGATTTGCTCCCTTGCGCTTACCTGCTTTATTAAATGACCTTCCTTAGAATTATTCCCAAAGAATTTCATTATTTGATGGAGAAGGTGACGTAACCGCAAAGCAGCATGTTGCCAAGTTTGAAGATTTCATTGACTTAGAAGACATTGATTATCCAGATGTCAAAATGCGGTTGTTTACTCAAAGTTTGTCAGGTGAGGCAAAGAAATGGTTTAAATATTTTCCAGATGGATCCATAATGAATTTTCAGGCCTTCCAGAATGCATTTCTAGATAGGTGGGATGATAAACAAAATCCTTTACAGCCCTTGTCTCAGTATAACAGTCTCAAAAAAGGAGGTTTCGAATCTGTCCATGAATTCTCCAGCAGGTTCATGAGGGTTTATAATTCCATTCCGGAAGATATAAAACCTTCTATGGCCACTTCCAAGTTACATTATGCTGGAGCCTTTGACAATGATTTTGCATTCTCATTAAGAGAAAGGAAATTGGCAACCCTTGCTGCAATGTTTACAGATTCTTTGGAAGTAAAGGAAAATATGATGGCAAGTGGAAAAATGAAGCATAGAGATATGGATAGAAGGAAAAAGGATGAAAATTTTCCTTCGGCCTCTTGTTCTACTAATGATGTCAAATTTGAAATGATGTTGAAAAAGATGGAAAAAATGATGGACAGATTAACTATGGACATGTTGCAGCTGCAACCGTTCTCCCCAAATCTCTTAAATTTTGGGCCCCTCCTCATGATGGAATATTGCTTCAGGTCATTTTATCCTTGATTGTTGATCATGTTTTAAGTTTGGATATTCTTAATGATTTATATGCAGCCTGTTGCCGGATTTTGTTTGTGTTTTAATTTTGCAGCGGGTCACAGAGTTGAGTTTAGTATTGCTAATTGTTCTATGATGGGTCGCCGTTTTGAAGGCGAAATGGTTTTTTGACTGCTGTTGAATTTTTTTTGGGATTTTCGAACACTTATTGTTTTTCTAAGTGATCAGGCCTCAATTTTTTGTTTAATCAGAATCCTTAGCCATTTTCCTCTTCCACCATTGCGGCTCCCAAAGCAGTTTGGCACCCGAAGTCCAAAACGATCCGCCTGCCGATGCGTGTTGACTCTTTTTCGCAGCGGACCTGTAGTTGTTTCCCTTCTTCTATTGCGGCTAGGAGAGTCATTTATCCCCCAATTTAATTGTCTTCTGACTTCCGACTAAAACCTTTTCCCTCCTGCGTTTCAGGTGTCTCTAGTTTTTTTTCCTTTCCACCGTTGCGGCTCTCAAAGTCCTTTAGCTTCTGAAGTGTAAAGTCGTCCGACTTCTGATTGAGATTTTCCTGCCCGCGTTTTGCGTGACTTTAGCCCTTGTATTTTCCACCGTTGCAGCTAGGAAATCCTTTTCGCATCCAATGTCAAAGCCTTCCGACTGCCGATCTAGAACTTTCCCGCCCAGGGCTTAATCAAAACTCTTTCCAGATCGAGAGATGCACCTGGCCGTTTTCTTGTGGATTAGCTATTTCAGGTGGTTAATTTTAATGTTTAAAACGCCATTCCAATGAATGATACTTGTCAGTTGATTGTAGGTGGATTCGGGAGATCGGTCAAACTACCATGGCGTGGAGGATGACGGACCATTTGGTAGAGGCAGGGCCGAAACTAACAAGATCGCAAGGAGGACAAATGAAGGAAAAAGACAAAATGAATAGTGACATAGGAGCAGCTCTGAAAGGTCTGGTAGTCACTCAACCAATCTTGAGCATGCGCAAAAAAGATAGAGGAATATGAAGCGTTGAGGAACTAGAAGGCCAGACGTTTGGGGGGCAGCCCAAGTGGTCTGCAGTTGTAGTTTAAATTTTTGAAAGTAGAACTTAGACAGGGGGATTTTTCCCTGGAAGAATTTGTAAACCATTCGCTTGTAAGAGGAACTATTTCATTTTACAATCAGAAACTGCAACGTTTGCCTGCTGGAGGAAGCGAAATGTGGAATGTATCAATGTGATTAAATGAACAATGTTGAAGGGGAACTATTTCATTTTCAGCTGTGTTTCATTAACTGTGAGAGTGTTTAACTTCCTGAACCTACGTTCTTGTTGAATGCTTTTCAGTATATTTTGTGATGTTTTCCACTGTGAGTAATGAATGTTGTTTATAAAACAATTGGCTAACTGGTTGTTCAAAAATCTGAAATTGTTCATGTGTCCTGAAAGAAGTGTCAGCTATCTGTAACTTTTCGTTATGCATGTAAAAAACATATTACTCACCATTGAATGATAATCCTGCTCCCTAGGGATAGTTTAGGTAGTTAGTTTATTTTCTTGTTGTATGTGATTTAGATGCTAGTGAGTCTAAGACGAGAGGTAAGAACATGCGCATCACATTGTGACTGCTCCTCGCATCTTATCGCCCTGCATGATTAATTAGGCACTTGCATTTCATAGCTTAAGTAAAAATACAAAAAATACACGGTGGACCGGGCTGCAACTGGTAAAGCCTTTGTTTTTGTTACTTTGACCTACGGTAGCCAGACCGCAAACTGGATGGATTCCCCATACCAAACAGTCACGGGCTAGTTGGGAACGTCGACTGGGGAGAATTCCTTACTGTTGTTGCCTGCGAATTTCAGGGCCTCAACAGTTTTGGCGCTAGAAGGAGGGCCGCCAATGTATGGCTGGCCAAGGAAACCCATTTTCCCGAGATTATTCCACCGGTAACAGTTCTGAGAGCAGTGGGTTCCATAATCCAATTCTGGAAGAAAGAGAACATCTATATTCTGTTGGCAATGAAATTGTTAATGATCTGAGAAGACACACCAGGGCACATGTAAAGAAGATTGGAGGATTGCCAATCATCCCTGAATTTCCCAGAAGAGAGTATAAAAAGAAAGATCGTCCTATAGCGGAAGACTCAGTGTTGGTTGGAGACTGGGAAGAGCTTGTAGAAATAGCCTTACAAGAAGTTGTACTGCCTTTGAACCAATAAGGCCCAAATACCCCTCACAGTTCTCCTGTTCGCACTCCTATTGGCTCACCTCCTCACTCTCCACCTAGACTCATGGCAGGATTAAATGCTAATCCACCACCCAACCCACCTAATCCACCACCTGCATGGAGAGCCATATCACCATTAAACCTAACACCTCCATTACACGACCTACCTCAAGCCTTTGACAAGATGTTGCCCAATTTCGACCCAAATGAGAAAATACTAGTAGATGATCATATACAAAGTTTTTATTTGGAAATTGAAGGATTAAGGGCTGGGGAATATGAAGATGTAGTCTGCAGACTTTTCCCGCATACCCTTAAAGGAGCTGCAGCGTCATGGTACTTTGGATTTCCTGCTAAGTCTATCCCTGATTGGGATACCTTCGAAATAATTTTTAGAAGTAAGTATGCAACTCAGAAAACTCATGCAGCTCTCATGAAAGGGCTGTGCACGTTGAAGAAAGAAAGAAAAGAAAAGGTGCACAGTTTCACACAAAGGTTTGCAGCATATCTCAAGAATTTCTCTGAAACAGATAAGCCTTCGGACAAGGTATTGATTGAGTATTATACTTCCGCTTTAGGCCCTGATTTGGCCATGTTTTCCAAAGGCAAGGCCAAGCCTACTTTGACGAAAACAAATGAAGAGGCAGAAGTAGTGGAAGTGGAAAGAGAAAGTATTGAATATTATCCAGAACAATCAGGAGAGAAATGTGCAGGAAGAAAAGCCTTATTGTTTACTAAGCCTAAGGAAGAAAAGTCACCAGATTTGGAAAATATGGCCAAAATGATGCAGAAGCTTTCCAACAAAATTATAGATATGGAGAAAGAAAAGGAAGCACAAAAGTTTTATAAGCCATATTATAAGAAAAGAGAGGATAACCATCAGTCTCAACCTCCTCCTCACAATACTGCATCTATGAATCTAACAGAGGTCGACATGGACAATTTCTGCACTTTCCACCAACAGCCACACTCTGAAAAGAATTGTCCTCAATGGATAAATTCGATGACATTGGTCATGAATCAGCTCTTAGATTCCAGATTAACAGAAGAGGGAGCTGAAGAAAGAAAAGAAAATACTACTTCAACGAAAGAGTAGGAAGAGGAAACTATGGTTTTGTGGGATTTTGTTTCATTATTTGATGCTAAAGAAGAAAAGAATCAGGGGTTCAAGGGTGTCATGGAAACCAACGTGGCAACAAGGAGCCAAGGGCCAATTAAAGAAAACAGTCTCATTTTACCAAAGATTAAAAGGCTGCAAAGAAATGTAAAGAGATTTCAAAATAAATCCTTGGCTGATAAGATTCCAGAATTCACTATTACCAGCCAAGATTCGAAGCAAAATAATACGTTGGCTAGGCCAGAGGAAGGAAAGATGAATGCTGATAAACCTTATCCTATTGAGCAGCCGCTGGATTATGACATCGTGGAGGATTTAAAGAAGGTAAAAGCGAATGTTCCACTATTCGAAATGTGTAAAGTGAGGTAGCAAAAAGAAAGACTGTTGAGAGAACTTGAAGCATCGGATGAGAAGCTTCCCACGGACAATCAGCCTCAGGAAGAAGAAGAAATTGGAGAAACCAGCATTGGAGGTAAGTCTAAAAGTAAACATCCACCTTTCCTCCTCACATTTGAAATTTTTAATCATAACGTGCACAATTGTCTGGTAGACTCAGGAGCATCAGTTAATGTCATGCCCATATCAGTCTGTAAAAATATAAATGGGCGTCCTAAGCCATCCACGTGGAGGGTTGTTCAGTTGGATAGGATAGATGTAAAGGTAATTGGTGAGATGGAAGATGTCCTAGTCCGTATGGCATCCAATGACAAAGTATGCCAAGTTATTAACATCGTGGTGGCTGATATACCAGACGCTTATGGTCTTGTCCTGAGCAAAGATTGGTCGACCAAATTAAATGAATATTTCGCCTCAGATTGGTCGCATCTATGGTTTCCATACAAAGGGAGTCCAAACCAGATTAAGATTTTAAGGGAGCCTCACATGAGATACAATGTTAATCAACTGAATGATAAGAATGAACCAGTGGATTCTGTATTGGGAAACTATTTTATTGAGTTAGAACCAGGAAATTACCAAGCAGAAGAAGCCAGCAACACATCAGACACCCATCCTGATCTCCTTCGATTCTCACAGGCTGATGAGTTTGACTATAATATAGTAATTTTATTAGTAGTGATTTTTAGACTTTGTTTTTTGATGGCTCTAAGACATTAGAGGGGTCAAGGGCTGGTTGTGTCCTAATCGACCCCCAGAAGAATAAACATTTTCTCTCATGTAGATTAGAGTTTGATTGTACTAATAATACAGCTGAGTACGAAGCACTGGTGCAGGGACTAAAGAAAGCGATTGAATTAAAGGTAAGTAATCTAAAAGCTTTTGGGGATTCTGAAATTATTGTGAAACAAATCCAGAATCAAATACATTGTGTTTCCCCTCACTTGAAAGCTTACCAAAATGAGGTATGGGACCTGCTTAAATGTTTTAATTCATTCAACATTATTTCAATTCCCAGAATTAAAAACGCAGCAGCTGACCTGTTGGCCACATCAGCCGCTAGGCTCGTACCTACTAATAATCGATGTTCTATCGAACTGCTTTTCAGGCCCTCGGTACCAGATATGATCACCAATTTGTGAGTGTTCGATGATGATCAACAAATAATAGAATGCTTGACAAATGACGAGGTCTTTAAAGGAGCCATTATAGATGATGAGGAACATCAAGCCGAGATGAAATATGAGAATTTCATTCCTAAAGGTGTCAGAACGTTAGAAAAAATGTTCGATTTAAATGAAAAGTTTAGAAGACCAGCCAACGTAAAGACCCACAGCTCATCTCTACAGTTCGAGCTGATAAATTTAGGGATTGAGACGAATCCCAAATTTGTGAATCTCGGCAAGTGTTGTTCACCAGCAGAAAGAGACAAATTCATCAGTCTATTTAAACAATATAAAGATGTTTTCGCATGGACGTACGAAGATTTGAAAACATACGACACCAGCATCATCAAGCATGATGTCCCCATTAAAGCAGGCGTCAAGCCATATCAGCAACCATTAAGAAAAATGCATCCAAAATTGGAACCGCTGATTCAGAGTGAAGTGAAGAAATTATTGGATGCTAGAATCATTTTCAAAGTCAGACACTCTAAGTGGGTATCAAACCTGGTACCCGTAAGAAAAAAATATGGAGAGATCAGACTGTGCGTGGATTTCAGGAACTTAAACCATGCATCAAAAAAAGATAACTATCCTGTTCCACCCATGGAGCAATTGCTACAAATGGTATTTGGTTCTGAACTGTTTTCATTATTGGATGGTTTCTCTGGCTACAATCAAGTGTTAGTAGCCGAAGAAGACAAATTAAAGACAATGTTCAGGACCAAATGGGGAACCTTTGCCTATAGGAGAATTCCCTTTGGGCTTATAAATGCTGGAGCAACCTTTCAGAGAGCTATGGGCATAGCTTTCCGCGGATTGATTGGCCGAAGTGCTGTAGTATACCTTGATGATATTACAATATTCTCGAAGCGAAGAGAAGAGCACGCGTTTCACTTAAGGTAGATTTTTAAACACTGTCGGAAATACGACATCTCACTCAATCCTAAGAAGTGTGTGTTCGCTGTCACAGAGGGCAAGTTGCTGGGTCACATAGTTTAGAAAAAAGGAATCTCTATAGATACAGAAAGAATTAAGGCTATTGAACAAATCCCCTTGCCCCATAATAAAAAGGGGATGCAATCATTTATGGGAACGATAAATTTCATGTGAAGGTTTGTGCCTGATTTTGCTCAGATTGTCAAGCCGTTGCAGCAGATGGTAAAGCAAAATGCACTATTCAAGTGGACCGAAATTGAGAAGAGTGCATTCAACAAAATCAAAACTGCTGTTGCACATGCACCCTCCCTGAAAATCCCAAATTTTGACAAAGATTTTATCTTGTATACCTTCGCATCTGATGATTCACTAGCAGCTGTGCTCACCCAAAAGGAAGATGGGGGGGATGAATTCCCAATATCCCTTATGAGTACTATTCTACAGGGGGCTGAATTGAATTACCCAGCTATTGATAAACAAGCTTACGCGGTATTCAAATCAGTAAAGCAATTCAGACCTTATATTTTAAAAGATAGGACCAAGGTGATCGTCCCCTACCCCGCTGTAAGGTATCTTCTTATACAAAAAGAGTTAGGAGAAAGAAGAGGCAACTGGGTAACAGCTCTTCAAGAATACGACCTTGAATTCAAGCTAGCATCGATAGTTAAAGGACAAGGGTTGTGCAAACAGATGACTGAAAATGGAAAAAATGAAGAACACGCCTGGGAAGATGAAGCCGAATTACATGTAATGGAGGTATGTCCTTTGTTTACAGCTCCCGAGTCTTGGTATAGAGACCTTGTGCGTTACATGCAGGTAGGACTGTTGCCAGAACATTGGAATTCCAAGAAAAGGAGAGCGCTGCATCTTAAATCAGCCACATATCAACTTGTTGAAGGAGTATTATTCAGAAAGAATTATGACGGGGTTCTTCTCAGATGCTTAGAAAAGGAAGATGCGAAGAAAGTGATGGCAGAATTGCATGACGGTCCTGCTAGAGGACATTATTCAGGGGATACCATAGCCCACAAAATCCTCAGGGCAGGTTACTATTGGCCTACGCTCTTTAGAGATGCACACGCACATGTCAGGAAGTGTGATATTTGCCAAAGGTGTAGTGGGAGACAACCTAAAGTAGCAGTACCTCTAAAGCCTATGATAATCATGGATCCATTCGAGCAATGGGGACTGGATATTATTGGAGAAATAAAACCGAATTCCTCTTTGAAGCACAAGTACATTCTGACCGCTACTGATTATTTCACTCGCTGGGTCGAAGCCATCCCGCTGCGCAAGATAAATGAAGACGAGGTCATCAGTTTCCTACAAGACCACATCATGACCAGGTTTGGAGTTCCAGTTTCGTTAGTTTTTGATAATTCCAAGTACTTTTCATCAATTAAATTGACTTCTTTTTCTCATGATAAAGGGATAAAATTGCATTATTCTGCTAATTACTATCCACAAGGAAATGGCCTGGCTGAATCCTCCAACAAAAATATGATTAGAATTTTAAAGAAGACTGTGGTAGAAAACCAGAGGAGTTGGCACTCAGCATTACCAAATGCCCTTTGGGCTGATAGAGTCACCCCCAAGTCTGTGATTGGAGTGTCTCCATATACCCTTGCCTATGGTATAGAAGGCATCCTTCCTCCCAATATCATGCTACCATCTTCCATACTAGCTCAAGAGTCTAGGGGGTCGGATGATGAAGTTTTGCAAATAAGAATATATAATTTCCTGAAAGCAGAAGATGCTAGATCTAAAGCCAAAGAACGCTTTAAGCAACAGTAGGAGTTAGTTAAGAGATGGTTCGACAAGCATAAAGCTGGAACAAAAGACTTTGAAGTAGGAGACTTAGTCCTCAAATGGGATCACCCCCATGATGAGAAAGGAAAGCACACTAAATTCCAGCAGTTGTGGGTAGGCCCTTATCAGATAGTGACAAAGCTTCGCCCTTCTACTTATAAGTTGCAAGATCTGCAAGGGTGGGAAGAGAACTTACCAGTAAATGGTTTGGTCCTCAAGCCATATTTTTCCTGAGTTTGTTTGAATTCTTCTGTCTTGTATATAAATAATCTATTTGGCTATCTTTTGAGTCATGTTTTACAGTTTGTTTTAGTTTGTTTTTCTTGATTCTAATAAAGGGGATGAACCCGCGGTTGCATAGCAAACATTAAAATGTTTGGGAATGATAAACATTTTTGGGTCTTAGACTGTGTGTTTTGTATAAAAGAATTTCTTCCAGTTTAGTCATTTTCTCGAATAATTCGGTGTGCATTGAAGTCCTGCTTAACCCCTGTGAAATAAACCGGATTCAAAGAGTCTGGAGTACTATGTTGAGGCTCCATCCACGTCACACTTAAAATGTTCTAAGGAGCGACAGCAGAGGACCCATGGAAAGGAGCAAGGTGAACAGTATATTAAATATAAATGATCCCATGCCAAGAAATGAATGCCAAAAGGAAAATAAAGAGTAAAAAACTCCTATGAAAGCATCATAAATCAATGCAGGTGATGAATCATAAGTATTAAATTGCCGAAATATCCTCTTCGTCCGTGAGCTAAAACTTGAAGTACACCACTCACACAAAAGGACACTATGGGATAGAGGATCCTGAATTAAGATTTAGTAAGAAAGGCATGCAGGAGGACTCATATATAAAAGGGACAAAAGTCCAGAAGCACAAAAGTGCTAAAATGGCATGGGAATGAGGAACAAACGAATATTTCTATTTACCATATGCTACAATCCTGTGGGGTCCAAGCTATCAGCTACCTGAAGACAAAGGTAATAATGAAACTCATCCTCTGGCCTCAATAGAGTCATCTGGACTTGAAAATCTTGGTTTCCACTCTCCCAAATTGGACTATTATCAATGATTGAGGGCACACACTTCCAGCATTCGAGAAATCCAGAGAGCTGGAAGAATTCAATAGATGCATTTGTTGTTAAACAGTCTGTCACTCAAAGATTAATCACCCAGAGATCTAGGTTCACCAGGTAATCGCCAATTGTTGCAGCTGCAACCGTTCTCCCCAAATCTTATAAATTTTGGGCCCCTCCTCACGATGGAATATTGATTCAGGTCGTTTTATCCTTGATTGTTAATCATGTTTTAATTTTGGATATTCTTAACGATTTATATGCAGCCTGTTGCCGGATTTTGTTTGTGTTTGAATTTTGTAGCGGGTCGCAGAGTTGAGTTTAGTATTGCTAATTGTTCTCTGATGGGTCATCGTTTTGAAGGCGAAATGGTTTTTTGACTGCTGTTGAATTTTTTTGGGCTTTCCGAACACTTATTGTTTTTCTAAGTGATCGGGCATCAATTTTTTGTTTAATCGGAAGTCTTAGCCATTTTCCTCTTCTGCCATTGCGGTTCCCAAAGCGGTTTGGCACTCGAAGTCCAAAATGATCCGCCTACCGATGCGTGTTGACTCTTTTTCGCCACGGACCCGTAGTTGTTTCTCTTCCTCCATTGCGGCTAGGAGAGTCATTTAGCCCCCGATTTAATTGTCTTCTGACTTCCGACTAAAATCTTTTCCCGCCCACGTTTCGGGTGTCTCTAGTTTTTTTTCCTTTCCGCCGTTGCAGCTCTCAAAGTCCTTTAGCTTCCGAAGTGTAAAGTCATCCAATTTCTGATCGAGCTTTTCCTGCCTGCGTTTCGTGTGACTTTAGCCTTTGTCTTTTCTGCCGTTGCGGCTAGGAAATCCTTTTCGCATCTGATGTCAAAGCCTTCTGACTACCGATCTAGAACTTTCCCGCCCAGGGCTTAATCAAAACTCTTTCCAGATCGAGAGATGCACCTGGCCATTTTCTTGTGGATTACCTATTTCAGGTGGTTAATTTTAATGTTTAAATCACCATTCCAATGAACGATACTTGTCGGTTGATTACAGGTGGATTCGGGTGATCGATCAAACTACTGTGGCGTGGAGGAAGATGGACCGTTTGGTAGAGGCAGGGCCGAAACTAACAGGATCACAAGGAGGACAAATGAAGGAAAAAGACAAAACGAATAGTGACATAGGAGCAGCTCTGAAAGGTCCGGCAGTCACTCAGCCAATCTCGAGCATGAGCATAAAAGATAGAGGAATATGAAGCGTTGAGGAACTGGAAGGTCAGACGTTTGGGGGGCAGCCCAAGCGGTTTGCAGTTGTAGTTTAAATATTTGAAAGTAGAACTTAGACAAGGGGCTTTTTCCCTGGAATAATTTGTAAACCATTCACTTGTAAGAGGAACTATTTCGTTTTACAATCAAAAACTGCAACTTTTTCCTGTTGGAGGAAGCGAAATGTGGAATGTATCAATGTGATTAAATGAACAATGTTGAAGGGGAACTATTTCGTTTTCAGCTGTGTTTCATTAACTGTGAGAGTGTTTAACTTCCTGAACCTACGTTCTTGTTGAATGCTTTTCAGTATATTTTGTGATGTTTTCCACTGTGAGTAATGAATGTTGTTCATAAAACAATTGGCTAACTGGTTGTTCAAAAATCTGAAATTGTTCATGTGTCCTGAAAGAAGTGTCAGCTATCGGTAACTTTTAGTTAGGCATGTACAAAATATATTACTCACCAATGAATGATAATCCTGCTCCCTAGGGATAGTTTAGGTAGTTATTTTAATTTCTTGTTGTATGTGATTTAGATGCTAGTGAGTCTAAGATGGGAGGTAAGAACCTGTGCATCACATTGTGACTGCTCCTCGCATCTTATCGCCCTGCATGATTAATTAGGCACTTGCATTTCATAGCTTAAGTCAAAATACAAAAAAGACACGGTGGACCGGGCTGCAACTGGTAAAGCCTTTGTTTTTCTTATTTGACCTACAGTAGCCGGACCGCAAACTGGACGGATTCCCGATACCAAACAGTCACGGGCTAGTTGGGAACGTCGACTGGGGAGAATCCCTTATTGTTGTTGCCTACGAATTTTGGGGCCTCAACAGGACAATAGGGGGTTCAATAGAGAACAAGCTGACCCTCAAATCAGGAATCCAAATTTTAGAAGACCAAATCCTCCTGTTCTTCCACAAAATAGGTAGAGAGATATAAGAAATCCAAGAAATCAGGAAGAATAGAAAATTTGACCACCATTTCCTAAGAATTATGTTGCTGATGAAGAGGATCCTACTGAAAATGAAATTCATCGTTTTGGAGAGCTGGATTCAGAGGTATATCTTACTGAAGAAGAGCATAACATGTTTGAACAGGAAAGTGGAAATGAAGAATTTGAGAGGGAAACAGAGCAGTATCAAAGGGGTTATTTACATGCTATGGATGATGTGCAGAGGAAAATCAGATTGAGAAACAGGGAAGTTTTTATAAATAAGGGGAAGGAAAATCCAAATCAACCCTCTACGAGTTCCCTAAATGTAGAAAATGGAAAAGAAGTACAAAAAGAGTCTCTTATAAATAAAGAAGCTGAAAATGAGATACAAAGAGACAAAAGAATAAAGCAAATGGCCCCAATTGATGTAGAAAGGGTTGGTTCCGGTTTTAATTTGCAAAATGAGCTTTCAAAGTTAAAAATCTCTTTCAGTTTGTAGATTTCTGCGGTAAGATAAGTTGTTGTAGGGTTTTTCCGGACAATCCACAGTAGACATTTTTAGGTCGACGTTTCGATTCCGAATCTGGAACCATCATCAGGACAAGAAGTCGAATGGTAAAGATGCATCTTTGGATTTAAATACCGGTTGGTGTTTTTTATAATTAAATTGGCCGACTAGTCCAAGGTTTAAGGGAGGAAAAAGATTATAGTTTGTTTTTTAAAAATTAGGTTAAATTACTTGTTTAATAATTGCAAAATAAAGATTTTGCAATTATTAAACAAGTAATTTAACCTAATTTTTAAAAAACAAACTATAATCTTTTTCCTCCCTTAAACCTTGGACTAGTCGGCCAATTTAATTATAAAAAACACCAACTGGTATTTAAATCCAAAGATGCAGCTTTACCATTCGACTTCTTGTCCTGATGATGGTTCCAGATTCGGAATCGAAACGTCGAACTAAAAATGTCTACTGCGGATTGTCCGGAAAAACCCTACAACAACTTAAAAATCTCTGTTTTGTTTAACGAGTTGTTGAAAAACAATGAATATAGAGACACTATAACAAAAATGGTCAAAGGTCAAGGGGAATCGCAATCTGATATTTTAGAGTTGAATGATGATAATCCTGCTATTTCATTTGGGTCAAAGATTGAAAATTTAGAAAGTGAAGAAGTCCCTCCTTTTTATTTGAGTCTGAATGGTCATGATAAGGTGGTCCATAATGCTATGTTAGACTCGGGTGCATCACATAATTTAATGCCGAAGGGAGTGGTTGAAAGTTTGGGATTGGAAGTAACAAGACCCTATAAAGATTTGTATTCGTTTGATTCCAAAAGAGTAAAATGCCTTGGTTTGATCAAAGACATGGTAGTGACTCTGAATAAATTGCCATCTAAAACTATAGTCATGGATGTGGTAGTAGCAGATATTCCACCTAAGTTTGGGGTATTGTTGTCAAGATCTTAGACTTCCAAGTTGAAAGGTAGTTTACAGATGGATATGTCATATGCTACGATTCCTGTTCGAGATGGGAGCAGAAGGTTATATAGTGAAAAAAGAACTCCTTATGTAGTAAGCAGTCAAGATAAACCTAAATTTCATCACATATATGCTGTTGATACTGATTTGGGGTCTTCTATTTTCTTTAATGATGTTGTCCCACATGATTTAGAAGAAGCACCGCGCAAGAAGTCTGAGGAAGATAAGGAAAAGGAAGTGATGGAACAGGATGCTTTGGAGGCGAAACAAAAAAGGGAAGGCCAGTGGATTATGTATTTTGACGGGTCTGCTGCAAAAATAGGTGCTGGAGCCGGTGTGTATATAATTTCTCCTATTCGGGATTTCAAAGATTTATCATATGAATTGACATTTGAATGCACAAATAATGTGGCAGAATATGAAGCTTTATTACTGGGATTGCACGCTTTGAAATATTTGGGAGCTCAAAGAATAAGAGTCTTAGGAGATTCAGAGTTGGTGATAAATCAAGTGAATGATAGCTATCAAACCAGGCATCCTCAGATGAGGGCCTATAGAAATGAAGTATGGGATATGTTTGGTAATTTTTTTACAGAGCATACAATTCAGGTAATTCCCAGACATGAAAATTTGGTGGCTGATTCTTTAGCTGTGGCTGCTGGAAAATTTGAAACCCCTGTTGCTGGTCAGAGGGAATACCAGGTGGAAATTGTGAATAGACCGTCTATTCCTGATAATTCTAAGTATTGGAAAGTATTTGAAGATGACATGCAGATCAGAGGTTTTTGGAACTCTCGAGAGAATTTGTGAACACTCCTATTGACACCGAAAATGAAAATGATGAGAGTTTTCAAGATAATGAAGAACTTGAGAAAGAGGGGAATGGTACTGAAAAATTGAAGGGAACCTTAGGAGGTAAAGATAGTATTCAATTAAAAAATAATTTCATACCAAGGGGTTTGATTCCTTTGGAAAAACTTTTTGATCAGAATGATGTGGCTAAGAATCCCAAAGTAAAGCCTGTGGAGAATGTTGTTGAGGATAGGAATATTGGCACTGAAGAGAGTCCTAAGATTATAAAGGTATCCAAGAACTTACCTGGAAAAGAAAAAGAACAATATGTGAATCTAATAAAAAAGTATACAGATGTCTTCGCTTGGAGTTATGAAGACCTTAAGGAATACAATACCTCTATCATACAGCATACTATTCCTATAAATCCTGGGGAGAAGCCTTTCAAACAAAAGCTCAGAAGGATAAACCCTAAGTTGCTTCCTATTATTGAGAAGGAAATTAAGAAGTTATTTGATGCCAAGATCATTGTAACTCTAAGATTTTCAAAGTGGGTTGCAAATCTGGTTCTTGTTAGAAAGAAAAATGGAGAAATCAGACTGTGTGTAGATTTCCGGAGTTTAAATAAAGTTTCTATGAAAGACAATTATCCTTTGCCAAAGATGTATCATATTTTAAAGAAAGTAGTCGGAGCTGAGAGAATTTCAATGTTGGCCGTTTTTTTTGGCTATAATCAGATCAAAGTTTTACCTGAAGATCAAGAGAAAACTACATTTACTACACCTTGGGGCACCTTTATGTATGCAAAGATTCCTTTTGGCCTAATGAATGCAGGGGCTACTTTCCAGCAAGCTATGGATATTGCTTTTGTAGGAGAAATTGGGAATTTCATGGTAATCTACATAGATGACATCACAGTCTATTCAAAATATGACAGAGAGCATTTGCATCGTTTAGAGAAAGTTTTCATAAAGTGTAGAAAATTTGGTATATCTTTGAATCCGAAGAAATCCAATTTTGCATTGGAGGAAGGAAAGTTGTTGGGCCATATAATATCCAAGGATGGAATAAAAATTGATCCTGAAAGGGTGAGTGCAATTTTGAAAGTAGGCGAACCCAGGAATAAAAAGGAAATACAATCTTTCTTAGGGCAAGTGAATTTTTTAAGAAGGTTTGTGCCAAGTTTTGCTGAGATCCTAATGAACATCACAAATATGTTGAAAAAGGGTCATGAGGTGAAATGGAATGCTGAAGCTAGAAAGCCTTTTTGGGAAATTAAGAAAGCAATATCAGATGCTCCTGTGTTGGTGAGCCCATATTTCACCAAAGATTTCTCAGTATTTTCATACGCTTCAGAATATACTATAGCAACAGTTTTATTGCAAAAGAATGATGCGAATTTGGAACAGCCCATGGCATTTTTTAGCAAAATGTTGAGGGATGGAGAATTGAAATATGACATCATGGAGAAACAAGCATATGCTTTAGTCAAAGCATTGAAGGATTTCAGATTGTATCTTCTGCATTCCCATATAATTGCACATGTTCCATCTGCTGCAGTAAAAGGGATTTTGACACAACCAGATCCAGAAGGAAGAAGGGAAAAATGGATATCTACATTACTAGAGTATGACGTAGAGATAAAGCCTACTAATCTGGTTAAAGGACAATGATTAGCGAAGATGATGCCTAATTCAAATTGTGAGGCTTTACAAATTAATTTCCTATCTCACTGGGTTCATCAGTTGGATACAGAAGTGGAAGTGATGGCTGATTTTGTGGCATCTCCATGGTATTCTGATATTGTTTACGTCCTTTGAAACCTACAAGAACCAGAAGGATTGAGTAAGTCAAGGGCGAGATCCATAAAATTGAAGGCTGCTAAGTTTTGTATTATAAATTAGTATCTTTATTGGAAGGATCCCGGAGGTGTGTTACTAAACTGTCTTTTAGAAAATGAAGCCCAGCATACAGTCAAAGAATTCCATAAGGGAGATTGTGGAGGACATCATTCTTGGAAAGTAACTGCAAACAAAATTCTGAGAGCAGGTTATTATTGGCCAACATTATTTTCAGATGTGTATAAAGAAACCAGCAAGTGTCATCAATGCCAAATTTTTGATGGTAAGAGAAAGGTACTTCCTCTTCCTTTAAATCCAATAACAATAGAAGCTCCTTTCCAACAGTGGGTTTTGGATTTTATTGGTGAGATAAACCCAAATTCGTCAGGACAACACAAATGGATTCTGACAGCCACAGATTATTTTACAAAATGGATTGAAGCAATTCCAACCAGAAGAGCCACTGAAATTGTAATCATGGACTTTCTTGAGGAAAACATATTGGCTCGTTTTGGATGCCCCAAAATAATAGTTACAGACAATGCAACCGCTTTTAAATCCAAGAAAATGATTGATTTCTGTCACAAGTATCATATAAGTCTCAATCATTCAACTGCCTATTATCCGCAGGGAAATGGGTTAGCTGAATCTTCAAATAAAAGCTTAGTAAGAATCATCAAGAAGCTATTGGAAGATAATAAAAAGTCCTGGCACACCAAGCTCAAGTATGCTCTGTGGGTTGACAAAATTAGTACCAAATGGTCAATCGGTATGTCTCCGTTCCAACTGGTATATGGAACTAAAGTTGTTTTTCCAGCGTCG
This sequence comes from Pseudotsuga menziesii, assembly GCA_001517045.1. Taxonomy (NCBI): domain Eukaryota; kingdom Viridiplantae; phylum Streptophyta; class Pinopsida; order Pinales; family Pinaceae; genus Pseudotsuga; species Pseudotsuga menziesii. The sequence goes on along the minus strand of LPNX010977007.1, from coordinate 159,335 downwards.
CTGGGTGTTCTGGTTATGAGATTTTTCAAGATCAGCAAGAAGAACCAAATCACATGCAAAGGAGGATAAATCATATTATTGAGCTAGAAGAATGAAGAAATAAGGCTTATGACAAGGTGCAGTTACATCAGGAAAAAATGAAAAATACTTTTGACAGGAGAATCAAAGAAGAACAGTTTCAGATTGATTATTTGTTCTTGAAGTGGGATGCTCCTAGAGAAGACAAACATGGGAAATTTGATCGCATGTGGGTGGGTCCTTATGTTGTTGCTGGATACAGAGGACAAAACGTATTTCTGCTAGAATATCCGAACGGGGTTCTTCTGGATAGTAACCCTGTCAATGGAAGGTATCTGAAACATTACCTGTCCTAAGGAGGAAGAAAAAAATTTGTATTATAGCCTGTAAATACTTATTTTTCTTGCAGGTCAATACGGAGGGTAGGACAAATGTATTTGAAGCCCGCGGTGAAGGCCCTAAGATTCAGGAGGCATGCCATTCCTTTCTAAAAATAAAAATAATATATCTATGAAAAACAAAAATAAGTTCTCTAGAAGTTAGTAGGAAAGATTAAAGATAGGCACCTGGTCTACGAGTTCTTTGATACCTCGCAGGGAGGATATCATCCCCAGATGGAGCCAATTGCTAACAACCCTATCTAATAGAGGCTCGAAGGGACCATGGTGAAGAGGAAATAATAATTGATTGTCAAACTTTGGCTAAATAGTATGGTATAAATTATGAGCAAAGGGCGAATATGCGATGAATTGTCACGGAATCCAATGGTGCAGAGCGAAAAAATGGAGATCGACGGCCTAGAATGTGTCCGCTTCATGAAGATGCAAGAAGGATAAAGACATACTAGACATTTGATGAGACATGAAGATCAACGATCGTCAATCTATCTTGATGAAATCCATGGTCATTGTGAGCTCCGCCCAGTAGACTTGCACGCTTGATAAAATGAAGGAGCCCAGCGGAATTAGGTACGTGTCGCTTGATTCGACGACTGGGAAATAAAGGCAAATTACATCGATGATCATGGATGGTTCCGGAGTGGGAAGTTGTGTAGTAGTTGGAGATAAAAGGTGGTAGTGGAATGGAAACCACGGGACACGTGGTCGATTGTGGTGCATTCCGGAGGCAAAAGCGGTTTCATGGAAACCACCGAAGGGGGGGCTCCGGAGTGGGGTCCTATATAAACAAAGTTGACTTGCTCAAGTATTATTTTATTGGCGTTGGATGAATGAAAAGGACCTGCGTGCTCATCAACCTCTACAGTCAATTTCGAACACATGCAGCCACAGTAACAGGTAAGGATCGAACGCTCGAAATCCATCCATCTAATTGCCATTATTGACTGAATTATGGAACAAAGGAAAGATTTGGAATGGTTTAGTCGTATTTTGGATGACAGAGAAGACTATCTAGTTGATAGGGACAGAGGAGTGTGTGACCCTTTCTTGTCCATGTGAAGTGTATCAGTCAGCAAGGAGAGGTTGTGGCAATACAATTCACAGGGTAATGATGTCGTAAATGTTTGTAAATCATTTTTATATTATTTTGCTATCGATCAAACCCTGGATTTTCCCGAGTTCGCAAAATGGTGCGCAGTTAAGTATTCCCCTTCTTAGAGATTCATTGTGAGTCAGTCTATATCTAGGGTCCTATGCAAGATTGACGCCAAAGTCATCTGTGAAAACCTGAACTTGCCCGATAACTACCCTGAAAGTCGTGAACCTGTAAATGAGTCCATTTTAGCCGAAGTGTATAAAAATTGTGAAACTGAGGTCCGTTGTGAATTCTTGTCAAATATTCTTAAGGATGGTCAGTCATTAGATGGTCTTTTCCTACCATACCGTGTTTGTATTTTCAGAGATGAAGTTCAATTAGTGGTATCATTAGTCTATCAAGTCTTGGGTATAGATGATGATTGTCATGTAAATGAAGTCATCCTGGGCTTTCTGTTAAAAATAAGTTCATTGAGTTTTGAGTCTCAGTCAATTCGTGTATTCAGTCTGGATGAATACTTGGTAGAAGCGATACATCTTCAATTGAGTGAATTTCCAAAAGTTAGGTTCTTCAAGTTTCAAACTTATTTACTGAACCTGTTGCTGTGTTCGAACGTCACCGAGTTGCAGTTTTTAAGTACCATGTTCTCTACAGATTTGCCCAAGCAAATCAGCATGTTTGAATTTGCAAATTCAATCATGTCAGAAATATACAAGATGTTATTTGATGAAATGTTACCCTGGGTATTAGAAGAGATGAAATGCATGATGCATCCCTCACTTGAGGATCGAGTCAAAGATTGGTTCCTGTATAAGGATTCCATTGTTTTGAGGATATATGGATTTACTGGGGAGCCTTATAGGTTAGCTTCTTTCCTTACTCCTAGAATTTTTGCATTAGAGTTTATGAGACAAAGGTTTCATTTAAAGGAACAACATTTTAGGGCCTTTAAGAAATCTTCAAATATCAAGTTCCCTCTCAAAGTTGGTTCTTTTATTTTCAAAATTAAAGGTGCCCTGGTATTTATAGAAAAATTGTTGAGAAGCATGGAATTTCAAAAAGAGCCAAGGGTAAATTATGATCCCCATCATATAATTTCCCTGAGAAATCAGGCAAACAAAAACAAGCCATTTGACCACCAAGTTATTGAAGGCCTGAGCGGGACAGCCAATTTGTCTCATTTTACGAAAATTCCAAGATCTGATGAAAGTGCAAGTGTTATACCAGTTGCAGTACCTCAAGTGACTGAGGGTCCTAATATTTTGATTAAAAGGAGTCTGTCTAAAATTGAAAGCATGGAAGTGGCTGAGGAAGGGTAACACAAAAAGGAAAAATTGTTTCAAGTTGGTGGAGTTTTAAGTGAAGAGATTTCAGAAGATTTAAACAGAGTTGCTTTAGTTCCAACAAAATCTGTACAGGTAAATCAGTTTTATTTTAAAGGTGTAGATAGTTCAGAATCAAGCCCAATTTTCAAGTCCAAAGAGGAACTCATGGCCAGTTATATGGAGAAAGAAAACAGTCCCTAGAAGAGACAAGGAATTTACTCCGGCGGGTAAGGAGTTTGAACAATCCGAAAACCTCTTTGGTTTCTACCAAAGATATAGAAAGAAATACCTTTAAATTGGCCATGGTAAATGATAAGAAGATGTCATAGATAGAAGTAAGATTAGACAAGATTAGTGTACCTGACAAAATACAGCTACATAAGCAAACAAGTGAGATTATTTATTCAGATCTATTGCAAGCTATGATGAGAATCAATAAGTTACAAATTTTAGTAGACAAGTTAGAAGTTCAGTTAAAACATGAAAAAGTTGAAAATAAGGCCAATTCCATTCAAATTAAAAAGCTACAAGCAGATATTATCAGTTCAGGAAATGAGGGAGATAACACCCAAGCAATCAAAAGAATGTTGGAAGAAAAGGACAATGCCCTCTAGGTTTTGAAGAAAAAGCTGAAGATCCCAAATACTGAACATGTTCAATCATCCAAATTATTAGTGGTACATAAAGAGAAGGACAAGATCTACCAGGAGATGACGGAGCATAAAGGAAGAGCTATCAAATTACAAGAGGAAAAAGACAAATGGAAAACAGAACGGAGTGAACTGATATCGCAAATATCTCTGCTGAAAAAGGATCAAAACGATGAAAAAGAGATCATGGAGGAATTGATGAGTTAGACTCCCACTGATGAGGACCTGTCTATTGTAAACATTGAGAAACCATTACATGATTTTTATGTAGATGACTTGTTAGTACCCATGTCCCAGGTCAGCCTAAAGGATGAAGAAATAAAAGAGTTAAAGGTGTAGATTGAAAAGATCAAGTCCGAGTTAGCCAAAGTGAAAGAGAATAAAAATAAAATAATGCAAGATAGAAATCAGCTACAAAAGAAATTTAATGAATTGAAGGAAAGAAACATCAGGAAGGGTCCTCTCCAAGGGGCGAAACATATAATTTGGGATACAATATTCCTAGAAATTACTAAATTCAGGCACTATTTAAACTTCATTGATGATCAAAGTATATTGATCAATCTGGCCAATCAAAGACTGAAGTTAGTAAATGAAACTATGGAGAGGAAACCCCTTGCCACGGCCCAGAATGCGTTAAATTTCTTAAATTCATTAACATATCAAAAGTTGCATGATATAGGAGTAAAGGACAAAATAGCGATGGTAGTATGGGCCAAAATTTTTATCCATAAGCATCATTTGATGAAGGCAGTCCAAGACAAAGCTGATGAAATGATCTCACAAGTTGATGACTTCAAACAGGCCTTCAAAGAACTATTTGAAGACGTCCTTCCTTCCTTTTGGGACGAAGAGGGATGAATGTTTTCTCAGGAGCGCTATCACAACCTGTTGGTACAAAGCTGAATGGATCATTCCAAATTTGACGATCTGGAAAAGGGGCTGACAGGGAAAGTCATCATGGATAAATTGACAGAGGATTTCGAGATATTACAGAAGCTCCTGATCATTAGAGGAAAGCTGCATAAAGTGTCATATGAAGCCTACATGGTGCTGGAGGTGTCCATCTAGGAGATGATTGAATATGATATTCCCAGCGCGGAGCAATGGAGAGCCATAGAGAGATTTGGGAAAATGAAGTACATCCTTCATTCATGAAGACAGGTGTTGCCCACGGAGGAGCTACTTGGATGAGGCCGTGTTACCAAATTGATTTTAACTTAATGATCTGTTAGGATCAAATCTAGTAGTTTATTCCTAGGAGTTAGGAATTTAGTTACAAGACTTTGATTATTCAGTTATTCAGTTATAAATCTTCTTGGAAGATGAGATGATTTTATGTATATAAGTGCATTTATTTTATGTGATGGGGGTTGGAACCCATCTCGTTGTTGAATGTTTATTTTGAAGACATATATTTTTGAATAACAAAGCAAATGCATAAGAGTTACCAGAGATTCCTGCATCATTTACATTACAGTCCGTATTGCTCTTCTTTCTGTGATTGTTTTTTCCCAGTGTAACATGTCATTCTATTTTTCTTCATATCTGAAAACACAGTGTTGAATGATTGGAATTCATAGTGTTTATGCTCTGATCATCGTTTCAGATATTTTATACATTTTCCACTAAAGTTAATATAGAATTCGTCTTTGATGCTCTATATTAATGGGTTGTTCATTGTCTCTTCTGTCTCACCTGACCTAAATGAATGAATGTGATGGAATGGTTATCTTGCCTTTGATAAAAATATTATGCATGCATCTTTGTGATATCTTTATGTATATGTGACCCCATTTCCCAATGGTTATGTGTATTGTTTCAACCATTTATACAATCTTTGAAGTGTTGATTTATATCTGGCCTTGTTGAATCTGTATCTGAGAGATCCCTCTCTAGAAAGGAAATCCAGTTTCTTTCTAAAAGTGGTTTTGCTGTTACCTTGGAATCTATCTTTTACAACCTGGGTACATTCTGAGTGTTAACAGCCTCTTCAAGTATGCACTCATCTTTGGCTTTCAATCAGCATAGTTGAAAGGTGATAGTAGAGGAACTTTTGAATCCATATTGAATTTGTTGATATGCTCTAGTAGATACTCTTTGCAATCTGCAAAACAAACTAGGAGAAAATCTTATAAGCTAGACAAGCTCTTCTTCAGAGAGGGATAGGAGATTGGAAGCGCTCCTCAACTCTGTAGAACTTGATCAACCTTGTAGCTCTGATACCATGTATAAATAATAGATCAATTATATGTGCAATTATTCTAAGAAGAAGCATAGGAAATAGATCTTGATACTAAGAATTCTCAGAAGCATACACAGGAAAACTAGAGAGAAGAAAAGAGACTGAATCACATGAATGAAGAGATGAATATTGGTGTGTATCCTTCCATTGAATAATTATGAATAATAGTGTACATAAATATTACATCCCTCATATGAAAATCTAATTTTATGGAAACAACTCATAAAGCTCAAAAATGATGATTTACCAAATTATAGCAAACCCCCATAGGTGGATAAAGCACTTACTAAATCTATCAAGGACCTCACAAGTTGGAAAAAGCATGAGTGAGTTGTCAATGCGATGGAAATAAAATGATAATCCCAGAAAATGGAGAAAAACTAATGGAGGATGGGTTGGAAACAAAAGCTCCCAGTTTCCTAGTTGACTAGCTTTTATCTTATCCATAGAAAAGCAGGAAAAGCAGAAAAAGCAGAATAAAGCAAAATCTGCTGTAAAGTCCTGTATAATAATTCTGGATGGTCAAAAGGTGGTCAATATCAACCCACAATTGGAAATAAATCATTCCTAGGATATAGATGGCATGTATTGACTTTAACATGCAAGTGGATGCCAACTAATTAAGCTAGTGGGTGAATAATTAATCAAATAATGATTAATTATTTTATCATAAGTTGTGAGTGGGTTTAATATATTCCAACAATTCTTGATCAGATTCTTGATCTGACACATCTGCGGAGGCCAACTGGTCCCGATCTGCATCACCTTCTTCTTCGACATTGTCTTCTTCCTATGGATTATACTTCATCGGTCTTCCTCTTGCATCATATCTAACAATGTATGACCAACCTTATTTACCTAGAACCTTTGAGTAAAATACTTGTTCACATTAACTTGCAAGAACATAAGTCTCTGTACCCGGTTCTAGTGCCCTTGTGTTAACCATGGTAAATCCATTTGCATGTTCAATAAAATTTCTTTCAGGATCACATTCATCCATTCATAGCATGTACCATTTGACCTCAAACAAAACTATTTTAAGGGAATTAAAGTCACACTCAATTATATCTTCCAAATAACCATAATACCTATTTTCAGATACTTCTCGATGCTTTTCACTTCTAGAGGAAACATTAATGACTTGAAAAACTGCAGTTATCCTGCAATTGAATTTTTTCTTCTTGTCATCCAAGTTTTTTATGCGAAATTTACGACCATTGGACCACATGGACTTGTGGTGTATCAACTGCATCATGCCTGACTCATTAAATAAATATATAAGAAGAAATAAACTAAATATATACATTTATATAATGGGAAACAATGAAAAAAAATTATCAGGGTATAAAATATACTTGCCTTTTCATCTTTTAAACCACATGCTAATCAATTCCCCTTTGTCTAAGTTCACTAGGATATTCTTGTTGATGACGATGCACTGTTTTAATCAATTTACTCACCCCTTCCCATGATAAGGTACCATATAATTCTATACATCATTCTATACATTCCTCCATATAATGAAGATTGTTTGCAATGTATAAATGTACTGCATCCCACACGCAACCAACTTTAAAAAATATTAATAATTAAGAATCCTAAATTAGTTATCATTCAAGGGAATTAAGTTTACCTTACATTACTGATGGAATAATAAAAATTACATGAGTAATATATATATGAAATTGGAAAATTATTTGTATAATAAATTAAATATACACCATCTAATTACCATTCACTTTTCTTGTTCTACCTTTCCCCAACGGGACCTTTCCTTCAAATTTGTTGACATATTTGGCATGCAAAATGCAAGGAAGATTTACATTTTTTGCTAAATTTGGAAGATACTAACTAATGTACACCATGGATTGATATACCATATATACCTACACAACAGAACCCTTAGGACATGTTCTTTGTCTAACAAAATCCTTCAATGGCTTCAAATTCCTTTCCACCATCCACATTGATCATGTGTGTACAAGTCCACACAATTCAATCTCCTCAACTTGTGTATGATATAGTGTTCTTGTGAATTAAGAAATTCTGGAGGTAAATACTTTTTCATTTCACACATTCATTTCACACATTAGACGAGGGATTTCTCTCTTCAAATACCTAATATTTTCTTTATGGATTTATTTAGATGAAATCAACCTACAAATGATGAAATAAAATAACAGTGATCAACAAGATTGAGACATTTATAATAAAGTTCCAATATATAAAACAGAATATGTCAAAAAGCTATGCAACAGAGTGAAGAAACATTTTCATGCATATAAATTGTTGCTTACCTCATGTATTTACCAAGATCATATATAACTTGTTTTATGTTGTCTTCAAATCTATCTGGGAGAGATAGAGGTAGAATGTACTATAACTGTTTCTAGGAAAAATGAACCTCTTGCAGACAAGAGTTGTCCCTCTAGTCTAAATGGTTCATATCTAGAACAAATGAGTTACAACATAATTGGAAGACTCCCCCTAGAACTTGTGGAGATATGGAAAAAATCCCTTTGATGGAGTGGTGTAGTTGTTTCCTATGGTGATGTCTCTTCACGGATGTACACGCATAATCACATGAAACTAGTAAACAATATCAAAAGCACTGGAATATAATCCACAAATATATGTTAGTGACTAAGGAATCCAATAGTAAAATACATGATTATAAAAAAACATACTTTACAAGAAAGGAACCAAGTTTGCATTAATAATAAATAAGAAATATTACAACCTTCGCCTTAGTGTCGTGATGCTTCTTCTCATGCCAATGCCTTTTCCCCAAAAGCTCAAACTTGCTCCTCATATTCTCACCCTAGTAATTTAGGCTAGAATCTCAATGAAAAATCATAACTCTACTCTCTCTCAACCATGGGGTATGAGCCTCCTTTTATAGGCCTTGGGATGATAAGAATGGTTGAGTAAATGGTGGGTGAGGTGGAAGGGATATCCCAAAAGGATGGATCTCGAGTCCAAGTGGTCCTCAGGAGTAGGGATAAGGGGACCATGAAGTGTTCCTTCGAGATGCTTCATGGAATCCTCTCTTTTTAAATTTTTACCAAGGGCACCACTTCTCCTCCACTATGACAATGGTGACATGGAAGAACCACGCCTTGAACAAGAGGAATAAGTGGTGGCACTACCTACTGCCAAGATATGGTAGGCATTACTAAATAAGGGGCATTCAAGTAATTCCCCTTTCCTCAAGGGAAGAAACGGTGTTGGAATTTTATATGCAAGATTGAAGTATGGGCCAGTATTTTCACTTCACAACTTGGGAGTCAGGACAATAAATGATGTTTGGGACCTCATCACATGATGATGATCATATTTATTTGTACTAGAATCCCCCCCAAAGCATGAGGCTAGAGGGATACGATATGTGATATATTTGAAAGAGAAAGTTATCACTTCGAGGCAAGAATTAGCTTGATCGGGGATCATCATCAACCAGGAATCTGCAATACATCAATACTTTTTGACTCATGACCAAATGTGTCCTCATCATGGCTGGAGACGAATACAAGCTGGATCGATGAGAGAGATTAAAAAACATGGATACTAGAATACAATGTATATCCATGTTATAGAGGACTCAAACTTGGTACATAGCTAGCAGAAATACACTGTAGATCTATGTTAAATGAACACAAATTTGAGCACAGCCATGACCATACGAATGTGGATCCATGCTAGGAATTCATACAATATACTCCATCACAACCTGGGGAAACCAATGAGCACTTTTAACAGATACCTAGGGTCTTCATCTCGTCTTCAACAAAGTATGATTCTATCCATGTGATTACAATGATTTGATGTCGGACATGGTAGAAACCACTTGACTACCGGTCAATGATGTGAACCGTTAACAAGCATGAGGGAGATCACCATTAATGTCAATGATTCACAAGGTACCCTAATACAATATCCTGCATGTGAATAGATGATTTGATGTCAAACACTTAATCGAATCTATCAATCAAATTCCAATGATGTGAACCTATGTCAAGAGCAAGAGAATCTGGCATTAAGGCATATAGATCTCAAGGTACTAAACTTTTTTCTAAGACTAATTCCTGGATGATGAGTTGATGTTGACAGGAAAAGTCTCGTTGAAGGAGGGCCATGATGAATTCCACATCGACAACATTAAAATCGGAACAAAGTTATGGAATGTTGTAGATGATGTAACCATAGGACTGACTCAAAAGGTACTGAAACAAAGGATGTTTTGATTATAGGGGTAAAATTTCAACTTCCCTTTGAACATCGGGTGACACAAAAAAATACTTGGAAGAATTGACTTAACCCAGACAGATACCAGGACATAACGCAGTGATAGACAATGCATTATTTGAAAGAATCAAAGGAGTGACTTGACTCATGAAAGTGGATTGACTTGGAATCAAGATGAATACCCAATTGACTGAATGAAATGTAGACAAGTTCCATGTTCAAAGGTGACTACAAGCTTCCATTTTATTTGCAAACTGAATTAGTTCCCTTCCCTTAATTTCCCCCTCATGATTGATGAGTGCCTCTTTTCATTTTTACGAGTTCAAAGAGGGTAACAAACACTCATTGTAGCTCATTCGAACAAAGAAGGGGTTCGTTCCAAAAAGAGGGTCTCTCAGTGTTTGTTTTAACGAGTCCATTGAAATTTAACTCGGCTTCGCTCATGTTTAGAGAGTCTGAACAAAATCAGAAGAAGACTCCAAAGGGTCCTTTTTTTGTAATTAGTCAATCTGAACCGAAAATATATAAACTACTATCGAAAAGACGACTCTTCAAGTACTTTTACGACTGTGAAGAAGACAAGTTCACTTGAAAATATTTTCACATTTAGGGATTCTGAAAAGAGTTTAAAGAAGACTCCACTAGGGTTCTTTTTATGATGTACGGTTTTTTACGAGACTAAAAGAATTAAAAAAAAAGACTCGGAACTTTGGTACTAGGTTTAGGGAGCATGATCAATGTGTCGAAATGAATGCTCAAGGAAGTTTTCTGTTTTTCAGAAGTACAAAAAATTCAAAAAATGAACTTCCCCATAGACAATATTGTTCATTTTTATCCCTGCAAAACTTTTAAAAAGGTCATTAGTTCCCCAAAATATTTAAAATTTGATTTTTATAAACTATATAAAGGGAATTTTAAATGAAAATGATTTAAAAATCATTAAAATAATATAAAACCATAAATATCCTTTATCAAAACCAAAGTAAATAGTAAAAACCAATTTCATTGACCATTTACCAAGTCTTGGAGAGTGTGTACAGATTTCAGTCGAAGATTACGTAGCCGTTACCTGTCAATTTTCTAAGCCGTCAGTTTCAGGTAATATCTAGAAGCCTCCTCTTCATTTGTATGGTTGTCAGTTTCCATTTTTGTTTATTTTTGGGGCTTTGCTGCCAACCCTAAAAAATGCATCTCGGGTACCACTTCCAGCCTTCATAGGAAGAGTGGTGCTCGATAAGAATTGTGCTCTTTTAGGAGTGCATAGGCGGTGGCACCACTTTTTCCTAAGGGGACAGGCGTGGTGTCAGCTGTGGTGCCCAAAAAATAGATTCCCTAGTCAAAATAAAAGGTTCCAACCATTTTTAAAAGTTGGATATGCTTCTAAATGCCTCATTAATTATTTTTGACATGTCATTTTCTCAAAAATGGTGACTTGGAAAGAGATACAACATGATGATGATGATGCCTATGCTACAAGAGATATGAATTCCATAGCTTCTCTATGAGGTTGTGGCCTCTTAAAATTCTTCCACATTCCTAGCATGATATCACATGTGTGATTACCGGAGTACATCCTGTAGATGTGGAATCCAGAACAGTAGTATTTTGAGGTGGGACCCCATACTGTTACTGTGGAGGTGGAGGAAATTTATTTTCTAACTGGGCTATCTAGACGAGGAGAACCTATCTCTCTGACTGGCTCCTTAGGTGGGGACATTACCACACAGGAACTTATTGTTTTCCACTGCTATCTAGGAACAAATATGTCGCATAAGAAGATCCCAATAAAGGTTGTGAGGAACCTACCTCTTTGGACCATTTTATTCACTATATAGAGGGTGGATGGGAGCTAAGGGCCCCACCAAGCATCCCGAACACATATGTTGTATTCCCTGGAGGCCATGTCACCCACAGTGTTCAAATGGGACGAGGCATTGTTGCCCATTTTCAAAGATCACCTAAAGAAGTGTGGACAAGGAGAGCTCAAATAGTTTGGGTATGGGACCATCTTAGCATGCTTCATCTTTGAGAGGCTACCTCTCTTGAGACCCCAGGTGGTATTTACTAAGCTTAGAGCTCGAGACCCTTGCATGCTGCAGTGGGTGGAGATCATGGACTGCACTGTAGGTGGCAGGGCTAGGGTCAAATTCGAGGCTTGGTTCTTTTGTTGGTTAAATGATCAGATCGTCATGATTGAGGACTATGCTTATGCAAGGACCAACTTTCAAGGGGATCCCGATATACCACTACCACCTAGTGCTTAGTGGGGTGACATCGGTAAGAAGCAATATTCAAGATATTGATTATATATTTATATTTTTATGTTTTATGATTTTTATGGATGATAACAAGACCTAATGTTTGCATACCGATATTGGTGATGCACGGCCTAGGGGATCATCCCCAATGGACAGGTGAGCAGGAGCTCTCTTTGTCCATAGAGATGATGATGAGCTCATTGAGCTAGAGGAGAACCTATATTGGTTGAATTTGGATATCTCAGATGTTGTGATAGATGACCTCCCTAGGAGGTTTCAGAGACATACCGTGGGAGTGTCTGGTTGCTTCAACCACTTGCTACGTAGGGTAGCAAGGGCTATCATGTGCTACCATGGGAACCATTATGGTGGTCTACATGATGTATCCCTGAAAGCTTTCTAGCTTCAGTATTTTGTATCATTTTGTATGCCTAAAATCTAGAGTGCTTCAGATGAGTTCTCGTGACCATATTTTGTAAAAACACACACACACACACACACACACACATATATATATACAAATTCAGTTCCGGTATTTATATGTTCTTCAATTGGATAAATCATATTTACATGAGTTTTATTTGTCTTCTACAATTCATTTTATTTTACAATGGACCATGTTTTTAAAAGTTATGAATGGATAATATACCAGTCTAGTATGTAATTTTCTAATGAATCCGCAATCGTATTATCAGACCTAGGGATATGCCTGTAAGTGATGAAATTGAATAACCTCTCTAATAGATGCACTCTTCAAAAGAGATAGAGAAGTGTAGGGTTCCTGATGGTATAAACATGGTTTAGATGACAAACCACTAGCTGAGAATCCATAAATACTACCAAATCATGAATGTATCGAGATGCATCCTTGGTCAGTAAACCTATCACTACCTCATACTCGATGATGTTGTTGGTAGCTGGACCAATACAAACCTCTCCTGAACTAACTAACTCATGAGCTAGGGAATACAACACCCAAGCCGCTAAAGCAAGGTTCAATGTATGACAGCTTGCACCATCAACGAAACCATACAACTACATCTAATCTGCATAACCAAAACATGGTATAAAATTATGGACATCAAACTCAAAACCATATTGAAAATTCCAAAACACACTGAAATCCAAATATACATATATACAAGGTACCATACATAAAATCCTTAAGCATAGTAACTCTTTAGGTACAACCCATTGCGAGGTTGCTCGAAGGGTATCCCGTCATAGTATACAATCTTGTAAGCCCCTTTCTCTAAGACCTTACTAACGAAAAAGGGACCGTACCACATAGATTCAAACTTTCCCTTCCCTAGTTTATCATGTCTTTGATCATAAGTCAGTACTATGTCACCTTCATTGAAAACACAAGGTTGAATACACTTGTCATATTGAGCCTTGACCCATTTTTTCTGTGCCTCGTTAGCGAAGGCAGCATCTATCCTACTTTTATAAGGGGTGGTTAAGTACAAAAATATCTCTTCCTCGACAAAAGTGTTTGGAAGAAGTTATACTACAAATTTAAGTGACAGGATTTGACACTCTGTAGGGAGGAAAGCTTCCAATCCATAGACCAACTGAAAAGGTGTGAAACTAGTTGTTGTTTTTACTGAAGTTTTATAATCCCAAAGTGCGGAGAAGAGATTCAACTGGCAGTTGGATTTGTGATCTCCAACCATGCTACACAGCATGGTTTCCAAAACCTTGTTAATGGCCTCTACTTGACCATTATCCTGCGGGTAATACAGAGTTGATTTTTCATGGAGAAAACCCATTTTAGCGGTTAACTTATCCATCATCTGATTTCGTAAATGAGATCCATGGTTAGTGACTATAGCTTGTGGGACTCCAAACCTAGCTATCACTTGGTTGAATAAAAAGAGGGCGAGAGTCTTACCATCCTCTGCATATGTAGGAATTTCCTTGGCCCATTTTGTGAAATAATCAGTGACTACAATGATGTAACCATGCCCCTTGGGTGAGGTAGGCTTACAATGCATAAAATCAATTCCCCACTTGGCAAAAAGGTCCAACTGTAATGATGGGGTGTAAAGGAGCATGGTGGGTACGCTTTTTTGGATAAAAGTGTTGACATGGTGGGCATTTATAAACCACTTCTTGAAAATATTTAAAGATCGAAGGCCAAAAATACCTAGCGCGAAGGATTTTCTGGGCTGTAGTCATCCTAAAAAGATGATCGCCACATGCTCCAGAGTGGCAGTCATTCAGAACCTATTCAACCTCTTCATGTGTAAGGCACCGTCAAAGGATGGAATCGATACCACGTCAATATAATGTATCCTTCAAAATGAGATAGTACTTTGCATGGTGATGGATACATCGACGATCGTCATGGGATATGGCGGATTGAAATCTCTAAGTTTGGGGATAGATAATCAAATATCCATACCATGGATCAGTTGTGATTATCAAGAACAAAAATTAATCCAGGAATGAATCATTGGGCTTGATTTCTGTCAAAGCATAGGGAAGGTCACACATCAAATCCACGAAAACCAAGGATTTCTTCGAAGTAGCCTTGGTGAACTCAAGATCAGATTCTTGCAAGAAAACAATCCAATGGGAATACTTTCCCCCAAGCACCTGACAAGTCAGAATGTAGTACATGGGGTTTTGATATGAGAGTACAGTTGAAGTACAAATTAGAATGTAATGATGAAACTTTTGTACAACAATGACCATAGCCAGAGCTAACTTCTCCACACGCTAGTAATGGGTTTCGGAGTCAATGAGACTCTTACTTAGGTAATATATGATGTGTTCTTGGCCATTGGTATCTTCCTATACTAGAACCATTCCAATGGTTGCAATGGAGGCAAAAACATACAACATAAATTATTTTGAGTAATTTCGGGGGTGTATCATGGGTAAATGGGTCAAAGCATGCTTCATATTATCAAAAGCTCATTGGGCCTAGTCATCCAAGAAGAACGTTGTGTCCTTCTTCAGGAGACGCATATAACCATGCATTTTCTCTAAGAAGTTGCATACGAAATGGAGAAGAAATTTTTCCTTCCCCTACAAACTTTGGAGTTTGGTGATATTTGTTAGGGCGAGTAAGGAAAGGATAGAAGCAATTTTCAAAGGATCAATCGGGATGCCATCTTTGGAAACTATGAATCCAAGAAGATGACCAGTCTCAACACAAAAGACACATTTCAATGGATTAAGCCAGATATTATAATGAAGACACCTAAGAAAATGTCTCTAAGGTGCCCTAGATGGCCCTCCCATTGCTGTGAATGAGCAGGGAGATCGTCAAGGTATGGTTCCACGATGTGTTTGATATCATGAAAGGCATAGGACATGGCTCGTTGGAATGTAGCTCCGGTTTTTTTTAGGCCAAAAGGTAACTTTCGATATGCGAAGCTTCCCCATGGGAAAATGAATGTCGTTTTATGCAGATCGATGGGAAGAATATCTATCTGATTGTAGCCAGAAAACCCATCCATGAAAGAAACTATGGCACTCCCTGCATAGTTATCGATGATCTGATCGATGTGTGGAGTAGGGAAATTGTCCTTAGGACAATCCTTATATAAGTCTCAAAAATCGATACATAATCTAATAGTGCTTTGCTTCTTAGCCACAGGGACAATATTAGATACCCATTTTGTTAAGGGTATGGAATAAATAAACCTTGCCTTCATAATTTTTTCCACTTCAGCTTTAATAGTCGTAGCCTTCCTAAGATGGACTTGACATAATTTTTGTCGGACAAGTTTTGTCATGGGATAGGTTCTAATCTCATGTACAACAATTGACGGATCGATCCTAGGAATCTCCTCGTATGTCCAAGAAAAAATGTCATGGAATTCTTTGAAAATGGCTCTATAACTTTCAATTTCATCAGTCAAGCAATTTATCCTTACATGAACATGCTCAACAGTTTCAGGATTGAATAATATGTCAATTGAGGTTGTCTTAGTGATGTTGCAAAGGTTTCCTTCAGAATCTATGTCTTGCAACAATACAGGCATTTGCAGATCACTGACAATATCAGTATTAATAAGAGATACAAGGTCAAAATATACCAAACTGCCATTAGGAAGAAAACAAGATCAGTGATGATGATATTCCCATACAGGTTCGTCCGTACTCATGATCTCCATGATGGACTCATCTAATGGAAACGTTTAGGAGAGATAATATAAAGCAGGGAGAGATGGTTATAGCCAGTAGGGTAGGTGGTAAGAATTCAAATCCACTAGATCAATATCATCGAAATGGACAACGAAAGAAAATTGCACAACATCATAAAGTGCTTCATAAGGGCCACGAGAGGATGAGTCAACAACTTCTTTGACTTTAGGACTATAGCTAGTCATGGAAATCATGTTCATGGTCACCACTTCTGTACTAAAAGGGTTTGAAGGAAATACTCCCATGAGGGTTGAATCCTTTAGCATACCTACCCGAATTGGCTAATATGGAGGAGGGGACTGGCCCAACATAGGTATGTTATTGGCGGTGGGAGTAGCAACACCCGGTGAACAGAAGTCAAGTTAATTGATAGTTACAATCTTCCCCAAATGAGGAAATTGGAGAGTTCAAAAGACTGTCGAAGCAAAGATATTCATAGCATAGAACCAGTTTCTCCCCAATAGAATATTGTAATCCAACGGGGCATCAACTACTTCCATATGAATGGAAACAGTATTTCCCCCAAGATTGAATGAAAGGGCTCGTAACGGACCATGAGGATGGAAACCTCATCCATCAAAAGGTTTTAAGGTTGTAGGTGACTTTGTAATTTCAGGAGAACCAATGACTCTCCAACAGGATACAGAAAAAACTCAGGTTGAAGCTTACTCATCCAGAACGGTACTATGGACCTTTCTCCCAACTATTCGAGTGGCCATTTGAAATACAAGTTGGTGGGGTAATCTGGATTTATAGTTCTCAACATTGAAATGGATTAGGTTGGTGTTATCTGTTTCTAATTCTCCCAAATCCATTGATAGGATTTTACACTTCATTGGACAGCTTTGGAGCACCTCAAGGGTAGACATCGCACATAGTGCCTGAGCCAAATATTCAACAACATTGTAGAATTGCATAGCTCAGGAATTGGGATTAAAAGAAACCTTCTTGAGGGTATCCTTAGGAAATCATAAAATAAAATAAAGATTAGGTTTCTTGATGACAATAGGGCCATCAGACGAAGATTGATGGGAACTAGTGGAAGGAACTTTCTCGGAAGAAGGATTTTTGTCCTTCTTCTCTATTGGCTTGTCATATGAATGACTACAAGTATTTAAATTAATGGTGTCTGAGGACATCATTCTAATTTCTTCCATAGAAATAGAGGTCCCTTGATTAGACATGTGATCTATCAATTGTTGTTGAGATGGGAAGGGATCGATAATCACCCCTAGTGTAGGGTTACTCTTCAAAAATTTACTAATCTCTTCATGATGAAGGAAATCCTTCATGAAGTGATCACCACCACATAACAAGCAAGGGTACTTGGCCTTTCTATTTCCTTTATTAGTATTCTCTGTGGCCGTAGCCTTGGGATTCTCCTGTTGGTTTCCAGGATTTTTATTTTTTCCTTTACCTTTCTTCTAATTTTCGGATGTTTGTGTACTTTGGATTGCATTCACCTCAAAGGAAACCGTAGTAGCAGAAGGAGTAGTAGCACAAGAATTATGTTGCATGGAAGGCTTAGTTGTTTACAAATGCTGAATTGAACCGACAACCCCATCAATAGGAGTGTTCGAAAGGGGTTGGAGGTAAGTGAGTTGAGCAACATCTAGGATGCTGTGCATACTCACATGGCACTGCGCAAGGCAAAGATAGCATGATAGGCAGAAAATAGTCCACTTTTTTATATTTCCATGTCACTTTTTGTACTTGTTGACCATTTCTTTGGAATATTGTTCCTTAGTGGTTAAATCAATTAGAAGTCAGTTAGTTAGAAGTGGACCTTGAATGTAAAGGCCCAAGCCTATAAATAAAATAATTATGCATGTTAAAAATCATCGAGGTTAAGGATAGATTTTTTATGCGAGACAATGTGATATGATATTGTATCCTTATCTGTTTTGATCTGTGGATTTAATATGATGTAATGTGGATTGATCTAAACTACTGTGGTGCCTTCAGATTCTCTTGCTTTACATTGTTGTGATTCTGATGATGAATGATGAATAGATATGCATATGAATGGATAATGTGATGCTTTCTGCTTATGGATACTATCATATTTTAGATATGTTTTCCCCACTGGTAGATCTACTGTAATGATGAATGAATAGTGCGACATGATGAATGATTTTTTTCCTGAGCAAGCAACTAGATTAGATCCAAAAATTAAGATGATGAATATTTTATGCCCCTATCCTCCTCTTTACTATGGAAACTTGGTTCCGAGAGATCTCCCTCAAACATCTCGTGTGAGACCTCATCCACTTTGTAGGTGTTGCTAGACAGGGTAAAACTTGTCTGGTCCGATGCTCAAGAAGATCGTGGTGTGTTGAGCATCGACAGAGTGGAACCCCTGTTGACTAGGTTTTGTTTGTTAGGATTGCACAAACAAATGGTTCTGTTAGAGGGTAAAACCTGTCTAGACCAATGCTCAGGGAGATCGCAGCGTGTTGAGCGTTGACAGAGTGGAACCCCTTTCGACTGGGTTTTGTTGGTCAGGATTGCGCCAACAAATGGTTCTATTTTCAGAACCTTGTTGCTACTGAGAAGAGGTTATGTAGCATCTGATAAATGGTTACCCAAGAATAGATGTGGCATCTGATGTGACTGGAACTTCAAGATTGGTTTGATTAGAAACTAAGAGAATTTTTTGAAGCAGAAAACTAGAACCCTAGGATGACAATAGAGAAGTGATTAGCGAGGTACATCCACGACAATCTGCATGAATACTTCTTCAGTGAATTTCTTATCATATTGTATGAGTGGCGAGAGTGATTGACATAAATGAAGACAAAATTTCAAGGAGAAGAACTGATGTCCTAGACCCCTGAACGGATCCAGGAGCTACAGAAAACTGACAATAGAGCGTCGTACACTATGGAGGTCTGGTTGGATAGCATCCTAGAGGGATATATCATCGATTTCACTAAAAACACCAATAAATATTATAGGGAAGTAGATAGGGAGTTCTTCAATGGACCCAGGGGTAGGTTCTTATTTTCGCTTCAATTGTCGATTAAAATGTTGGTTTATGAAAATGGTATACTCAAGATGCACCTAGAGTTGTAGCACCGGAGGGTGTGGAGGTTGTGGATACCATGACCAAGGGGGGAGACAAATGAGAAGATAAGGGGTAGATGGGTGCAATTTTTGATGAGATTATGAGGGAAGCCAAGGAAGGAAGTGGTTGTACAAGGGGAGGAGCAAGGTTCTGATTAGAGAAGAGGTATAGGACAGGGGAAGGTCCTGCTGCGATAGAAACGCAAGACCATGAAGGAAAAACAAACAGGCTGAAGTGACCTACAGTGATGAAGAGGATGACCAGGCCTAGGATATGCCTGGAACAATGGTAATATCAAACCCTAGTAGTAATGTACCCATGCTTCCGTGCACTAATCCAAAATCAGGAAGAAATCCAAGTCCCACGTCAACTTGTCCGACGTGCCAAAAACAGTCTAGTAGTAGATTAGGATCTATAGGAAGGTGAGCCAGGATGGTAGATGAAGACATGAAGCTACAATTTTACAATGGAAATGGGATCGATGATCCTGAGCAGTACTAGTTTTTATGTGAAGCAGTGTGGACTATTAGACAAGACACTGTCGATGATTTAAATAAAGGAAAGTTAGCGACTACTCTACGGGGTCATGCGGTTAACTGGTTTATGAATTTTATCTAATTTCGTTAAGGGACTCCGGCGAAGACATTGAATGAGATCCCAAAGGGACTAATCAAGGAATTTAGAAAACCAAAGTTGGAAGAAAAATACATTATGGAGCTGAAGGAAATCAAGCAATTTCCTAATGAGACCATTTGGGGCTTCGATCAGAGGTTCAAGACATTGATGGCCAGAGTCATTTTTTCTATCAGTGATGTCCAACATAAAGAATGGTTTATCACAGCATTGGTTTCTCATATCTGACAACCATTGATGCAACAAAATATAGCGATGCAGAGCAAAGCCTTGGAGATTATGATGAAGCTCATCGTAACCAGGGATAGTGTAGTCAGGATGAATCAAATTCAGGTGTATCTAGCAAACTTCACACTCCAGCTATAGGATATCAAGAAAGATAAGGAGGAACACGTAGATATTTGGTGTACTCGGTGTCACGCAGATGGCCACACAAAAGATACTATCCCCGACTTTAGAAACTATCTGTTATCTGGAGCTCTGAACCCATTGAGTAGTGGTGATGTGTCGTGGTGTCACATATTCCAATTCTATGGACATCGACATGAGGATGTAGCTATATGCACAAGATGGTGTCGAAACCTGCCAATTTATACTGTTCATTCTATCGCTGAGTCGAGAATATGATCTACTTCAGGACAAAACATATGATTCATATTTCATGAAGGACAAAGGTCACCGCGTTGTGCAGCAACTACATCTGCAACCTCATATGGTAAGTTCTCAATCACAACCATAGTACACACCACTGTCGCAAATTCGGTTTATGCCACCACATCCGCAGCTGCAGTTTGCGCCACAACTACAGTTCGCACCGCAGCAGTTATATAATCAAATTTCAGTGGCTCAGGCGCAACCACAATACGTTCAAGTAGAACACTTTATTTAGGAACAACCAAATCCCCCCACCATAGCAGATAGTTCAGTTGTAGTACCCGCAGCAAGGAGGATTCCGCAGAGTATTCCAAGGTAGAAGAGGAGGCTTTGAATGAGGAGGGGGTGAGCTCATGCATCTGTCCAATGTTATAATTGTGGACTATTTGGGAATTATTAGAGGAAATTCCCACACTTGCAGTGCTTATGTATGTAATTTGCAGTGATTGATCATACTGTGGAGAACTGCCCGTAGTTAATCAAAATATGGCAAATCAGGAATGTCCTGTAGTTGCAAAATCAAGCCTAGTTGCAGACTCAGAATCAGCTACCAACCCAAAACCAGTTATAGATCCAAACCCAAAATCAAGTTCTACTCTATAATAAAACTATGAATCACTCAATGAACCCACTAGTAATCTAGAATCCACCATTAGCTCACACTACGTTGATGAACCAGACACAAGCTCCAACAGTTGTGACAATTTTAGTAGAGCCTAGAATGCAAGATGTCAATGTCGCCATTGTCACTCGTAGAGGTTTGATGATGGGAGATATGGACCACGGCTACAAGTTCGACTAGCTGAGAAGAGGAAAGTGGCACTTGATATCGCAACTGAAAAATAAACATTTTGTGAAACTTGGGACGTGATCAAATGAAATCTTGGTAAGTCAGCTGTCTATGAAATTCCATCCACCTTTGATTTATCCTTAGAAGTAGGACCATCACGGTAGCATGGTACCTTGCAACAGTTCTTCAAGAAATTCTTATCATTGGCACGAGATCTTGAGGCTCTTGTCAAGATTGAAAGGTTGTTATACCTTCTAGGGAAGGAGCTGAAGGACTTGGCAGTGAACTCCTTGCAGAAGAAAAAGATAGGTAAATAGATGTGTATGAATATCTAGATAGGTGACTATGAGGTGGAATTAGTCATCCTAGATCTATGATCAGATGTGAACATCTTGACAAAGAAAACCTAGCAGAAAATGCAGAGCCCAACATTGGTTTGGTCCCCTGTGCAGCTGTGATTGGCGAACCAAGCTAAGGTGCAACCAATTGGATGGGTAATGAACTTGCTTATAGATGTTGAAGGTATGAGAACATATGCTGACCTTGATGTGATTGAATTCATTAATGGGGAAGGCTCCTATCTCACACTACTGGGGATTGGATGGGAAAATGACAGTATGGCCATGATTAATTTTAAGAAGCGAATGATGACATTTGAGAACCATGACATTCAAGTCATCATACCCATGGATCCAAATGAGGGTCTAAGATATATTGAACCTGTGAAGGATGAAGTTTTCAAGGGGTGGGATCATGCCTACAAGATCTCTAAAGACTATATCCACCTGACTACCGATGGATACCTTGGTTGGCACTGCTAGCTCTCCATCCTCTGATTCTGATGATACGCTAAAAAATTGGCAACACCACATGAATGAGGTATCCTTTAGAAAGTGCGGTCTGATTACAGAATCTATGTGTCATGTTACGAATGAAATTGTTGAATTTCCAGTATATGAATGGTTACCCGAGATATTTGCATTCTTAGAAATATTTGAAGAAAGAGTCTTAGAGCCACAACGACTGTTAGCACTAGAGCAAGCACTAAAGGATACTCCTTCCCACTAGTGGGAAGCTCATAAGAAGATGATTACTGGATGGAATCAGTGTCGCAAACTGATGACAGTTCATTTTGGTACGGCGGAGGTGNAAGCACTAAAGGATACTCCTTCCCACTAGTGGGAAGCTCATAAGAAGATGATTACTGGATGGAATCAGTGTCGCAAACTGATGACAGTTCATTTTGGTACGGCGGAGGGGTACCACACTAGGAAGTATGATGGGAAGAATAACCAGAGAAGCCATTTGATGGAGTGTCAAACACTATGGGTAGCGCAACCAAAGGATGAATGGATCCATGCCTTTATCCATACCTTAGATGAAATTTTGAGGTCCTGGTACGTATTTGCAGAGTTGTGCAAAGAAATAACTACCTAGGAGGAGTTGACAGTTTGTTTCTCCCACACTTTTAGTTTCACAGATGCCAATCCTAATGTCCACAATGCACTTCAGATCATTCGGGGTGTGGTCTTGAAATTTGTACTGGTCACATATCCTGTGGATCCACATGCGCATTGCCACATGCAATCAATGATGGAATGATATAACATGTCTGGTGAGCCGTAGGATGATGATGAGTTGCAAAATATTAATGTTTCGAATACTAAAGGGGGTTAATATGTCATAGCACCGGATGTGCCGACCGATCCTATGACTCAGCCGTTGAAGATTAAGAAAGTTAACATTGGGATGGAAGAGAATCCAAAGTTCACAAATGTTGAGGACTACTGGGATGAGGAGACCATGGCCAAGATCATAGATATCCTGCATGAGTTTCAAGATCTATTTCCGACAAAATTCTCAGAGATAAAAGGAATATTGGGCGACCTAGGGGAAATGAAAATCCTATTGAAGCCAAATGCCAAACCAGTGTGACAGAGACCATCGGTTGAATTTGTGATACAAAGACAGAGTCAAAGTTGAGCTTGATCATATGTTGGACGATGGAATCATCGAACCTGTTGAAGAGTTAGAATGGATCAATCCTATGGTGGTCCAAGACAAGAAAACAGGCAAAGTTTAGATCTACGTCAACCTCAAAAAACTAAATGATGCTTGTATGCATGACCTATTTCCAACACCGTTCACTGATGAGGTACTTGAAGGAGTAGGCGGTCAATAAATGTACTCTTTTACATATGGGTTTTCGGGTTATCACTAGATCATAATTGCCAAGGAGGATCAACATAAAACAACATTCGTCACTGAATGGGGATGTTTCAATACACAATGATTCCTTTTAGATTAAAGAATTTCCTTGCAGTATTCTCTCAATTCATCATTGTTTCCTTCAAGGATTTCATTCAAAAGTTCTTACAGGTGTACATGGATGATTGGACAGTGTACGGTCTAATCAAGGATCATTTGGCCAACCTTTGACTGTTGCTAGAAAGGTGTCGACAACATCAGATCGTGCTGAACTCCAAAAAGTACATTTTGTGCGCCCCATTCGGCATACTATTAGGTCATATTGTGTGCAAGAAAGGGCTACTAGTCGACCCTGTGAAGATAGCTCTCATATTGAGTTTGCCCCCGCTAGCCAATGTGAAGTTTCTCCAGGCAATGTTGGGGCACATGGGATATTATTGAAAATTTACCAGAGGCTATGTTGCGATCATTTCCCCTATGGAGAAATTATTGAAGGAATATGTGGTATTTGAATGGAGTCTTGCATGTGAGAGTAGCTTCAACACGTTGAAGGACAAGATGGCTTCGACACCAATACTTGTATTTCCATATTGGAATAAGGAGTTCCACATTCATGTTGATGCATCTTCTGTTGTGCTAGGAGTACTACTCGCGCATCCAGGAGATAGCAACTTGGATCACCCTATTGCTTTTTTGAAAGTTATCATTCACAGACAATAATTATACAACCATAGAGCGCTGCAGAAATTTTGACAATATCTTCTAAGAGGTCACTTCAATATTTTTACTGACCATTCATCTTTGAAGTATCTGGTCAATAAGCCTATGTTGGGGGGGAAGATATGCAAATGGATACTTCTCTTTTAGGAGTTTGATTTTGAGATCATCGTGAAGTTGGGTCACTTGAATGTTGGCCTTGATCATTTATCCAGAATTGAGACAGGTGAGGAACCTACTAACATTGAAGCTGGACTTCCTGATGCATAGTTATTTCAAGTTGAAATGGAATATGACCATTATGCTCTAATAATTCATTTCTTGGCAACCGAATTCACACCAGAAGAACTTTTCACGAGTCAAAAGAAACAATTGGTGGTTAAAGCTTCTGACTTTCAGTTGATTGCTGGCCACTTGTATTAGATGGGACATGATGAAATTTTGCGGCGATTTGTCCTCCCACATGAACAAGAGAAGATTTTAGAAGAGGCGCATGCCGGAGTAGAAGGGGGACACTATGGAGGATAGGATACCATATAGAAGGTGCTTCATGCAGGGCTTTGGTGGCCCACTCTTCATAATGATATGGTAGGTTATGCGTGGAGCTACGATGTCTATCAACGCATTGGAAAACCATCGCGATGGGACAAGATGCCGCTAGTACCATAGGTTACTTTCGAACCTTTTGATAAATGGGTGGTATACTTTGTGGATCCAATCAAACCACCCAGAAAGAGAAATGGTGTGTGCTAGATAATCAGTGTGATGGACTATCTGACGAGATGGGTGAAGGCTGCACCACTTGTGGACTACACTGCTGCGACGTCGACCGGATTTCTATTTGAGAATGTTGTGACGCGGTTTGGGTGCCCGAGAATATTGATGAGTGACCAGGGTAGTCATTTTATCAAGCACATAGTAAGATCACTGACAGAAGAATTGCAAGTTTAGAACAAGAAAAGTACACCATACAATCCACAGGTGAATGGGACTGTAGAGGAATTCAAAAAAATATTGGAGCATGAACTTACCAAGGTATGTAACACTAAACAAGATGATTGGGATATGAATATTCCTACAATGTTGTGGACCTATCACACCATGTGCAAGAGATTAATGGGGAAAACACCATTCTAATTGGTGTATGGGAAAGAAGTAGTTATGCCTATGGAGTACATCATTCCTAGTCTGTGCATTGTTACTGCGATCGGCATCAACAATGATGCTGTGCTAGAGGGGTGCGTGGAACAACTAATCCAGCTTGAAGAAGACCGTTTCATTGCGATTTTTCATCATCTTGTTTAGAAATACTGATAGAAGGTGTAGCATGATCGCCACATAAAGAAC
Organism: Pseudotsuga menziesii; assembly: GCA_001517045.1. Taxonomy (NCBI): domain Eukaryota; kingdom Viridiplantae; phylum Streptophyta; class Pinopsida; order Pinales; family Pinaceae; genus Pseudotsuga; species Pseudotsuga menziesii. Next base: position 133,523 of record LPNX010977007.1, on the reverse strand, counting down.
AAATAGTTTCAGCAAGGAGATTTAGTGCTGCTATATGACAACAAGTTCTTGAAGCATCTGGGTAAGATACAAATGCACTGGCTTGGACCATATATTGTCAATTCTATTATCTATATGGGTGCAGCTCAGTTAAAACAATTAGATGGCATGGTATTACCAAAGCTCGTGAATGGAAGCCACTTGAATCCCTATCAGACGGGGGAAGAATCGCACAATGCCTGAGGCACTGTGCCAATCTATATATATATATATATATATAGGATAGACATAAAGAGGAAGGGAGCTCCAAAATGAAGGGGTCATGAAAGTATATGAGTCATTATCAAAATTAGAAGGATTTGGAACAATAGCTGTAGGATTGTGACATAGTCAAAATCAGCACTAGATCAAGAGTAATTAATCTAATTAACCAGATAGCACCATGCACTGCTTGAGATGTTGTGCAAAGAAGGGGAAGGATGGATACAGAGAGGATGTGATTGCACCAAGAGAGAGGGGCTGCACCAAGAGCATAGTAGTTGCATGGAAGAGAGGGTCTACGTCGAGAAAAAATTAGTTGCATGGAAGAGAGGGGTTGCGCTGAGAGAACAATAGTTGCATAGAAGAGAGCGGTTACGCATGAGAAAGTGGTTGTGCACAAGGAAATGGTTATGCCAGAGGAAGTTACTATGCAAAAAGGAATCGCTAAACAAGAAGAAAAAATAGTAGCATCGCTTAGATGATGGATCCTGCCAACTGGAATACGATGACCAAACGTCACATCAGTACTCAATGAAGACCGTTAAGACAGATGAATGATGACACTTTTGGATGCAACGTCCAATGATAGCATATCCAGGTGGAATGAGGTCAGAATTGGTGGTGTAATCAGTTCATTAATGTGGGATTTAATCCTAATGATGAACCCAATATGACAATGATGATATCCGACGTGAGGTGGGTGTTATAAGCAGATGGTCAGTCACTGAGAGGACACCATGGGGTGAAGTTACACTGTTTGAAGTTGTAGATGTAGGAAGCTCTATTGCATAAGGAAGTGGGAACTAGAGCTAATATGTAGTGTACCCTAGATATAGGGGATATTTTGAGTGAGAATGCTTCACCAGTGGAAATTGAATAAGAAGTTGCAAGTATGCGGGCTAGCTCGTCCAAGATAGAAGTGCCTGGAAAGGTCATCCTTGGCTATATTTCTCCCAATCAGTCTGAGGCACAAACTAAGAAACTCATGAGGAATCTGAAAGTTACCAGAGTTCTTGCCCCACTTGACTAAGTCTGTAGGAACAGGGACCGAGATCGACTTTAGGCAGCTCGAGATGAGCCTGAATGCAAGGAATGACAATGATGTGGAAGCTAGAATGGCTTCCAAGATGGCCTAATAGTTTCCATGCAATTGGGGAGCCAACTAGATAATTACAGTGATTGCAAAGAAGTCCAAACGACCTGGAATTGTGGGCAAAGGTACAAAGATATTCTGTGAGATCCGCAATTGCTGCAGTGTGTCAAGTTCAACAGAGAGTGACCACAAAGGAGGAAGTTGCATCAAATTGCACAGTTCGACAAATTCCCACAAACGACACACTACTATTTTGGAGACATTTCTGTAATCCAAGATTGTTGGGTACACCAAGTCCATCCGACGTGACTCGAGGATGAGCCACAAGACTGTGTTGGGGGCCTGTTGGTAAGGGGTTGGGGGTAAGTGATTTGTGTAGCATCTAGGATGCTACGCATTCTCACATGGCACCGCACAAGGAAAATATAGTGTGATAGGAAGAAAATAGTCCACTTTTTTATATTTCCATGTCACTTTTTGTACTTGTTGACCATTTCTTCAGAATATTGGTACTTAGTGGTTAAATAAATTAGAAGTCAATTAGAAGTTAGTTAGAAGTGGACCTTGATTGTAAATGCCCAAGCCTATAAATAGAATAATTATGCATGTAACAAATCATCTAGGTTAAGGAGAGTAATTTTATGCGAGACAATGTGATATGATACTGGATCCTTGTCTATTTTGATCTGCGATCTGTTCTACGGATTTAATATGATGTAATGTGGATTGATCTGAACTCCTATGGCACCTTTATATTTTCCTTATTTACATTGGTGTGATTCTGATGATGAATGATGAATAGATCTGCATATGAATGGATAATGCGATGCTTTCTTCTTATGGATACTGTCATCTTTTAGATCTGTTTTCCCCACTGGTAGATCTGCTGTAATGATGAATGAATAATGTGACATGATGAATGGTTTTGTTTCAGAGCAAGGAAGTAGATTAGATATGAAAATTAGGATGATGAATATATGATGCCCTGTA
>LPNX010977007.1:28976-112544 GCA_001517045.1 Pseudotsuga menziesii | reverse complement strand
ATTTACTAGCATCTTGGTCATCTGTCTTCTGGTTATGCTTATCTTTGATGGAATCCCATGAAGCCCAACACAGATCTGATGTGTGCCCAGTCTTTCCGCAACCCTTGCACTGCAAGTCTGATCTTTTGCTTCTGCCCCCTCTGCCTCTGAAATTTCTTCTTCTTCTGCCTCTCTCTTTGCCGCAATCTCCCTTGAAAGGGTCTTTGGATTGGTCTTTGCCAGCTAGGGCAGCACCAATACTCGATGCCAAAGAGTGCATCTTTACAATCGTTAGTGTAATTTACAATAATAAACTTGATATGACAAAGAGAAAAACAATAACCTTGCAGGTCTACAGTCTCTGCCAAGGTATACAATGCAACTTTAGGTTTTAAAGATGATACAATGACAGAGAAAATATTACAACCAACAGTCAACAATTATCTCAGCTCTTCAAAATTTTATGCAGTCAACATGATGGGCAGTCTCAGCAATCTTGTTTCACGTAGAATGTGATCACAACTTCAGTCTTCAAGTGGATGTTTGCAGCAATATTGTAAAAATGGCATAATAATTATAAAAACACCAGCATTTTTTGTAGTAATTCGACCCTTCAAATTCCCAGCTGATCCTCCACGCAGTCAGAGAAGGGAAGCTACAGCATATACACTTCAACAGAAGGTCATGTTTCTTCAGAAATTCGGCGCCAAAGGTCTCAGTTACTCCATGTAAGGAATTAGGTCAAAAATAGGGTTTATGCACTTTCACCAAGCAATATAACAAATTCTTCAATCTATCAGTCTTCAATTGAAAATTTATATCTGAGATTGTCTATCACACAAAATTCCTGATAAGAATTGAAAATAGATGAAGGGAAATCTGCTGTATACAATCTTTGGCAAAAATGTATTAACACAGGCTCATACTACATGCAGGCTTATACTACACGTAGCACACCATTCAGGCAGCATTCATTCAAGCTCATACTACACGCAGCACATAAAACGCATAGAAATTAGGGCATAAATGAGGTCGCAGCACTCTTCTCCAGCACATCAAAATAATATATACTCAACCCATATATTATTTCTCCAGCATATCAAAATATCAGTCTTCAACCTCCAACGCAGGCAGTCTGGCAGNTGCAGGCTTATACTACACGTAGCACACCATTCAGGCAGCATTCATTCAAGCTCATACTACACGCAGCACATAAAACGCATAGAAATTAGGGCATAAATGAGGTCGCGGCACTCTTCTCCAGCACATCAAAATAATATATACTCAACGCATATATTATTTCTCCAGCATATCAAAATATCAGTCTTCAACCTCCAACGCAGGCAATCTGGCAGTCTCTAGAACTTGCAACGTTCTCTCTTCAACCCAGCATACAATCACAGCTCCACGGCTAGTCTTCACGCTGATAGCAATCTTTCCAACGCAGCTATTATATATATCAGTTAGCAACATATCAGTCACAATATTTTGCAGGTAATATATATAATATATCAGTCTTCAACGCCTCTACAGGTAGTTCAAAATCGCAGGCTCTCTAATACACGCAGGCTCTCTTCTCTAATACACCAGCAACAGCATATATCTCCACGCTTGTCTTCAATGTATGTCAGCATACATTATGTTGTGAAGAGACTGCGTAGTCGACTCACGCAGGCATGCCATGCTTCCAGAACGCGAGCTCACAAAAAAATTTGCTAGTCAAATAACACTGGCAGGCATGCTTCCAGAACGCGAGCCTTTTACAGGAAAGAAAGGCACCCGAAATTTCCTTGAAGGCAATGGGTCAGGATATAGAATGGATACATAGAGAAATAGAGAAAAAGCTGATACCTAAACAAACAAAGGAATTCCCTCGGAAACCACTAAATCTCAACTCGTTTTGCACGTGGAGGAATTTGGAACTTCCACTTGACCCTTTAATTCTCTGAAAACATTATATGCCGTTACACCCTACCACTGCCAGCACCTCGAGGATTTAAATCGTTTTATCTTAATCGCTGCAACAAACGAGGATAAAGAGCAGTTTGTAATATCAGGGATCCTTGAGTTGATGGGTCAGGCAATAAGTAAAACTATCGCTGTTGCTGAGATCTTAAAACGGCGGGTTCCTTCACGTGACTGAGTACAAACTTATTTCGTCAGAAAATATTATCATCTTCTTCACTGAAGTTTTCTCCATGCAATGAGAAAGAGGGCACAAACACCATCAATATTCACATGTATTATTTCTCTCTCAACGCAGTCTCAAACTCAACATGCAAGAGGAGGAGGGCGATTCATTCAGTTAAGAAATTAGGGTTAGGTATACACTGATAGGTATACACCAAACGTATGAGCAGAAAACGCAGGCAAGAGGAGTAACGCATACAGTGCATGCGACTCCATTGGCAGACTGATGGAGCAGTCTGGCAATGGACTGGCAAACAGAATGGCAGCCAGGAGTTATGGCAGACAGCCCTGCTCTGATACCACTTGTTGGTAATAACTCCCGATTCAATTGATTATTCAAATGCAAATGCCTATATTTATACATTTCACGAGGCGGTTGATTACCAGCCTTTTCGCCTTCCTAGCTATTCATATTCCTATTATTTATTTACAATAATCCTGACGGATTATTCTAACATATATGTACCTATCCATTTTGAGTGTTATATATGTAGACTAAACCCTTGTATTCCTAACAAAGAGTTTGTTCTACCCTCTATTGTAGTCTTCATTCTCTATGCCATCATCACACTTATTATCTTGGAAACTAAATATCCTATGATGTCTATCATTCATATGATGAGCTCTTTCCCTCACACATCTGGGGAAAATATGTTAACGTTAAAAAGTTGCACACCTTGCTCATCCCTTGGCCACGCCATGTCACTACATCATCCCACTTTCCATTTTCACCACATTAGACCTTCACATGCCCACAATCGTAATGTTAAAGACCAAATTGCTCCATAATTAAATGATTTGAACCTTTTTCTCCTTCCATAAAAGACAGAGATTGACATATTCCCCCAGAAATACGAAAAATCCCTCAAAAATAGAGAAAACTCCCCCAAAAATTCAAAAAAAAAATTAAAAAGAGGGGGGGTTACATTCAAAAATTCAAAAAGGAGCCAAGAAACCCTAATGCCACCAAATACCAAGGGACAATACCAAGGGCCACAAATACCATGGGCCAATACCAAGGGCCTCCCAATACCATAGGCTAATACCAAGGGCCATTTTTCCTATATATTAATAGCGAAGGCCTCTCATTTTACACATGTTCTCTCCATACATTTTCATACTGTCACTGTGTCAAAATTTCGTTTGAAACCCTTGAAGCCCCTTGAGTCTTATTACTTCACCTCTTTTGGATATTTCCCCACCTTGTGACGTGTGGATTGGAGAACACCAAACTGCTTGGAGACCAGGATCTTTCCACTTCTCACAACTGCAAGGTCCCCTGCCACCATTGTTTCGAGGTACTCCTTGGTTTGTATTTAGCCCATCTTTTATAACAAAAAGAAAAATCATTCGTTAATATGTCCATTTCTTAATAAAGGATGTTCAAAATGTTAGATTAAATTTGTTTTTATATTTTTAGTTATATTCGTGCACATGCTTTACTTGGTTTTTACCTTTATTATCTACTAGGATTAGCTTTTTTTTTTTCTTAGTTTGAATTGCTATTAATGCTTGCTTAAATCTTAGCATGTGCCTTTTAACACATACTAGTTTGCAAAAATCAGTAACATATAGCTCTTTAAAAAAATACTAATATGTACATGAAGCGGTGAAAACAAATATGAAAATTTATTGAAATTCCCATTAAATGATCTCTAATATGTACATGAGTATAATTAAGTGCATGTCCACATAATTCATTTCAGGAGCTCAAATGAGATTTGACCACATGAAGATTATTGAACGGGAAGTATCATGGGGTCATTGTACACATAAGGTTCTTAAAGAGATGGATGATCACCAATATGGAATATAATTTATGTGCCCCAAACTTGATGCAAACGTTATTTCTTCACCAATATGGAATGTAATTTATATGCACCAAACTTTATGCAAAAGTTATTTCTTTAATTCACAATATTTGAATGTGTGATAGGGTGAAGGCTAATTGCTCCCACGTGCATATCTCATCAATCTATCTTCATATGACAAATATTGCTAGCTTTTAAATAGAGCCAAAATACTACTAACTTCCAATGCCAAAATACTACTAACTTCCAATGCACATAGGTTGAAGAAAAACGAATAATGCCAAATATTGCTAACTCCCAATGCATCATACGTTGAAGAATATGAAAAGTGTAGATAATTGAGTGAGAGAGACACTTCCACGAGTATAATTAGTGGCTAAGACACGACCACGGCAAGAACAATAGGTATAATTAAGTAGGAGAGAAACAACCACTACAACACCATATGTCAAATAATATGAAAACAAATGTCAAACAATATGAAAATAAGGCTAGCCTTGTGTTAAAAATTATGAAAAATACAACTATAATTAAGACGCAGAGATGTAATAGAATAGATAAAGCAATAGGATATGTATAGAATGCATTGCTACTTTATATTACATGGTTTATTTTTACATCATTCCTTTTTCTTAAATATGATAGTTAAGAAATAATGGAATGGATGTAATGTTGTGTAATTCTTGATACTCTTTTTATTATTAATCATTTAATTAAATATTTTTTTAATTAAATGTAAAATTATTAATATATATAACTATTACAATATTAGTGTAAGCATTGAACAATAACAATATTAATGAACCTAAAGCATTTATTTTTATTGGTGATAGCCGTACCTTCTTTTCATTATGTGGATGTAACAAACCAACATTTTTAATCGGCCCTTTAGGATATGCACGAGGGGTTCACTAGCGAGGAAATATCATATCACGTCAATTCATAATGGGGGTTTTAATACTCCTAAAAACCTCAAAAATACAGTGCCTCATAATAATATACATATTGGAGGTTATTTTATTTCGACATGCTAAAGAATAACTGCCCAATTGTGGGATGGATTCATACCTCCAAATCATGGGATCGATTCATACCTTTGAATCATGGTTTGGATTCGTATTAGTTATAGTTTTTTCTAAGGAATAACCTTCAAATAACAAGCTCGATTCATACCTCCAAACGATGGTATGGATTCATATCAGTCCTGACTACTACTAAGGAATAACCTCCATATAAACTCATTGAACTTATAAACTTCTTCTTTTTAAGAATATTTTTTTAGGTTTGGGTTTGGATTGGTATTGAGATTCAATCAAAACTTTCTCCGTGACAACCAAAAAAAGTGAGATCAATATTTCTTGGCTCACTAGAACAAAGAATAATAAATCAATCTTTTTTGACTAATTAATTCTTTCAACCCTTTGTATTCTCACATCACCAGTTAGGAATAGTTGTTAGATTGAGTTATATTTTGCACATTCATAATTGTAATTTCAATTCTTATATGCAAGGAATCCATTTTAATATTATATTGGAACTGACATGGACATAGGTGAAAATATAAATACTTATTTACATACCTTATGTGTTATCGTTACCATGAAATGGTATCATATAAGTTTCACCAACTATGTATTTTTGTAACTATTGCATGCCTGAAACTTAACAACGGATATTTTTCCCTCTCTTGTAAAGATAAAAAAATAGGTATAACCCAAGAAAAGGTAAGTAAATGTTGTTGATTTCCTTGATTGCAAGAATAAATGTAGAGGGAGTGGAGTCAAACCATTGCATCTTGTGAATGACCCAAATCCAAGCTATGCACATGATCATATGGTGTTATTGGAAAGTGAGAGGAATTTTTCTATGTTGATTTGGGTTCGAACATCAACAATGTTTGTTTTGATAGGAAGGTAGGGAAGTACATCCATGAAAGGGTTCCAATTTTTCATTTTTATGGATTTTAATTTATTAAGCTTATAGAAAACATGAGCTCTCTATGGCTATACTTGTATTTACATATTAAATTTCTAGATTGGTAGGATGTGGTGTGAAACATCTACAATTTTTATATTTTATAAGCATTGCAATGATTCTTGGACAATCAATGTTTTACTTTCTTTGTTACATTGATCTCTTGACTAGGTTACCTTTACGCATTTCTCTTACCCCATTACTATTTCATCGGGTTGTTGACACAGTCCCCGCCAAAAAATCCAGTCAACAGGGGTTCCCACTTTGTTGATGCCCAACTCAGTGTGATCTCCCTGAGCACCGTCCTAGACAGGTTTTATCCTTCCCAACAACACTCACGAGGTGGATGAAGTCTCACCCGAGATGTTCGAGGGATAGTTTTTGGAACCAAGTTTTTGCATAATAGGAGGGGACTATGTGCATTGACAACTTATCAACTTATTGCAACAATTAACAGATGGATCAGACCATTCACTTAAACATGTATATCATCATTCAACATTATTCTTCAACAGGTTGCAGTAAACATATTGATGCGCAAATAGATCCAGCAAGAAAACATCATTTAACATTTGAAAACATCGCATCATAGATCCATGTCGCAGCTTTACTCAACATTCATGATTTGATTGCAGAAACAATAGATAAAAAAAGAGAACAGAAGACAGTAATTCAAATCAACTTCTGTCTTGTCATATTACTTCTGCGCAACAATCACAATTCACAAACAGGTCGATCTCAGTTCAGATACTTAGGAAGTTCATTCAAAAGTACACAAAGATCCAGATCAATATTTAGATCCAACTCCAAAAAACTCAAGATGTTCTAACACTTGAACTCTACTTCTACTTATAGGCTTGTGCCTTTACATTCAAGGTCCACTTGGACAAATTCCTAACTAATTCTTAATCGATTCTACAAAATTATGACCAATATTCACAAAATATGGTCCAAAAGTACAAAAAGTGACACAAAATATAAAATATATTCTAATCTCCACATTGTGCGCTTATCTTCCACTCGTGCAGTGTCTTCGAGCTTGCACATCATCCACAATGTTGCGCAACTAGCTTGTCCCAAAACCCCTACCAACAGGCCCCCAACACAATCTTATTGCTCGCCCTTGAGCCACACTTAGCTAGACATGGTGAACTCAACGATCTTAATCTTGAAATCTTCATACTGCTGAGTAATTTCCTTCACCTGTCCTCTGATCTTTTTAGCAATCTTCTGGCTTGTTGTCGAGTTGTTAGTGATGGGATTCCCGCCCATCTTTTCAGTGATCTCTTTCTTGTCATCATGTGCTGCCTGGAGTGCAGAAATTTCCTTCATCGATAGTTGTGCTCCAATCTCTTCAAACTCATATAACTGTGCGTTGCGTCGTTGCTGCCTCTCTCTTTCCTTTACCACCCATTGCTGCAACTCCTTAAGCTCTGCATGCTTGGTGATCTACATCATAAATGGCATCTCCTTTAGCATTTTTTCCAGGTTCACCATCTCCCCATCTGCTTCTTGCAATTGTGCAGTCAATTGTTCTAGCTGCTCATACTACACTATGCTTATTAATCTTGCACATTGATCTAGGGACTAAACATTAGTCTCATCAATGATTAATCAACAAATAACTCATGAAATGATGTAATTGGAATACAGAATGAGTATTCGCTCTGTATATTCACACAAAGAATGAGAAATTACATTACAATGTCATGCTACAAGCATGAACGAGAAGCAATTCGAATTCCTAAGGAGGTCATTCAAATTGAATGAGTGAGTCTAGCTTAACTGAATGTAAGCCACAGTCAACACTCAAGTTAACCACTGATCAAAACCCTAATTGGCTCCACTGAGCCCTAATTGAAGTCAGAGAGAAATAAATGACTGAGTCTCAACTAAAAGAGATCAGACACATGTCATAGCCTGCCAACCATCGAGTGCTAGCGCTTCAATGACTCCAATGAACCCCAATGAGGTTAACTGAAGTGTAACTGAACATCAGAAGTGGTTAGAGGAACCCCTATTGACTCTAGTTCATTAAATAATCAATTTAATGAAGGGAGGTGCCTTTACTACCCTGTTTAACTAATTGTAACCATCATTTAGCAATTAGGTGCATTAATATCACTCAGATCACCCCTAGAGTGCTCTAGTTAGCCTCCCTGAATGTAGGAGAAGGTTAAGTTAGCATCCTTGACTGAAGGTAGGCATGGATGTGATCTAGCTAATGGAATTTAATGCTTCACTGATGTTAATTAAGCCAATAATATTGAGGATAGTGATGTAACTAGGCCAAATTGACCAAAATGAGTGTGTAAGGTGGTAAATGTCTCCAACACCCCCCCTTAAGCTATACTCAGGAGGATTTATAAAACATAAATGCATAAAAATTCTAGGGCCCCAGCAACTAAGGCCATAGGTCACCCTATACAATGCTGAAATTGAAACAATGCTCAAAAACAAAATAAATGAGGAAAAGAGGGAAAACCCAGTGGGAAAAACCCCCCCTCAAGCTGAACAATGAAAGTAGTCTGAATCACCCTGATGAACTCACCCCCAACAGTGAATGGAGGTAAGTGAACTTATTTTCTAAAAATCTCTTGGTGAAGAGGTCTGCAATATGCTCATTAGTCAAGCAGTATTGCAGAATGATGGTCCTATCATGCACTAGCTCCCTGAGATAGTGCATGTGGATCTCTACATGTTTGGTCCTCTTTCTGGTAACTGGATCTGTGGAAATATTAATAGCACTTTGATTGTCACAAAAGAGGACAGTGGACAAAGTACTACCAAGATCAAACTCTGAAAGAATGCCTTGCAACCAAACTGCTTGGATGCAAGAATTCACCGCTCCTTGATACTCGGCCTCTGCTGAAGATAGTGCTATGGAGGCATGCTTTTTTCTAGACCAGAAAATGGGGCCACCACCAAACATGAATACATATCTATAAGTAGACTTATGATCAATAGAATCACCCACCCAATTGGAAACTATGTATGCAACCAGCTTTAGCTCGGAGTCTGCAACATAGTGAATGTTGTAGGTCCTGGTTCCCTGAATATACTGGAGGATCCTCTTAGCTTCCTTCCAATGAATATCATGAGTATGCTGCATGTATCTTGATACAACATTCATGGCATAATATATATCATGGAGAGAATGTGTCAAGTACAAAAAGCTACCAATTAGCTATCAATAGATAGTGCAATCCATGGGAGGTGTGCTTTTTCCTTCTTCAAGGCTGATCCCTGAAAGGAAAGAGAATGGTGCAGGCCTACAATAAACCATGTTAAACTTGAATAACAGGTCTTAAATTTATTTTGACTGAGTGACCATAATACTATCAGAATGTTGCTCAATTTCAAGCCCCAGAAAATTGTTTTAGGAGCCCCAAATCACTCATTTCAAAGGCATTGTGGAGAGCAGTTTTGATGGTTGAAATGGAGGCAATTGTGCTACCTGTGATCAGTAAGTCATCAAAATATAAAACAATAATAATAATATGACCATCAGACTACTATAAATACACACTTGGATCTGATCTACACCTTTGGAAGTTTTGTGAGAGAAGGAAGGCATCCATCTTGGAATACCACTCTCTTGGGGCTTGTTTTAACCCGTATAGTGACTTATTTAGCTTGAAAACCAAATATGGATCAATGATGTAGCCCTCAGGATGCTTCATGTATATCTCCTCATGAATATCTCCATGTATAAATGCTGACTTAACATCCACATGATGCACTTCCCAGTGCTTAGATGCTGAAATTGCCAAAACTAGGCAGATGGAGTCCATTTTTGCAACCGGTGCAAAGGTCTCATAGTAGTCCACACCTTGGACCTGAGAGAAACCTTTTGCCACTATACTTGACTTATATTTTTAGGTGCTACCATCAGAATCAACCTTGGTCTGAAATAGCCACTTGCATTGAACCAATTTCCTTTTCGGAGGAAGAGAAACTAGCTCCCAAGTAGTGTTTTTCTAAAGAGAATTCATCTCTTCATCCATGGCAACTTGCCATCTCGGATCCTTATAAGCATGGTAGTAGGATTTTGGATCTGAAATAATAATCAAATAGTAAGTTTTGGACAGAAAATTATCAGGACAAGAGAGCACAATACATGCTCTTTGGAAATCAGACCGGGTTCTCCTTGGATCATCCGGATTTCCAATGTTATCTCCTATGGAGGAGAGTGTCTGTCAGGCCCATGTAGGAAGATGAATTTGCACTTAAGGTTCTAATTAAGCATCTAATTATTACTGCACACTGATATCAGAAATTAGAGGATCCAAATCAGGGTCATCACCCCCAATTTCATCATCCAAATATTCAGTAGAATAGGAAGGAAATTCAACAATTTTCTCCTTCACTGGTTCCACCTCCCTAAAAGGCTCATCGAACTTGACACTTCTCTCGATCATGATCTGTTTTGTTTTGATATCTAGTAGCTTGAATCCTTTTTATTCATTAGGATACCCAATGAACATACATTCTATGCTTTTCGGTTTCAAAGCTCTTCTTTTATCAAGTGGAATTTGGGCCCATGTAGTGGACCCAAACACCCGTAGGTTCGACACATCCGGCTTGTGTCTGAAGTATGTCTCGAAAGGGGTCTTCCCTTTCATGGATGAATGTGGCACCATGTTATGAATGTATGCTACAGTATGCATGGCTTCAGACCACAAATTTGCAGCAAGCTTCTTTGATTCCAACATACAGGTGGTCATCTCCTTGAGAGACCGATTCTTCCTTTCCGCTACTCCTTTCTGCTGGGTAGTGTAGGGAATTGAATGTTGGAACTAAATACCATTTTGGGAGAATATTTGAAGCAAATAATTACTGACATACTCCCCTCCATTATCAGATCTCAATATATTGAACTTAATCCCAGAGGCATTCTCGATCAAGGCCTTCAATTCAAAAAAAAATTCACATACTTCAGCCTTCTTTTTGAGAAAGAAGACCCATGTGTACCTTGAAAAATCATCAATAAAGGTTAGAATATACCTTGATACATTCATGGATGTGACAAGCATAATACCATTGATATCATAATGTATCAACCCCAATATGCATGTAGCTCGGTTTTCCTTCCCCCAATCAAACTTGTGCTTAGGGTGTTTACCAATCACACAGCCTTTGCAATTTCCGGTGGTTTCCTTGATGACCGGGAGGCCTTCAACCATGGATTTTTTCTGTAATTGCTGAAAATATTTGAAATTTAGATGGCCAAACCTTTCATTCCATATCCTGCTAACCTCATTTCCATGATTTAGAAGAGAGGTGGGCTTTGCATCTGGCACAAAGTGGGAGAACTCATAGGCTCTTGCATGCTGGTTTGCAAGACCTTTAGCAATGAGTTTCCCAGATGTAAGATCCATTATATCAACATCATTTGGGATGAAAGAAACTCTATTAGGCACTATAGTATGTGTCATCTGATAGACACTAAGGATATTTGATGCTAGAGATGGTACATACAAAACATTTGAAAAAAATCCATTTTCAAGATCAACGGTACCTTGTCCTTCTAAAATGATGGTGGAGTCATATCGCATGTGGATGGGAATGGATTTTCCGGTCTCCAAGGATGAAAAGGAGTCTCTTTCATCCATCATGTGGTTTGAAGCTCCAGAATCAATCAAGAGTGCTTTGGAATTTGAAGTGCTTGCCATGAGGGCATGACCTTTTTCATGTTGTGGTTCCCGATCTTGTTGATCTCTCCTCCGAAAGATTTCTAGAACATTGGTGTGATTTCTCTAAAGGAGAGAGGTAGCTTCATCAAGCTTCTTCTTCATGTAGGCATTTTTAGGGTGGAATCCCTTCCCGCAATCTAAACACTTGAATTTTTCATTGCCATGGTGCCCTTTTCCTTTGTTCTTCCTTGAGCCGGAAGACTCATCATCCTGCCAGTTTTCAACTCAAGGATTAGGATCATCAAATTTTGTTTTTGGGTTCTTCTGCTGCTTTCCTTTACCCTTTAGACATTTGGGCCCTGATACATGGAGGGATTGATCACGGGAAGATCTGATGATCCCCATTTGGACAATCTTGTCATGTTCACTTGTTAGAGACTCAATGAAGGAATTGAGTGTAGGCATCTTCCATCTAGGGGTTGTGAGATTCCCCGCATAGAATGTAGAAACAAAAATTGAATAGTCAGCCCCAATTTTGGAGAGTATGGTGAGGATGAGCTGATCATCCTCCTTCTCCACTTTGCATTGCTTCAAGAGTAAAAAAGTGTGCTTGAATCTTGTGAAAAAGTCATCCAGAGTCTTGAAATTGGAGGGATGGAGAGACATTAATTCATTTTCTAGCTGGTAAAATCTCAAGTCATCTTGCTTTCCATATAGATTTTCCAATTTGTCCCATATTTCTTTTGGAGTCTTCAATCCAGCAAGATGGAAAAGAAGATCCTGAGAAATAGAGAGGCACAAGTAGCCGAATGCTTCATCCTTCTTGTTCAAGAATCTTGATTTTTCTATGGCAGAACCAGGCTCATCTTTAGTGTCCATGGTGACTCTATAGAGTCCTCTAGAGCACAGCTAAATCTCCATGTCACCTTTCTATGAGTAGAAATTTTATAGAGTCAAAAGATTTACTAAGGAGGCCATCTGGATCTGCTGGAGCGAATGCTTCACCTGTAGAAAACCTGAAAATCACAACAAAAAGGGAAATGTAAGGTCGTACAGCCTGCACATTTTAGGCTTTCATCACACCCAGCATAGTCAATCAAGCAAGCTTGATCAACAAGTTCCTTACTTGGGGTATTAAGTGGTAAGCCTTGGCTTCTGGTGCAGTGCTGGATTTTTGAGCTATTGCTCAATTTTCATGCAGAAATCTATCAAAAAGCTTATTTTTGAGAGATAGAGCTTTGTCCCACCATGAGCTCTGATACCATATTAACCTTGCACATTGATCTAGGGACTAAAGATTAGTCTCGTCAAAGATTAATCAACAAATAACTCATGAAATGGTGTAATCAAACTATAGAATGAGTAGTCGCTCTATATATTCACACAAATAATGAGAAATTACATTACAATGTCATGCTACAAGCATGAATGAGAAGAAATTTGAATTCCTAAGGAGGTCATTTGAATTGAATGAGTGAGTCTAGCTTAACTGAATGCAAGCCATAGTCAACACTGAAGTTAACCACTGATCAAAACCCTAATTGGCTCCACTGAGCCGTAACTGAAGTCGAAGTACAATAAATGACTGAGTCTCAACTGAAAGAGATCAGACACATGTCATTAGAAGCCAACCATCAAGTGTTAGCACTTCAATGACTCCAATGAACCCTGTTGAGGTTAACTGAAGTGTAACTGAACATCAAAAGTGGTTGGAGGCTCCCCTGTTGACTCCAGTTCATTAAATAATCATTAAATAATCAATTTAATGAAGGGAGACACCTTCACTGCCCTGTTTAACTGATTGTAACCATCAGTTAGCAATTAGGTGCATTAATATCACTTAGATCACCCCCAGAGTGCTCCAGTTAGCCTCCTCAAATGTAGGAGAAAGATAAGTTAGCCTCCTTGACTGAAGGTAGGTGTGGATGTGATCTAGCTGATGGAATTTAATGCTCCACTGATGTTAATTAAGCCAATAATACTTAGGATAGTGGTGTAACTAGGCCAAATTGACCAAAATGAGTGTGTAAGGTGGTAAATGTCTCCAACAACGCTACCCCAAAACTACGTAGTCGCATCCGTCACTTTCTTGGTGTCCTTCTATAACTAATCGAGTTGTGTGGATAGATCTTTGATCTTCCCCTTCCTTGCTGCTATATGCTCGGGCGGTGTGGATGGGTGTATTAGGGCCTCCAAAATGCTATTTTCACTCTGTAACTTTGCAATCACAGCTCCAAGTTGCTTCTCTCTATTTAGCACATCCATCCCTGTAGTGCTCTCCAATCCATACTAATATGCATCTGCAACTATCGCTTCCAATTCAACTTGGCTATCAAAAAGATGCACCTTCGCAAGAATGAGGTGATCTGCTTCCTTCTTTAGTTCTATGATCTCCTTAGCAGTCTTCATCTTCATCTCTTCTTACACTCTTGTCAGTGCTTCTATCTCTTGTGTTTTCTCTTCCATCAGCTTCTCCTTAGCACACCACAATTAATCAACTTCTTTTTGTGTCGCCTCCTCTCTCCTGTGATTGTAGAAATTGATCGCTGATCTATTTTTGTATGTTCATCAACTCTTGGTTGGAAAATCGCTGCATGTGAACCAACATCTATGTGGATAGCATGTTGATATCCAAGGATATGTTCTACAACTGGTGCAGGGGGGTATTTATATCCTCTTGTCCAATGTCATTCGCAATCAGGGGAATTTGAACATTCCTAACCTATGGCTCAGTGCTGATTGATGCAAACTCCTACACTATCACTCTTTTCTCTAGTGCTCTCTTCAAAACAATGTTGAACAAAGAATCCAATTTTGTGCTTACCTCGGTGAAGCCATCTTGTGTCGATTTCTTCATTTCCTTTGTGGTTGCATCAATGGCATCATTAACAACCTTGACAAGCATATCCATTTATGCTTCAATTTCTAACACAATGCTACTACCCGCAACCTCATCCATGCACCTATTTTTTCTTAGTTCATTGAATATGCGATCAGCTTCCAGGTCAGTAATTGTCTCTGTCAATGATTCTTCATCAGATTCCTAGTGACTCTTTTGGTCATCTTCGTGCATGGGATCATGAGGTGCATCTGTCGGGGTTCCCGTCAAAATTTCTTCTACGTTGACTGGTTCTCGCAATTCTGCAAGCCAATCATTAATATTTTTTTCCATCTCTACATCAGACACCTTGTACCGCATTGGAACCATTGAATGTATGCATCTTGTTGCGCTTGAATGTGAATGACATGTGGTCCAATTGTGAACCGTGCAATCCTTTGATATTTCTCTGCAACTTCATCAAATAACCTCATATTTTTACTACTGCCTCCTGCAGTGCTTCCCAATAGATCCAAAATTGGATCGCATAGTCTATCAATCTCTCTACTTCTTTCACCCACCATAGATTTTGATATATCACACCTTTTCATACCTCTATTTCCTTGACGCCCATGCCTTGGTAGTCATATGGCTCCATCCAAGACACTAGTGCAATGAGGATCAATATCCAGTTGTATGTGAAGGGGCTTTTTCCCACTTGTACAGCCACCACGTCTTCCTCAAAATTATTCATTATAAAAATTGATCAGTTCATTTGTACACCTTATGCACACATCTCTGCACATGAAACCACCCCTGAATCACATTGGATGGGTCAGTTCTTCCTTACCACCTTACTAGAGAGAATTCATGTTGCAATGCGTAGCGTGTGGTCATTGATTCTATCAATGTGGTATTCCCTCTAGTCACGCTCTAAAGCATAGCACTTCTTCAGTGTTGCTTCCAGCTTCTTATCATTGTATTTCCCTTAGAATTACTGCGAAGGCTATGGTCCATCCTTTGGTAGTCCCGTTATCTCTGAAATCAACCCCAGTGTGACTTCAACTAGTGTATCCAACCATAGAAACCCACCATGGAAGCACACTAGAAGCTGCTTCACATATGCATTTACTTCAGTTGTCCTCCCAAGTGTGACATGTTGATCAATCCAAGTAATCCTCATTTGTCCAATCCATGCACCCAATCATGTGGGATGCGCTCTATTGGCCCACCTTCTACCACTACCATTTTCATATACAGCTCATTTTCAACATATTATAAGGCCAGCGCCGAGCAAGTCATGATCTTCATATTTCATCTACATCAACATAGGCACAATATTAGAAGTGCATACCATCCCTTGTGGTATCGCTGGAATCCGTATCTGGTATCTCTAGTTCTCCGCGGGCTTCTTAGTGTTTTCCCTAGCCTGACTAGGAGGTACATACCCAGGGATTTTTGCAATAGACACCCCTGCTCAGGATGCTAACTCCACAACTCTGGAGCTGGATGGCCCCATTTGCATAGTACCCTCTACCACTCTCATAGACATTTAAGTTTTCCTCTTCTGCGGTGCTAGAGAGCTAGGCTTATGACCCTTCTATTTCTTCTTTGACACCGAGGATGAGCCTATATTCATACTGGAAACCTCTTCAATAATGGTTATGGGTTGAATTGGTTAATCTCGCTCACTCAAAATTTCTACCATGTCTGGGTTACTCTGCATGCTACACCAATTCCATAGAAGCTTCAACAATTCCACACCCACTTTAGACTTAGCAACTCACTCTGCAACTTACTTAGCAACTAAATAAATCCCCTCAAACTCACTTGGAAACTTGCTCTATAAATTTGACAACTCTGCAAAACTTCAATGCAAATCAACTTAGCACAATGGTGTCTTCTAACCACATTGAGATTCCTCTTATAGCACCAAATCAAATCATCCTTCATCATTACTGAATCAGCTCAATTGTCATGATCAAATCATGCAATAACTCCCCAAATCCATCGTCGATCCTTTCAACCCAACGGTCGGATCCGCCATCACTACGCGTTACTTCCACAAGTGTCGTTGGTTAACTAATTTTAACTGTCTTCATTTATGACTAATTTGACCCTTTGTGCAGCCCTGCGGCTGTCACAGCATGACCTCCTCACTACGCTACTGACTCCTACTCTTGCACATCAACTTCTGCTTGGTGTGTGCTCCTTTCATCCATCATCCTACTCTTTCTTGTTTCCCATTGCGCAGTTCCTCAAGCATCATGCGGTTTTGGGCCCGTCCTATAAGGCTTCAACCTACTACCATTCAAAATATTTGGTAGCATCACTCCATATAACTGTTGCAATTGAACTGCACCTCTAGAAGTAATGGAAATAACAAGATAGGGACCTAACCAATGCATCTGTAGCTTACCTGGATGCTTCATGAACTTGTTGTCGTGTAAAAACACCAAATATCCTTACTAAAACTGTTTTTTGTTTATGTGGAGATCATGCCATGCTTTCTATTAATCTATACCAACTGCTCCACATGCTCCTCGAGATGTACCAAGAGTTCTTCCTCGATATGTACCAACTACTCACATGCTCCTCAAGTGCTTCTTTGTCATCCATACACATCACGGCTGCAATGCGCATACTTGAAACAATGTACTCCATAGGCATGAATGCCTCTTTCCCTTACACCAACTTAAATGGTTTTTTTCTCGTCAATATATTGCAATTTGTGTGATATGCCCACAAGAATACTAGAATCTTCAAATCCTAGTCATCGTGGTTTGCATTACATACCTTTGTAAGCGCATGATCCAATACTTTGTTGAAAGCTTCCACAATCCCATTCGCTTGAGGATGATATGGGGTACTCTTCTTATGTTGTATTTGGAGTTCCTTCATCAGCGCACTTATCGTGCGATTGACGAAGCGAATACCTTGGTTTCTCATCAATATCCTTGGACATTCTAACTGTGTTACAATGTTATCAAACAAGAACCTTGCTGCATGTCACAATAGTGGAATCTACAACAATTCCAACCTCTTCCCATATTGTCAAATAGTCTTTCATTGTAATTATATACTGCGCACCCATTCGTTTCCTAGGTGGGTT
Source organism: Pseudotsuga menziesii (assembly GCA_001517045.1). Taxonomy (NCBI): domain Eukaryota; kingdom Viridiplantae; phylum Streptophyta; class Pinopsida; order Pinales; family Pinaceae; genus Pseudotsuga; species Pseudotsuga menziesii. The sequence continues at coordinate 95,024 of LPNX010977007.1, read as the reverse complement.
GATTGGTCCCACAAAATCCACATCCCATTTATCAAATGGTTGCAATGTCACCTTAGGTACCAATAGCATCTCATCCCTTCTTGATGGCTTTCCAGTGATTTAACAGATATCACAACTCCATGCATAATCACTGGCATCATTATGAAGAGTGGTCCACCACCATCCTACTCAAAGCACTTTTCCTACAGTAGCTAGACCGCCATAGTTTCCACAAACAACTCATGCATGTGCTTCTTCCAGAATATTCCCTTGTTCATGTGGTAGGAAACATCGTCGCAAAATATCATATAGTCCTAGTTTATATAGTTTTCCAGCAATCAACTAGAAATCCAAATCCTTAACCACCAACTTCTTCTTTTCACTTATAGTAAGGTCCTCTCATGCAGTTCTCGTTACCAAAAAATGAATTATTTGATCATAGTAATCATCGACCATATCAACTTTGAATAACTACGCATCTGGCAGTCCATGTTCGATATTAGTGGGCTCCTCACTTGTCTCAATTCCGGATAAATGATTAGGGCCAGCATTTAAGAGACCCGGCTTCACAATTACCTCAAAATCAAATTCTTGAAAGAGAAGAATCCAACGATATATCTTCCCCCCAACATAGGCATATTGACTAGGTATTTCAAATCATAATGATCAACAAACATTTAGAAATGACCCTGCAATAGGTAATGCCTAAACTTTTGTAGCACATATACCATCGCCAGACCATTTCCTTCTATGGTTGTATAGTTCTTCTCTGTAAAAGATAGGTTTCGACTAGAGAATGCAGTTGGGTGATCGATATCCCCTTCTCCTGGTTGCGCAAGCACCACTCTTAGCACAACAGATGATGCATGCAAATGAACATGGAACTCCTTGTTCAAATCAGGAAAAATGAGGATCGGTGCAAAAGCCATTTTGGCCTTCAGCGTGTCAAAACTCCTTTAATATTCTTGACTCCATCCAAATGTTGTGTCTTTCTTTAATATTTTCTCCATAGGGTCTGTGATCGCAGCATAACCTCTTATAAATTTGTGATAATATCCTGTGTGCCCCAATGTCACTCTAAGCATATTCATATATGTACGTGGCTGTAAGCTCAAAATGAGTGCCATATTCATAGGATCAACCAACAGTCCTTACTTGCAAACAATGTGACCCAAGAACATCCCAAAGGGTGTGCATAAAATACACTTCTTTAAGTTCAGCGCAATCTGATGCTATCGACATCTTTCTAGCATCAATCGCAAGTTTTCCAAATGGCCTCTAATCAATCCATAAATTGTCCAATCATCCATCTAGACTTGTAGGAAATTTTGAATAAAATCCTTGAATGCAGTGATAACAACCCTGGAAAATATCGCAAGTGCATTCTTTAACCCAAATGACATCACAATGTACTAAAAACAGCCCCATTCAATAACAAATGTGGTTTTATGTCGATCTTCCTTCGCGGTCTTGATCTGGTGATAACCAGAGAACCCATCTGTGAAAGAATATATCTCCTAACCACTTAATCCTTCTAGAACTTCATCAGTAAATGGTGTTGAAAATGGGTCATGCACACATGCATCATTCAATTTTCTCAGATCAACACAAATCCGAACTTCACTTTTTTTCTTGTCTTGACCTACCATCAGACTTATCCATTCTGATTCTTCGACTGGCTCAATTATTCCAGCATCCAGCATCTTATCGATTTCATCTTTCACCCTCTTCTTGTATCGGAGATTCAAGCAATACGGCCTTTGCCTTACTAGTTTCATGTCTGGCCTGAATGGGATCTTCATCTCCCCTAAATCACCCAGTATCCCCTTTAGAGAATTTCATTGGAAATAGATCTTGAAATTCATGCAGCAGGTCCATGATCTTCGCTATGGTCTCTTCATCCCAATAATCCTGAACACTTGCAAATTTTGGGTTCTCCCCTGTCCCAATGTTGACTTTTCTTATCTTCAATGGATGATTCATTAGGTCCATCAGTACATCTGGTGCGGTGACATCCCAACTCCCCTCTATTTCTGGGATATTGATGTTCTATAGCTCATCATTGTCCTCAGTCCCTCCAAATACATTATAACATTCCATCATAGGTTGTCTATGGCAATGCGCATGTGGATCTACTGGATATGCGACTGGAATCACCTTCAACACCACATCGTGGAAGAGTTGTAGTGCATTATGGACATCTATGTTGGCATCCGCGAAGCTAAAGGTATGAGTAAAACAAAATGTCAACTCCACCCAAGTGGTTATTTTCCTGTGTAATTCAAGTGATACATACCACGTTCATGGAATTTCATCCAATGTGTGGACAAAGGCATGGACCCACTCATCCCTTAGTTTTGATGCCCATAAGGTTTGAAATTCAATTGCATGGTCACCAGGACTATTCCTCCCATTGTACCATATAGCATGGTATACTTATGCATCTCCAAACCAAACTGCCATCAGTCATCAACACTGCAACCATCCAGTAATTGACTTTATATGAGTCATCCACCACCGTTTTGGGGTAGCCTTCAGCTCTTCTTCCAATGCCAACAATTGTTGAGGTTCGGATACCTTTTCTTCAAACTCCATTAGGAACATAGACAACTCTGTAAAAGTCTGTCATAAGTGTGTAATTCAATAGTCTTAGTTGCAATGTGACACGACGACTGTGTGATCAAACCACACTTCCTGATCGATACTTCATGCATGCGATTCTACCAGTTCTCTAATGCATCATCAGAATCAGAAGATGCAGAGCTAGTGCTACGCCAACCAATTTATCCATCAATAGTTGGATGGATATAATATTTAGAAATGTTATAAGCATGATCCCACCCCTTGTTCATTTGAATCCATTGGAGCAATGACTCTAATGTCTTGATTCTCAAATGTCATCATACACTTCTTAAAATTGATTACTTCCATACTATCCCTAGCCCATCCAATCCCCACTAATGTGGAATAGGAGCCTCGTCCATCAATGACTTCAATCACATCAAAATCATAATAGGTTTTCATGCCCTCAACATCCACTACCAGGTGCAACACATTCTCGATCGATTGTACCTTGGCTTGATTATCCAATCACAGTTGCACTAGAGACTAGCCCAATGTCAATATCCCCATTTTCTGCCATGTATGTTTTGTTAGAATATTCACATCTACACATATATCCAGAATGACTTAATCTACTTCATAGTCCCCAGTCTGAATGTTCATGCACATCTCTTTTCTCATCTTTTACTTATGCAAATAATTCACCTCGGAATCCTTTCATCCCTTCTCCATTCGACGCAATAAGTTCTCAATATCGACAAGAGCATCGAGATCTTTTTCTAGTGACAAACAACTCTAAAATAAGTTATGCAAGGTACCATGCTACCGCGATTCTTTTTCCTCCAACAAAGATTCAAAAGTAGTGGGAATTTCATAAATAGGTGAATTAACAGGATTCCTTCTAATAAGATTGTGTGCTTCAAAGAATGTGTTCTTCTCAGTATCGATGTCAAACTGCACCTTATTATTTACATCCAATCAAATTTGTGGATGTAGAATATCTTCTCCTATCATCACACCTTCATGAGTGACAAAAGCGATGTCGACATCCCTTGTTCTAGGTTCCGTTGATATCATCGCAACCGTTGGCCCTTGATTCTGGTTCAACAGGGGATTCATAGGATTTTTATGTTCTAAGTCGCATTTTGGTTCTGAGTTGAGATTTGGTTCTAGTTCATATTCTGCAGCTGGTTTTGGTTTAATGCTTGATTCAACTGACTCTAGTTCTATAATTGGTCCTAATTTTTCAACTACAGGACGTTTCCAGCTTGCCATATCGCGATTAGCTATGGACAATTCTCAATAGTGTGATCAATCATGGTAAAATACATACACGATCACTGTAATTGTGGACAATCCCTCTGATAGTGACCCAATAAGCCACAATTATAACATTGGATAAGTCTATGACCTCTTTTGCCTCCTCAACCAAATCCTCCTCCTCATCCTCGGAATCCCCTATAGAATCTTTCTTGATGCTGGTATTGTGGTTAACTAACCTGCTACTGTAGGGGATTCCACTATTATTGGACATAGTGTGCTGATTGAATGTATTGTTGTTGCTGAGGAGCCATGAAACTATGGTGGGGGTAGATACTACAGTGGGGGTGGTGGGTGTACCATCTGCAGCTACGACTGGGGTTGTTGTACTTCTCCCTTTACATAGTACGAGTCATATGTTATTTTTTGAAGTAGGTCATATGTGTGATAGTATTTATCTTTATTCCCAACATATTGAAAAAATGAGAAGTATAGGTTCACTGGCTTCGTCACCATATTTTGCATGTATCTACATTCTTCATTTCAGTGCCCATATACTTGACAAATGTGCCACCATGGTACACTGCCACAACTTAGTGGGTTCGGTGCTCCTGATAACAAGTAATTTCATAAATCTCAGCAAGTATCTTTGGTATGTCTGTCTGCATGACACCGAGTACATCAAAGTTCTTTGTGATTCTCTTTACCCTTCTTGAGATATTGCAATTGAAGTTTTAAGCTGGAAAGGTACTCTTGAATCTGGTTCATACAAGTTGCACTTTCTCCAATCAGTGAAGCTTCCAACTTCATTGTGATATCCAGATCCTAGCTTTGTGTCATGATATTCTGTTGCATCAGTGGTTTCCTGATATGAGATACCATTGTTGTGATGAACCATTGTTTGTGCTGGACATCGCTCATCTTGAAATTGACCCTCACCATTAATGTTTTGAATCTTTGGTCAAAATCCCATACAATTACATTAGGAAATTTGTTAAGCTCCTTCAATTCGGTAATGTATTACACTTCAGACTTGGGTTTTCTAAATTCTTCGATAATCCCTTTCTTGATTTCCGCCAATGTATTTATCAGGGTCCACATAGGAACTTGTGTAAGTTTCATGTACCAATCTAGCGCACGACCTCGAAGAGTGGTCGCCAATCCTTCTTGATATCATCATATGCAGTTTGCTTGACAGTCCATACTTACTCACATAGAAACTAGTACTACTAGAGATCGTCAGTCCCGTTCCTATGGAACAAAGGTAACTTCGTATCATCACCCGCCATCCTAGACCTTCTCCCTACTGACACTAAACTACTACTATAATGTTACTGACACATCACACAAGTCGACGTGGAGCTTGTGTTTCTTCCTGAATGCAAAGTAGTGTGCAGAGGTGTGGGCATGTTGCTACTAAGGGTTGATATTACTGCTATCCTCGGCGTAGCCTGGTCATCCTATTCATCATTGTAGGGTCGTATTACCACCTAAGTTGTACTTAGTGGTTTTTTATCAAGTGATCCTGGTGAATCGGAAAAGGATAGCTTGTTCAGAATTCAAAAGACCTTCAATCTTGCTTCTGGGAAACTTTGTTGTACCATATCACATGTTCATACCCCATGGGGGAATTGTAATAAATGTTCTAGCATGATAGTGTCTATAAAAGACTTGGTCTCTTAGAGTTTATTCGTCAATCCGATCAGCCCAGGGTGTTTTTTCCCTTGGTTATTATTGGTTGTTGAATAAACGACTCATAATTTCTGATTTTTTCACTCAACACCTCCAAAGATGGGGTGGTCATCTTGGCATTTAGGCCTATTGAGGTTATTAGAGTCTATGTGTCAATGTATAAACATGCTAGGCATCATGGTCAAGTCATATGAACATGTCTAAGTCCCCCTAGGTTTTTTCATTTTTTTTATTTTTTAAATTTTTTCCGTGTTTTTTTATTAAAATTTGGTTTTTCCAAAACTTAGGCTATTTTTTAATAGTTTAATTGGAAAAATTGTTTTTGTAATAAAAGTGGGCTCAGAAGTCTGTTTCAGTCATGTAGGTGCTCATTTTGAAGCTAAGAGCACCCATTAAACCTATAGACCCACTATTTCCTAGTTTAAGTGATTTTCCATCACTCAGGTCAGAAAGCCCCAAAAAATCAATTATTGATTATTTTAATTAATAAATTGATGAATAATGGAGCAAATCCAAAATCCTAGATCAGTGGATTCTGAACCAATTTGATTGAAATCAGTCAAATCTGCACCAGATTGACTAGATATGAGAAATCCTTGATTGAAGGATGTGATCTGGGTGGATCTATAGTTGAAATTCAGCTTCCTTTATGGGGAATTTCACCCTCCCTCTTTCCTCCACACATGTGGGCTCATCTAGATCAGTTTTGGTGGATGCTTCAGTCAACAGGTTGAGGTGTCAGTCAGATCAGCTCTTTGATTGACATTCAGACCCAGTAGAAGCTCAGTTCAGCTTCAGATCGGGCATTCATGGACTCTCCTTCAGCTGAAGTGATCTATCTCCTTGGGATTTACACCCCCTCTGGGCTAGGGTTTCAATTTTGTGTATAAATAAATCTTGGATGCCTCCTTTCCGAGTTAGTTAGAGTTGGATTGAGGATCCATTGTTGTTGTAATACTGTGTAATATCTTTTTCTATTGGAATAAAGTGAAGCTTTGGAGGCAATATGGTGTCATGTCATTGTATGTGTGGATGAGCATTGCCATGTTTCACTGAGGTAACCTATATCTATGTTCATAATTTGCTGATTGTTTTTGGATTCATTGCTAAGATTGATAATAAGTTTATTATAATCTTGATAGGAAAGGATTTTGTTAATAATTTTATTGGCCATCTCTTTCCTTTTTGATGCATGTTTAGAGATCTATATTCAACATGTTCTATAAGTTTATATGCATGTTATTCTGAAAATCTCTATGTATGTATTAACCGGATCTCACAAGTGTTTTGGCAAGTCTTTTGATTCAGTTGTAGGTTCCTAGCTTGGAGAGGATTCTGATCTAGTTTTCTTCTTCACTCTCTCCAAACCCATTCAAATGAATAGTCCCTCGACATTCCACCGGAAAGCTCCATGGTTGATCTTCAAGGCTTCCAGCAAAAATGCTCTTCTTTTCCTCTTCCTCCTTCATTTTTTTCTAAAATCACTCCGGTTACTTGTTTGCAGCTTTAAAATTGTTTAGATATATCAATTTCATAGTTTATTTTACATATATCTTGCTGCATTAAATCTCATAAACTAGATCTCATTCCTAAAAGAAAATTTACAAGCATTCTAGATCTAGTTTTAGGGAAAATTGTCATTTTTCAAGGCTGTGAAAGTAGATCTAAAGTTTGTTGATTGCATGGTTGTTTCCTTAGAATATAAAAAATTATATTCATAAATTTAAGTGCTTCATATTGGATTCCCCCAAACCACAAGATCCCAAGGAAAGTTTGCTTTCCTTGGTTCTTTTTCCGCTTCTTTAAAAACTAGTTTTAACTTATGATTTTTGGGTAAAACATTTGTTCATCCAAAAGTACCTTAAAAGTACTTTTGGGAATATTTAACTATGATAATATTGTTTTTTTTTATCAGGTGTAACAGAAAAGAGGAGGAGGCACTATCCGGAAAGTATTTTTGGTCCATTAGAAACCCCCGAGGGGGTCTTCGTCTTCCAAAAATTTCAAAATTTTGCAATTTGTAAACCTTGGGTCTCATTCCGTATAAGGATGAAGTAGATCATTTTCAGTTTTCTGATATTTTAATTGCTGTTAATAAAATAAGAACCTCTTCGAATAGGTTCTTTCGGGCATGTTCACCATCCCCCCTGGGGGATTTACGTCTGTGTCATTTTTTACTTTTTGTTCATATTTTTTTCAATTTAGTGTAGTTCTAATATACAGGGTATTATAATTTGACTTATAATCATTTTCATATTCCATATCTGGTGGTTTGAAAGTAATTTCAATACTTACCCCATGAGCCTCCTTTTGAGCCGAAAGGTGAAGAAAGGGTCGTGGTAGTCTAATTAGAAAATTTTGGTTTGCTTATCTGTTTATAGTTCATCTGCTATCATAATTTGTTTTATTAATCATAATAAAATCAACCCCTCCTTGATTCCCTGATTGAGGTCCACTTGGACCGAAAGAGGTTCCCGAAGGGTTTTCTTTTTAACAAGAACACCTCTTTTAAAATTTACTAAAAATAACAAAGACTCTAGTTTGTATGCTCTGTACTTGGCTACGGTTTGTCTGATGATTCAAGCTACATCAAAATAAATTGAGTGACTAGAATAATTATGATTCACTCTCCCCAAATTGACAAACCATCAGGAGAAAATCCAATGCCTCGATCAAACCATTACGGTGAAAAAATACCCAAAGGAAGTGGGAACTCTTGAAAACTGACCTCGGGGCACCAATATCTGTTACACCTTCAAGTGCATTATGAAAAATATCCTCAGAGACTCCATTCATCCCACATACTCCTTGTGGGTAGCCCTGATGGTTTAGTTTTGGACATACTTCAAGTACCCCCCTAGGCATATATGGAGTCCCCTCGCCTAAGTTAAATTACTCATCTTCTTACATTAATTTAAAATCAACCAAGATACAATTACATAACATTCATTCCAGCACTTGCAATCACTCTTAATTGGTTTTTGACTCCATTTTCAAGGCACTAGTCAACTGTTTATTTCTTTCAATCTATATGTGATTGGGTGCCATTTTCATGCTTACTTGTGATTATCTCATCATGTTATTTGTTGTTTACAATTGTTAAATTGAAACTCCTAAAAAACTTACTCTTTAATACCATCATCATACTAAATCATTTTTCCTTAGTAACTTAATAGGGTCTACCCCCCTTGGCTTCATTAGGAGTTGAGCCTAAACGGAGGAGTCAAGAACATGGTGACAGCCTTGACTCGAGACTTGCCCCCAAGGACACAGCGAGTGGATTGAATATTTCTACCATGTAACCCAGGTGTGTGAAAGGTGGCAACAAGTCGTTTCGTCCCATGTGGTATTCTTTTGTGGTCTTGCATTTCAATCATAGCAATACCTTCCCCTCTCTTCTCCCTCTTCTCTTCTCACATCCTTGTGTTAGAACCTTGTAATTTTCTAGTGGCTGATGCTGGAAGTCATAGGGGTAACCATTTCAACCAGCTTTAGACCGTATTTTATCCAATACAGTCAGAGAAGGCTCTCTCTTGTCATAGAGGAAAGAAACACATATGCATAAAGCTTTGGACAACTCGCAAAAGGCTATATTTATGTAAGTAACAAGGCATTGATAGATTTAAAAACAGAAGAACAAACATACAGGGAAATCATTGGGAAACAGATTTAAATATTGAATCAATCAAGGGTATTATAGAAAAAATGAGAAAGGGAATTTCCTTTGTATTCTAAGGCAAATTAAGCAGCACAAATAGTCAAATATCTTGAAAGGGTGGTAGAGTGCATTAGTAGAAACACACAAAAATGAAACCAATAAAAAACAAACACAGACTGAATGAAACCACCATGATGAATCTGAGAAACGTAGGAGCATATTTCTTATTAATACTCACAAGAGAGTTACTGAGACAAAATGAGAGTATAATGATTTCTGATTGAAAATTCCAACCCTTGCGTCATCAATTGAGGTCTTATTTATAATGTCGTGGCTCCTAGGACCAACCCCGAAATAGAACCCTGTTCTCTTACAAAAACTGGGAATCAAATCCTGGATAATCCTTTCAAATCCCAATGATTTCTTGAGGTGGAATTCTTGCCATGATTCTTTTCCTAAAATTGGCCTTATAGTGCAGCAGCCACACCGACCCTAAAATGACAATGCAGAAGGAGAGACACACACTCACTTGCTAAGATGGTGACACCTAGCTCTTTCTAATGGTTTCAATGTCTTCTTAAGCATGACCCACTTCATTGAATCTTTCCCTACTCCAACTGAGTGTCGCATTCGCGCAAATCCCTTTCCTTCGAGCACCCTACGTCGAGCGACATTTTTTATGACTGTAGATCTCGTTTGTGTAGAGATTTGTCATTGCTTACTATGTCCCCTTTACGTGATTTCATGCTCATCGTCTGAGTTACCCTCCTTGCAACTTTCATCGATGAAGCCACCCTACGCCATTTATTTGGACGGTATAAAATCTCAGTCATTGAGAGATGTGGGACCTTGAAACGTGTCGCGTTGAACTCCTTCATTAACCACTGTGCACTTTGGCCAATTAAAGCCCTTTGGTTCCATAGATGAAATGCATCATCAGATATCAGTCATCCATATGCGCGGGCCCTACTAACCCCTTGCAATGCTCCATCCAATTAACCACTGCGCATGTTATTGCTACGAATTGTGCTTCCATCGTAGATCACGATTGTTGGAGGATTGTGGCCCTCAGCTTTTGAAGGAAGTTATGAATTTCACAATCCTTCACAGTTAAATGGGTCATGCACCTTCCCTTTTGGAAAAAATTTCCTTGTCATCGACCTGCCTTAGCTCCGTGGTTATGTCATTTATTTTCAGGGTCTACAATGGTTTAGTCGCATTTTTTTAGGCTTTGTTTTTGGGTTTGTCCTACCTATTGGTTATCCTTTTAGCTCAAGATGAGGTCGATCCCATATGCTAGTCCCCTTCAAAACATTAGCATTGGTGTGATCCAGGTGCTAGCAGCGGATCCAACTCAAGGATTCTATCATCCTTATGAGGTAGCAAAGAATACTTTAGGCCATGTTTCTTATCCATTGGGACACCCCGCCTTACCTGCAACTCCCCGCAATTTACCTAAAAAAACAAAATTTAATGACAACGTCTCTTAGATATATTACGGCTTTCACCTTGTGATTTAAATCTCATCAGAGAGCCATCCACACATGCAATATATTATTAAAACAAAATAAAATGGTATATACAATGACAATGGGACTAAGTTCTTCTACAAAAAGTAATGTTTGAGGAGCCTCCCATTAACCGGAGCTCCAGATACCAATCCACTCTCCATCTCTTCCAACACATAATAATTCTTTCCCCTGAAGGCAGATATCTTGTATGAACCCTTCCATAGTGTTGTAAAGGAAAGTTTCCTATGGCTAGGGTTTAAGAGGCCATCAACATACAGGGGTTGAAAGGTGGATGCAAATGGTCCTACAAGCAAACATAAACAAGATTTAGAGACTAGAATGGTTCATACCTTAGCCAAATGAAGGTTCATCCAAGCAATCCTTCAATTCTCTTCTTGCTCCTCTTGCTCCTCTTTCCCAAGAGACCTACAAAACAAGTTATACCTTTTTCAAATCAATATGACCACATATAAACAAATGATAATCAAATAAACATGAAATAATGATCTGATTAGCATCATCATATGATCATAAACAGAGTTTCAATCACACATTGAACAATTATTTGGGAAGAATAAGGACATCACATCTTTATTAATATTGAAAACAAGTACAAGTATACGTTCTCTTCAAGTTGGGCACCTCACGAAACCTTGATCTAGTTCTGATGCTTCTCTTCTCCAAGGAACTCAACCTCCAAGCTCTGCAACACAAGGAAAATGCTTCTAGGGCAAAGGTGTGGGAAAAGAGAGCTCCAAATCCTCCAGCATAACAATGTAAAGATTCAAGTCTCCTCTCATGGACCTCCCTACCTCTATTTATATGCTTAATGAAGAGTTAGGTTCGAAGACAAAGTAGTTACAATTGAAGGATTCAGTTGCATAACTACCCAAACTACCCAAATTTCAAAATACATATTTTTTGACATTTTCAGGAGGCGTACATGGTTTGTAGAGACAACAGTCGCATACACAAGGAGTTATATGTGGGTTTCAATCTAGAAATTCATGTATTTAAGGCATACATGACTATTATATATAGCAACTCGTGTACATACGTCGGTTTCCTTAAGGAAAGTCGTGTACACATCAAACACTCATTTTTAGGGTATTTCTGGGCATTTTCAGAATTTGGTGTCTTCTAAAACGTTTTATCTAACAGAAATAAATTTCCAATGGTGTAGAGATGAGGTCAAATGGATTTACAAAACTCAAGATATGGGTCCTCCAAGTTAGGTGTTTTTTCAGTGACTTTCATGAAGTGTCGTCATGGAAGTGTCGACATGCGACAGAATCATGGGAAAGTTGTCATAGGAAGAGATGTGTCATTTTGAGCTATAACAGATGCCCCCTAATGTATTAGGTTAGAGGGGAAGATGATAGTTGAAATACATTATATAGGAAACAGCTGAGTATGGAGAGAGAAGAGAATCCAAGATAAAAAGACTCAAATGAAAGTACTTGAAAGAGAGATAAATATCATAAAAAATTGATCTCTAGGACATACAAGTCCATATACAAAACATTGCCATAAATATATAGGTGGATCCAACATATGTATAACTGATGAAAATATCATGGTTGCTCAATATGAAAAAAGACACCATATCAAATCTAAAGGATTCATGGCCACAAATGAACAAGGTGGATCCATACTCAACAATCGATCATAGCCACAAAAATACAAGGTGGTTCTATGTCTCAGCAAAATGTCATATAAAATGTAACAAGGTCTTGTGAAAATCAGGCAATAGCAAAAAATGACGATGCTACTGTCGGCCCAAGGTCTTCAATCCAAACTGCCCAAAAAAGGTACAAATCCTAACCATGTGAATAAAAGAGTTGAAGTCGAACATGGAGGAAACCATTTGATTACCGGTCAATGATGAGAACCATTTACAAACGCGAGGGAAACCACCATTAATGAAATTGGTCCCCAAGGTACCTAGTACATTATAACAAGTGTGATTACAAGGACTTGAAGTCAAACAATTGAAGAATCCATTGAGTAGGAGACATTAAGGTATTCCCACTACCCAATAGCAAGGGAAATTTCCACTGATGACTACAATCCCCAAGGTACTCTCATAAAACTCTAAATATCATCCCCAGAGAAAGATGTGTTGCAGTTGATAGGAAGAGATCCATTGGAAGGAAGGCATTAAGGAATCCTTCATCATCCAACATGAGGTAAGTCAAAGACTAATTGGATTTGGAATTGGTACTGAATTCCACGACAAGGACCACCGAAGACATGATGTAATGAATTGATACCAGGGAATGGCCAACACAAAAGGTCAAGGAAACTGCAGAATGACCGACAAAGGTTTAATCCTTGAACAGTGATCATGACACAAAAGTGACTTAGGCAGATTTTGACACAAAAGGACCAATGACACAAATCTACAATGTAGGAGACATTGACATATTCCCCATATAATTGGAAAAGATACCCAACTAGAGGAGTAAGAAACTCTGAATCAGGATAAGGTCAAAATACTAGGACCCAACTATTGATAGACTCAAAAGTGNTTCAAGGAAACAAGACTTGCTGCCATGATGTAAAAAACATGTGAATGAACTTCCCTTCCCCTCTTTCTTGTAAAGGTTTAACGAGTCCAAGAAAGCAAATTTGGGACCATCTTCATTTTTGGCAAGCTTGAAGAAAAGACATAAGAATGCTTGATAAAGCACTAATTCATGGATTTTATGAGCCCGAACTAGTACATGCTTGATGGTGTTTTCATAGTTTAGAGAGTTTGAAAACTCCAAAGAAGACTCCAGGGGGGTTCTTTTTCATACAATTTAGTCTCCTAAGGCCGAAAAAGTATTAAACATACCAAAGAAGAACTATATTAGCTTCCAAAGAAGTAAGGCACACCTTTTTCATATTTAGTCAAGAAGGTCCTAAAAGGTTAAATTACCACCTACCCAATGCTCCTTCAAAAGAAGCATATAGCATAAGTTTTATGAGTGTGAAGGAAGGCAAGATCACTGGGAAAGATCCATTTGATTACGAGAAATGGGGCTTACAACAGTAAAATCGATGCTTTGTTCTTTAAGGTTTAATGAGCATGACAAAGAAATAAAGTACACTCAAAATCTTTTTCATGTTTTCGTCCAGAGCACAAAAAAGAGAAAACTAAGCTCACATCGGGGGTTCCTTTTCCGTAAGTTTAGTCCCTCAGGTCCCAAAAAGTGATAAACCTATACTTGAGAATACTCTTCTCAATTTCAAATAAAAGAGAGTGTTCCTTTCTTGTGTTATTCCACATGGTCCGAGAAAGCGATAACCTACCACCAATGTGAATGCCCATTCACATATTCTTAACGAGCCTGAATGGACAATTTTACTTGGCAGTCAATTCTATTTTGAGGAGTCAGACCTGGGCCTAAAGAAACTCAATATATTTTCTATGAAGTTTTAATGAGTCTAGAAAAGAAAACTCGTGGCCTCCTTATAGTTTTTAATGAGATCGAAGGAGAGCAGAAAGAATGTTCTAAATGCGAGGAGATGAGTGTCATAGACAGGCGAAACTAGTTCCAAGCGCAAGGAACAAACCTATGCATAATGCAAGGAACATGAGTAAGATAAAGACACTCGGTGAATGTCTCCTCGAGGTAAATGGTGTCAAGTTGCGAATGCAAAAATGATACAAGGCTGGGAGATGATGAGAACAAAGATGAGGGCTTATACAACAAGCTAAAAGCATGGAAGCTGGCATAAGGTTCATAAGCATGAGCAGGGCACATGAAAATGTAGTTATAGCTTGAACAAAAATACAAGGCTAGTAAACAGTTGTGAATCCAACTAAGAATCCTATGTCCAAGAAACAACAACATCAAGATCATATTCAGAAGAAAAGTTTTGATGCATATCACTTTGGCAGAAACACATGCAACTTTGCTATCTTCTATAAAAGGTTAATTCAAGGTAGAATCAACTGAAGAAGATTCTATAACACCCAAGGCTCAAGGGTTTATAATCAGTAAGATCAACCTCAGAAGGAGAGAAAAAATCAACAAGGGATATATAATCTACAGGAACAAACTCAATATCACGAGAGTTGAAAAATTCATAAGAAAAATCAAACTCATCAGGATCACTGAATTTCTGTTCAAAGGAAGAGTCGAAAGGCTCAACAAGACCAACATAAGAAGAAAGGTCATGCTTACTAGGAAAATCAGGGTTAGACTTAGTCACAACTAAACCAACATCCAATTGAAGATCAGACTATATCAAAGACTCTAGGAAGACTTCATCCAAATGAAGGACATCATCCAAGATAGGACACATGTCTAAACTTTCAAATGGATCAACAGAGTGGAGAGCCGGCTCCATGGTCTGTATAGGATGTCTCACCTGGTCAAATGCTGGGACCAAGTCCTGAGAAGTTAAGCATGAAAACAAAAGTTGCTTCTCAGTAGCAATTGAATGCAAAGTACATGAGGCCACATAGCTCACCTATGGTGGGGTAGTGTCTATAGAAACACTGGGAATCAATAAAGGAAAGACCTCATCTCTAGTTGGGTCAGGAGACGGATCAAGAAAATCCAACTGATTGATAGTGACAATTTATTCGCCATGATTAAACTACATCACACAAAAGAATGTTGACACCATAGCTTGCATGGCATAGACATAATCACGTCCAAGGAGCATATTGAATTCCAAGGGGTATTCTATCACCATGAAGTCAACTAAGATGGTCTTCCCACCCAAAGTAACAGGTGTTTGAGCCATAATTCCCAAGGCTATACAAGTTCTTCTATCAAACGCCAGTAAATGACTAGCAGACGACATAAGGCTGGGAGATCCCATGCCTCTCCAAGCACGAGCAGACAAAATACTAACTGAGGCTCCTTCATTAACAATACAATGAGTAATCGTGTATGGTTCAACTTTGACCTTTATCTGGAAAGGTGCATCAGAAGGAAGGCATGGCTCAACTAGGTTATCCCAATCAAAGGAAGCAATCTGAGAGCTTGGTGGGGGTTGATCTGAAGCGAGTTCAGTGCCCCTTTTTTTAGTAAGTTTTGAACTGGCAGTGAAGAAAATGTGACTAGCAGACACTTCACTCTCCAAAGGAAGAGTGGGATTGATCTAAAATGGAATCGATTCAACCGCTTCATGAAAGTCACTCTCTGAAGGGAGAGTGGGATTGACCAAATATGACATTGGTTCAATCACATCAAGATCACTCTCCAAAATAAGAGTGGGATCGACCAAAGATGATATTGGTTCAACCATTTGATCAACCAAAGGTTGAGTAGTTTGTTGAGAAACTATAGGTTGTTCAAGAGAAGGAAATTCTTGAGTCTCGGACCACACTCTTCGTACCTCTGTGACAGTAGGGCACTGGTGAGTAAGATGATCTCCCTCGCATAGCTTACAAGGGAACTTAAGTTTGCACTTCGAACAACCAATTTTCTCAATGGTGTCAACATGAATAGTAGTGGATGACTGTTTTCTCTTAGCATGACCTACAGAGGCTGAGAGTTTTCCCCCAACATGAACTACAGAGGCTGGGTGACTGGGTCCAACCTGACTAAGAGAGGTTGGTTGTTGAAAAGCTTCAGAATGTTCAAAAACAGGATGACCATGAAACCAAACTCTTTGCACCTCCATGATAGAAGGGAATTTATAAGTAAGGTGGTCTCCCTCACAAAGCTTACAAGGAAACTTGGGCTTGTGTTTTGAACAGGTAGTCTTTTCAACAGTGTCAACATTACTCATAGTGGTTGAAAAATTGTCTTCAGTATGAACTATAGAGGCTGAGAAATTGCCCCCAGCATGACCTGCATAGGCTAAGAGACTAGGTCCAATATGACTTGCAGAGGTTGGAAAAGCACCACCAACATGAAAAACAGAGGGTGAATGATTAGGATCAACATGCTTTGCAATAGTTGAGTGTGTTCCCCCAGCATGAACTTCAGAGGCTGGGTGGATCGATCCAACATGACTTGCAGAGGTTGGATGGGGAGGTTCAACTTGAACATCAAAGTTTGAATAGGTGCCCTTAGCATGAATTATAGAGGTTGAGTGACTAGATCCGACATGAACTAAAAATGTTGGAAGGATCCCACCAACTTGATTAATAGAGGTTGGACGATGAAGATCAACTTGACTTGCAGAGGTTGAGTGCTTAGATCCAACATGACCTACAGAGGTTGGATAGGTGACCCCAGCATGAGCTACAGAGGCTAGGTGATGAGGTTCAACTTGACTTGCAGAGGTTGAATGGGTGCCCCCTTTCTTATGTTCCTTCTTCCTATTCCTCCTTCTTTTACTCCTTTTAGACTACTAGTTACTAGTATCAATACTTTCACTACATGAGGTAGAAGGAGGAGGAGAATCAACTATAGGTGAAGGGGAAGTAGTGTTTTGATGCCCTTGAATTAAATAGCTTACTTGATAAGCTTCAGGATTATTCAGGACAGTTTAAGTGGAAAACAACCACGTCGATATCCCTAGGGTGAATCTAGGTAGATTCAGGGTGGCCATCAAGCGAACACCAACATTCCCCGTGAGAGGAATAGTAAAAGGATTTACCATCATGGGGATCTCTTGGTTGGTGTTCAAAGGGGTGTTAGAAATAGTTTCAAACAAGGAGACAAATTCTGAGGTCAACAAGAAACCAAAAATACCAAGCACACACCTGAAGGCAGACTAAATACAGACAAACCACACAGCACTCACTAAAAATTCCTAAAGCCAAACAGACAAACAGGTTTAAGATATGCTTCCATAAGAAATTTGAGAGATAGTTACTTGGAATCCCTATAGATGTTCTTAGGCACAAGTGGAGGAATCAACCATTGCCCTCCCACACTTTCTATCGGGGTTACCTTCCAAGCTTGTCCAAGGTCAACCAGAAATAGCCTTCTGGTGTACCTGTGTATGAACCCTAGATGTCAAAGAGACTAAAGGCTACCTTAACTATATTGACAGTTTGGGGGGACAGTTGCAAGCCTGGTTTGTACACATGGGCAGGGTAGCAAATCCTGAAACCTTGTCTAAGATGGAATCCCCAAATGCACAAAAACCCTGGTCTACACTTTGACAAGGAATTAGAGGGTTATCTCCTCAATCCAAGTCTCCATGCGGTCTCGTGCTTAACTCCTGTTTGAGAGGAGCTTCCTAGATACAATCAACATAAAAGAGGATTTACCTAGTGATTGTCCAACTACGTCTAAATTTAAACACTTGTGGGGAGTTTAAATTCCCTATCCCACGATTCTAGCCTAATCTAGTTGGTGCATGACCCTATAAAACAAAATTTACTAATAAATTTTAAATTATATCGTTTATTTTAAGGGTTGGTTTTAGTTAGAGGGTAAAAGCGATGAAACTTATGTGGTTTTTTGACTCAAACTTGAAACAAAATGACTACACAAAGAGAACTAAAATGCAAAAATCAAAAACTATTCTCTTCTTCTTTTTCAAAAAGAAACTTGAAAGCCACAAAAGAACAAATTCTTTTTATTTATTTTAAAAACAATGATATGCCATGCAATCTAGACTAAAAACCTAATCTACATGCATATAAAGCAAACATGTGTTTTTTATTTTTCTTTTATAAATGTAAAAGAAAAAACATCCTATCAACTAATGCATGTAAGTACTATAATCAAAGCAAATAGACAACTACTCTGCACCCCACAAACAAACCCTAGGTTTCCCTAAAGTTGGATATCAACCTCTCTTGAAAGGAAGGCTCACAAAGGTAAACAAGCCAACAAATTTGGAATGAAGAGACTGAGAAATAACATTGACATAAACAAAGGTCAAGAAGTCCCAAGTATCAATCTAAACCTACAAACAGAGGTTGTTCAGTACCTTGTCCAGCAAGGTCAAGCCAAAGAAGGAGGTGGGGGGCAAAAGCAGTAAAAAGAAGTTCAAAGACTTGAAAGAGACTTACAAGATAGATGAAGAGCACCTAACAGAGATAAAACAACCTCTCAAGCGTCATGCACATGCAGAGGATCCTTGAAGACCCTACAAACAACCCTCAGATCACCCAAAAACCCTAAAAAATGATGAAAGAACACAAATTAAGATGCATACGTGGGTTTCCTTAAGGCAGGTCGCATATGACACACAGGTTGTAGGTAGTGTAAGTTGCGTATGACACGTAGGTTGCAGGTAGTGCAAGTTGCGTATACAACATAGACATAGGACTGTTTAGCCTGAAAATCGCATATGGATGACAAAAGGCACAAAAGGGTCAAAAACTGACCTAGGGAGGTAGGGAAGGTGTTCCAACAAACTCAAAAGGTGTTCCTAACTTGTAACAAGGACCTAACACCTTACAAAAGGATGGAAGAAATAAAGAGAAACCCCAAACAGACAAGGCTCTCCCCAGCGGAGTCGCCAGTTCTATTGTAAAGGAAAGTTTCCTATGGCTAGGGTTTTAACAGGCCATCAATGTACTGGGGTTGAAAGGTGGATGGAACTAGTTCTGCAAGCAAACATAAACAAGATTTAGAGATTAGAATGGTTCATACCTTATCCAAACAAAGGTTGATCCAAGCAGTCCTTCAATCCTCTTCTTGCTCCTCTCGCTCATCTTTCCCAAGGGACCTGTAAAACAAGTTATACCTTCCTCAAACCAATATGACCACATATAAATAAATTATAATCAAATAAACATGAAATAATGATCTGATTAACATCATCATATGATCATAAACAGAGTTTCAATCACACATTGAACAATTATTTGGGAAGAAGAAGGACATCACATCTTTATTAATCTTGAAAACAAGTACAAGTATACCTTCTCTTCAAGTTGGGCACCTCATGAAACCTTTATCTGGTTCTACTGTTTCTCTTCTCCAAGGAACTCAGCCTCCAAGCTCTACAACATAAGGAGAATGCTTCTAGGGCAAAGGTGTGGGTAAAGAGAGCTCCAAATCCTCCAGCAAAACAATGTAAATATTCAATTCTCCTCTCATGGACGTCCCTACTTCTATTTATATTCTTAATGAAGAGTTAGGGTCGAAGACAAAGTAGTCACAACTAAAGGAGTCAGTTGCATAACTACCCAAACTACCCAAATTTCAAAATACGTACTTTTTTTGACATTTTTAAGAGGCATACGTAGGTTGCAAGGACAGCAGTCGCATACACAAGGAGGTATATGTGGGTTGTAATGCAGAAATTCATGTATTTAAGGTGTACACAACTATTATATATAGCAACTCGTGTACGTACATGGGTTTCCTTAAGGAAAGTCACGTACACATCAAAAAATCATTTTTAGGGTATTTCTGGGCATTTTCATACTTTGATGCTTCTTGAAAGTTTTATCTAATAGAAATAACTTTCCAAGGATGTAGAGATGAGGTCAAATGGAGTTACAAAACTCAAGATATGGGTCCTCCAAGTTAGGTGTTTGTTCGGTGACTTTCAATGACTTTCATGAAGTGTCGACAAGCAACAGAATCATAGGAAAGTGGTCACAGGAAGAGATGTGTAATTTTGAGCTATAACACATAGGTGATCAAATTTTCCATGTTTTCCTTTCTCTTCGTGGGGTGCATCCTACTCCAACACCACATCACCTATCTTGAAATCGTCGGGCCTTGTTCTTCCGTAAAAATTTATTTCATATTGTCCTATAAAAGCTAGGTCTTGTCGAATATATGCTCCCATTGTTGTTGTATCTCAATTAATTGATACATCCTCCTTTGGGTGGGGTGTGTTTGAGTGTCCTCTTCTTGTAACAATCTCATTGTTTGTAAGCTCAGGGAGTTAGTAAAAATTACCTCTAAGCCATAGAATAGCTGTAATGGTGAGGTGCCTATAGATTTCTTTATGCTAATTTTGTCAGCCCACAAGGTGTGGATCATTTTGGTATGCCAAGCCTTCTTATTTTCCTATAGCAACTTCTTGATGATCCTCATGAGGCTCTTGTTTGAGGATTCTACCAATCCATTCCCTTGGGGGTAGTATGTTGTGGAATGCCCCAGTTGTATTTGGTATTTGAAACAGAAAGATATCGTTTTCTTTGAATTAAAGGCCAGGGAATTATCAGTAATTATTTTCCTAGGAACACCAAACCTGGACAAGATATGCTCCTCCAAAAATTGCATGATTGTCATTTCAGTGGCTTTCCTTGTGGGGATGGCGGTTAGGATCATCTATGCTGCCCTAAAAAAGAGGATTGATCTCTCGAATAAAATATAGTCCCCATTGTTGGAAAGGGGCTTCAAACTGGATGGGATTTAAAGGCCATGGCACCAACTTTCTCCTGCTTTCAAAAATTTGACATTTATGGCAAGCCGCTACTTTCTTATGGGTGTCAGAGAATATCGTAGGCCAATAGAATCCTTCCCTCATAATTTTTTTTACATTGGTTTTCTAGTAGTGATTCCCTCCACATTTCCTTACATGGAACTCCTTAATAAGTTTCTTAACCTCATGCTCATCCATGCATTTCAACAAAATTCCCCTAGGATCTTTCCAATACAGTTTCTAATTTAGGATGCAGAACCTTGTCATTGTTTGTTTGAAGAATATGGCTCTAGTTTTATCCATGCCCTATAGAGCCTGCAAATGTTGTAGGACAAAAATGACATCAATGTACCATGGAGACAATAGAAATTACTTACCTATCGGGGGGGTCAACTATCTCTGAGGGTCCTGCTCTTCTCTTGACAAATCATCGATCATATGTAGGATAAGAGAATCATAGTTGGATTGGTCCATAATTTTAGCTAACCCCTGTCCCTTTACCAAATTTTTGGGTTATATTTTATGGTCGTACTAAAAAAAAATTGCAATCCATTTTCCCCTCCATCCCTCCGGATCTGGTTTCATTATGTCTTTCACAGTGCTGGTGGGAACATGGGCTATAATATGGGAATATAGGATGTACACTCTAAAATCCTTTAGATCCTACACCAGAGCATATGCTTGCTTATCTAGGATGTTATACTTCAAGGGGGAATCCATCGGGGTCTCTCTGTAGAAGGAAATGGGCTGATCATATCCTTCATGGTTCTTTTGCAGCAACACTCATGCCACTGTGTGCTCAGAGGAAAACAAGAAGATAAGGAACTATTTGGAGAAATATGTGATTGCAAGGACATGTGCCTCGGATATGGCCTTGTATATTCCCTCGAAGGATTGTTTGGCTTTGGGAATCCACCTGATCTCTTGGTCTTTTCCTAGCATGTTAGTTATATATTTGACTATTTCAGCAAATGCAGCAATAAATATTCTAAGGAAATTTACCTTTCCTAGGAACGATTGAACCTCTTCCTTGTTCCGAGGGAGATCAATTTTTCCAATAGCCTTGACCCTCTTGGGATCTATGCTAATGCCTTCCTAAGAGATTATATGCCCAAGCAAGTTTCCTTCCTTCATAGAAAAGAACGACTTTTTAGGATTCAGGGAGATGCCAAATTTTCTACACTTTTTGAATGTTCTCAACAGGTGGGCAACATGTTCTTCATTAGAATTGGAGAAAATACTTATGTCATCCAGATAGATAACCATGATTTTTTCATTTTCATCGACGAATGCTATGTCCATATCCTGCTGGAACATTACACCCACGTTCATCATCCCAAATGACATTTTAGAGTACATGAAGGTGCCCCAAGAAGTGGTTAAAGCCGTCTTCTCTTGGTCATCTGGAGGAACCACAGTCTGGTTATAGCCCAAGAAACCATCCAACGTGGAGATCCTCTGAGAACCACTACTCCTTGCAATATATGGTCCATTTTGGGAAGAGGGAAATTATCCTTCAAGGAAACTCTATTCAAGTTTCTAAAGTCAATACAAATTCTTATTTCCCCATTCTTATTTCTAACAAGAACCAGATTTAACACCCAACGCGAGAATCATAGGGCTACAATGATTTTGGATTCAAACAACTTCTTGATCTCCTTTTCCACTAGAGGCAAAAATTTGGGATTCATTCTTATAAGGTTATGTTTGAATGACATCTCATCCTTCTTGTTTGGTATGGTATGTTGGATGATGTTGGTGTCGTAAGCCTTGAGGTCCTTGTAACTCCAGGAAAACACAACCGAATATTCCTTCAATAGTGAGATAAACCTTCGTTTGGCTTCAGGTGAGAGGGTCCTTTCTATTTTGATGATCGTAGGCTACTGTTCTATCCCAATATTCACCTCCTTCACATATTCATAGTTTTGGACCAATTGAGGCTCCCTTGCTACATCATCCAGATTGAAGAGCTTCTCTAGAGGGACCAAACCTCTGGGGATGGAATTTCCCTTTAGCTGTAGAATTTTTGTGCCACACAGGTTATTCTTGTACCTCTGCTGAGCCTCAAGCTCCTATAATTCAGACTCCCGAACCCTTTTCTCATTGTATTCTTTTGTGTCATTAACAAAAATGGACTCCTCTTCCGTAATTTCTTCCTTCAAATCTGTCGTTTGGTTTTACAAAAGGTATTAAGTGGGGGTAACTTCCTCTTGAAATTTGTTTTCTTGGTCAACAGTTGCTCCCTCAAACTCCCCAGCAAAGGTGAGGAACTGGTGGATTTGTTTATCATCTTCGAACACTTTCTAGCTCTTCACATTATTTGGGATGGAAGGCCTTTTCCTCACTTGAATTTCATACTTCCCTATAGGATTTTTGGGGACATTGAAAGCTGATGCTAAAGTAGCCAGGGAATCCGCCACGTAGTTTTGTACTCTAGGAATTAGTTTGAAGATGCATTCCTCGAAGCCTTCTATGAGGTCATGGGAATCGTTTCAGTAGCTCCTCATCTGGGGATGCTTGGCCTGATATTTTTTGGTCATTTACTTGATTACCAACTCGGAATCACCATGTAACACCACCCTCCTGACCTGGAGTTTCTTCAAATCCAGGATTTCCAATATCATCGCTTCATATTCTGCTTCATTATTTGTACAATAAAAAATAAGCTTGTATAAATACCTCAAAGCACGGCTTCCATGGGGCTCATCCATATCCATGCCCCTGCTCCACCTTTGCAAGTTGACCCATCAAAATCCACATCCCATATCCTGTCTAAATCCTCTTCAGTAGGCATGAAGGCAGCTGTCACATGCCCCAATTTGCAAAAACAATTTTATATTATTTGAGGAACATTGTGTTAAATTTTATGCTAAGTTGTAATTGATAACCCAGTGGGGTCAAGAATATGTAATGTAAATTTAGAATATTTTATTTATAAGTAAATAAATGAGGAGCAACGGCTTAGGAGAGCTATTAAAAGAGTGTTTACTGATCAAATTGGTGGAGACTGGGTGGAGAGCAAACTGACATGTGGCAACATCCACAAACCACTTCCAACTGTCGCAGGTGGCAACCTCCCTATATTTGTGGTCATGATTCCCCTAGAAAGTGGAATTAGAGCAGGTGGCTCATTTAATGAAAACTGACCCAGAAGACCTAGGCATCTCTATAAAATTTCCCATTGAAGAGAGCTGAGGCTACTCATTCTAGAGAAGCAATCATTCAAGTTGAATGAAATTACTTAAGAGAAATTCAATGGAGGGGAGTCTGGAATGTGTTTGAGGGGATAACTGTTGAGATTGATCTAGTTGTAGCTTTTAAGCTAAAGATCATACTACTGAGATTAGATTTTTATTACTGAGATAGTTGAACCATTCGGGTGACAGAGATTTTTACAGTTGCATTCTCCACCCAGTTCTCAGCCAAGAAGACCAGGAATAGGCTCGAGGGTCCTGAGGAAGCCTTGTTTGAGCACTCTCCAGGAGTTTGGTAGGGAGGAATGGCCTCCTTAAGCTGTTTTTGACTTGTCCTCAACAGGTTCTATTTTATTTTTACTGTATTAGTTAAGTAAATTTTAGTTTATCTATTACATTACATGCATGTTAAAATTTTAGGGTTTATGAATAAAAGGTAACTGTGAAATGTTAGATTCGGGAAATTTATAGATTATTAAAGAAATGGAAATGGTTATGTAAATAGTGAAACAAATAGAAATTAAATTTCTATGCTGTGTTTTTCCACACCTGAACCCAGGTCGTACTCTAGCACAGTTAGATTGTTTTAAGTAAATGAAATAATTCTTTTATTAGAATGAAAATAGTAGATATGATTCTTGTATCTGTATGTAAACAGAAATATATTTTATTTCAATGTTTAATGAATGCAATGAAAAAGCAGTGTTATGGTTTGCTTACACTTATTGTTTTACTTAAACTAACTAAATGAAAACATACGTATAAGAAATAGTAAATATACTATTACTACAATATTAGTATACTGATAGGAAATAAAAATCTTATAGTAAATAAATAACTGATATTTGAGAAAGCATATAAAAAGATAATAACAAAACAGTTTTTAAATGTTAACTTAATCTTAAATATTAACTTAATAAAACCAGATTAGGGATTCTTTTATAATCCTTTCATATTTGCAAAATTATTGAGAGTCGAGATTATTCTAGTTTTTGAGTAAAACTGCTAGAATATTTTCATTATCCTATAGATTTAACATCATAAGTACAATTGTAAATCATATTATCTTCTATTGTCCCATTTCTTACAAACAGAGTGAAGAATACTTTAAGCAGAAGCAAAATTTCATAAAGGGTTTACAGTATTTCATTTAACCCTTAAAAGCCGAGATCTAGAAGTTAAAATTATCTTCTTTACAGAGCTTAAGAATTAATATAAATTACAGAGTAGTAATAAATAAAATGTATATGTAAATAACAAACAAAATAAACCAAGAATCATTATATGTGTGCATTATAAATCGTAAATCCAGGCAGTCTTATAGCGTGTGAGAATCAAAGGGACAAAACCCCTTTCTATTATTAAAAACAAATATATAAAAATTCCTGTAATAAAATATAACCAGTTACATTACTGACTGTAAAAATAAAAATCCCATGAACTTTATAACAAAACTGTTCCACAATTTTCCTTATTAAAACCAGTTATATGTATAAATCCTTTATATTAACAGTAAACTAAATACATTACTGACAGATTAAATGAAACACAGTTCACAGTATTCATATAAAAGTAAAACTGAAGTAAATGAAAGAGATCCCTTTTAAAAACTCAGAGCATAAGGAGTTTCTTTGATTCTTAAATCAACTGTATTACATTATCACGCCGTAAGGCTGATTTGTTTATCCAAAACCAAATACACGTCACACCTCAGGAGCCTATGCCACCTAGTGAGCACCGCAAGGGTTTTCATTTAAAATATGAGTAATAACAAACTAAACATTTCAACCATCGAAGAAACCAAAGCCATGCTTCCAACCACTATAAACTTCATCCATCAACCCTCATCATAAGTAGGGAGAACCCACATCGAGACCAGGGTTTATCGGTTGGAAGCCACGAAGTTCACTGAAGCGTGAGGTTGTTTTTCCACTTAAAGCTTGGATCCATTGGAATTACCTAAGAACACCGTCCGAACGATAATTCAAGACTATGTTCATAAGTTTAAACCCTAGCCTAAATAATAGTATTGACAAAAGAAATTTCAATTTAAGAATTAAAATTTTACCTGTGAGCAAGAAGAGAGCCAAGCCAAGAAGAAACAATCATCAGTGTGAGTGAACTACATAGAGAAGAAAGCAAACCCTCATGCCAACCCTGTGACAAAGGCAACAAAGATACATCACTCAATCTCCTTGATGCTGAAGCAAAAAATGGACAGACACAAGAATAAAACTAGTTCCAGGTTTCAAGCCAAGTGAGGAGATTAAAACCATGCACACCGTGTTTCTCAACTCACAAAAGAAACTAAAAATACAAACCACGAACCCTTAAAACACTTGCACAGTAATGCAATACAGTATTGCATACTACGAATCCAACAAACGAGGAAGGAGCAAGCCTCTCATGGCCGCAAAGAGTTCTCACAGTGCAGAGTAAACCCTCGAAGAAAAATGCAAGAACATAGGGTTTCGATGAGTTACAATTCAACCATTGTATGGTGGAGACTCATCCACATGCCCTTCTAGAAATATAATCAAAAGTGGGTTGATTTCTATATTCAATCCTGCACTTTCAAATATAAAACTTATCATTGCCAATAATTAAAACAATGCAATCGACTTTAGTATAAAGACTTATATCATTGCAAATTGACTAATAAAAGGACTTCTATCATTGCTAACAATGGAAACTATGCATCAAACATAGTATAATGTTCATATGTTTGCTCAACAAATTAACTTTGCTATCGATGATATGTTTTAAATAGTTCATATCATTGACATAATAAAAATATTGCAATCAACTATATGGTAATAGTACTTATCATTGCTCATAATGAAGTTTATGTTTTTGACCTTAGTCTATCAGTGGTCTATCATATCTATGTTTGCACATCATACAAACCTTGCCATTGATTTTATTAAACCATACTTTGGAACTAGTATATATAAGAGCAAACCTTAAATAATGTTATTGCCATAGTTTCGACTACACCATAGTAGTTACTAGGTAGTAAAAATACCTTGGGATACAAGTAGTTATATGTTGTAATATTATATAATAAATGTATTCTTACAATAGTTTTTGTATCATAGTTATGACCTGAAGTTTAAGATTACAGCTTGTAAACTAGTTGTGTAAGATGATAATCATCATTGCAACAAATCAAATAATTTGGTAATGTTACATGACAAGTAAGGGATAGTTAGAATATTAAAATAATAACATTATGATTTATTTCAAAACTGAAGAGCTCTAAACTTCTCAACCGAAATACTTGATGCTAATAAAGAAAGGAGTCTTCCAGAAGACTGATGCTTAACCTTTGGAAAGAGTTCCTCTTAAGTAACTAATCTTTCATTGTAAACCTTACATAGAAAAACAAAGGATCTTGTTCATACATAAAGAGTTGTGCACTTGAATTCTTTAAACATGACAATAGCAATAAGATTATGATACAATAGAAGAAATTTTTTGGCAAGATCATGAGCTTTATGCTCACTGTAAGAAACCTTGGAAGAGCTCATTCTTGTAAAGAGCAATAATTATGTTCAGGTTAAAAGTTATAATGGCTTAAAAGTAAAAACTGTCATAGATCCAAAACAACTAAGGAATTTACTTTACCTCATCGGAGTCTTGCATCATAATTATCAATTTACTTACTAGCATCTTATCATGCTAAAGAATTACTTCTCGCTATCATATAAAATAAACTCCTACTTGATCAGTCACTTACCTACCGAACCTATAAGAACCAGCAGTCCATCTGAGTTAGCAGAATGCTAAGTAAGCCCTAAATTTCAAAGATAGTTTCTCACGTACTTTAAAATAGAGTAAATCATTAGTATAGCTAGTAGCAACTAAATGCAAGTCACTTTCTTATAACTTATAAAAATTAAAGTTGTATTAGTTTTTATGTATTTGAAACTAATCATTACAAATAGTTAAACGGTTTCATTTTCTGCTAACCGCTAGCAGTTACTAAACTGTGATCTAAAACATTTTATGTCACTTTAAAAATTTTAAAATTTTTATGAAATTTTTGGGTTTTGACAGCAGCATTCTAGAAATGGGAACCGTATTCATCTCCATCTGTAAAGAAAATTGCGAAACCCATCTCTGTGTCCAGCGAGTATATGGGGTTTTTTTCGGCCTCTCAGCACTGGTTACCATACATGCCAACTTTTTCTCTCTGAAAAGTATTCTCTGTATCCCAAAAATGGGAATAGTGGAATACGACATGTCCATCTAGAGGGCGCCTTTGATCTTGGCTGCCCAAGATCTAGATAAAAGCATCCCAAACTCCAAGGGAATGTCATCCACCACCACATCCAAACCAGGGTTTTAGTAGGGATTTGAGAAAGAGACATGACCAAGTATTTGATGAGACCCAGGCATTTGAATTTATTAGAATCAAAAGAGAAAATATCCTTGTAGGGTCTAGTCACATCCAATCCTAGGTGATGCATGATTCTTCAAGGAATCAAGTTGTGGGAGGCTAGTAAATCAAGCATGGAATTGTGTAAGATGGAATTTTGTATATTCAAGCTAACACAGAAAGGGGGGACTTCTTCATCGGAGGGTTCATCTACATGGGGACCGAACAGGATGGTGGGCCTATCCTCTTGCAAATTCAGGCTATCCGATATGGACGAGATTTCCCCTAGAGGTTGAAAAACTGTGGAAATTTTGGAATGATATTATAATTTCTTCAGGAGTTCAATGAGGGGGACATATATTTTAATCTTCACAATTTTATCCTCTGGGTTGAAAGAATGTTGTCCCTGGCCAGAGTTTCGAGGATTGTCTTCCCTTCGTTCCTTCCCTTTGGGATCCAGAACATTCTTGAGGTTATCTCTGGGAGGTGGGTAAATTTTAGGCTTGCTAGTGGGGGTTTTCTTCCCTACCTCTCTATTTTTCATGACTAGGACATCTCTGTTTCTCAGGATGATTTGTCTCTATGCATCCAAGACAGCGAGTTGGTACCCTCTTCTAAAGTCATATGTCTCTGCTGGAAGTGTCTCTCCTCTTTTCAGGAAAGCATTGTCATGATCTTCTTTGGAGAAGAAGGTAGCAAGGGGTTCAGTATCTAGCTGATGAATTTCATCCTCATTTTGATTCTCCCTATCCCAGTACATGAAATTCTCTTGGAATGGAATTCTAACCAGTGGATCAGGAGGATTCCTCTTCCTATTTTGGGAAATTTGAGGCCTTATGGCATTTAGATTCCTATTTTGTTGTTCTTGGTTTTCCTTGGGAGGGGTATTCCATCTACTGAGAGAGTTTCCAT
This sequence comes from Pseudotsuga menziesii, assembly GCA_001517045.1. Classification (NCBI taxonomy): domain Eukaryota; kingdom Viridiplantae; phylum Streptophyta; class Pinopsida; order Pinales; family Pinaceae; genus Pseudotsuga; species Pseudotsuga menziesii. The sequence continues at coordinate 65,636 of LPNX010977007.1, read as the reverse complement.
CATTCTTTCCATGCTTCTCACCATTGTGTCAATTTTGGCCTCTTGCAAGATCGAGGTGGAGGGCTACTCCAACTTTTTGTCAACCTTTCACTCCCCTTCTTCTCTTCTCCATTCCCCTTCATATCTTTTCTTCTTTCTTGCAGCGACTAGGTTCACCTCCACTTCTATGGCATCTTTAATCATAGCCACCAAGGAGGTTGATCTTCTTTCACTTAGCCATAAGGAGAATTCACCATCGAAATATTCCGTGTACTGGAGTTGGGTGGAATCTATAGGAGGTGTAAATTGAGCAAGGATAGAATTGTACACTTTCATGAACCTATCCAAGAATTCTTGGATGAACTCACTCTTCTTACTCCTGATGGAATGATACTGAGAGAGCTACTTCTTGGGGTTCTTTTGATTTGCCCATTTTTCTTTGAAATCATCCTCAAAGGCTTGATAGCTCAGGATAGAGTCATATGCGAGGTTTTTATGCCGTTTCCTTGCTTCTCCAGCAAGGGTATGATAAAATAGCCTGACATTAACATCATCATGGTCCACCTCTTTGAGGTCCACCCAGCCTGAAAACCACCACAGATGTTCTCCAACCGAGTACCCTCTTTCTTTGTAGAACTACTTGAGCCTGGTGGCATATCCTGGGGGAGGTTGTGTAGAACCACAGAAAGGAGTATAGGAGCAAATTTGTTGGCCATCCTCAGGGGTATAGCCAGGTTTACTAAAGGGGTTGGGAGTGGTGTGATAGGAATTAATAATCTATGAGGTACATAAAGGTGGTGGGAGAAAATTAGAGATGAAGGCTGATTTTTTTCAGAAGTAGTGGGAGATAGAGGTGTGAAGGGAAATTTCCTTGTGCCATTGATATTCAACAAGGATTGATCAGCGGTGACCATGAGGCACTCGGGGTCTGGTAGTTATAAGAAAATTGTGCCTAGAAGCTCTGAGTTTTGAGGTGACAAGGCAATGCAAGAAAAGTCAAATGCGGAGGTGTCAAATGCTAAGTTGGAGAGGCTAGATTCATATTTACTTCTGGGAAGGGTTAACCCAAACTCCTCATTACAATGTTCAGATATATCATCAACAGAAATAGCACTATCAGCCGAAAAAGGCAAATTCATGTCTAATCTATGCAACCTATTGGCCCTTCAGATCAAGCTCTCAGGATTGAAAACTACTTGGAAGGACTCTACATCAGGATTTCTTCTCGTATGGGATCTTCTGGTCGCCATAATTTCCTAGTGGAGCCGATTTCACAGTCTTCATGGAGTTTCGAGTGCATTTTCAAGCAATTGTGTGTCTAGGACCGACTTCTCAACTGGGTCGTAGAAATGAATATGTCATCTTTCTCAAGGAGATAATAGCAATTAGGCCCCCTAGAAATGGTGCCAAGATGTTAGCACCCTATAATTTTCTAGTGGATGTTGCAACAGTCACAGGGGTAACCATTTCAACTAGCTTTAGACTGTATTATAGCCAATACAGTGAGAGAGGGATCTCTCTTGTCATAAAGGAAAGAAACACATATTCATAAAGATTTGGAAAACTTGCAGAAGGATAGATTTCTATAGGTAACAAGGTGTTGATAGATTTAAAAATGGCAGAACAAACATACAGGGAAATCATTGGGAAATGGATTCAACTCCTAAATCAATAAAGGGTATTATAACAAATATGAGAAAGGGAATTTCCTTTGTATGCTGAGTCAAAGTAAGAAACACAAATAGTCAACTATCTTGAAAGGGTGGTAAGGGGAAAAGGGGAAAATCCCAGCAAAGCAAGAAGCGCCTATCTATGGATGAATCTCTTACAATGCCTTTAGTAGAATAAATAGTGAAAACTGGTACCTGCAAAGGAGAATAGGTGATGAATTCCGAAGCATTTACCAGAAAACAATAATAAATGCAGCGTCTGATATGAGGAGCACTTAACGAAGAGAAAATTTCATATATACTAATCTAGAATGCATTAGCAGATACACAAAAAAATGAAAGTAATAAACCAAAAACATGGACTGAATGCAACCACCATGATGAATCTCAGAAACACGCGAGCATATTTCTCATTAATAATTCCAAGAGAGTTACAGAGACAAAACGAGAGTAGAATGATTTTTGAATGAAAATTCCAACCCCTGCATCATCAATTGAGGTCTTATTTATAATTTCATGGCACCCGGCACCAACCTCAAAATAGAGAACAATTTTGTTACAAAAATTGGGAATCAAATCCTAGATAATTGTTTCAAATCCCAACAATTTATTGAGGTGGCATGCTTTCCTTAATTTTTTCCTGAAATTGGCCTTACAGTGCAGCAGCCATGTTGGCCCTAAAAAAACAATGCAGAAGAAGAGATGCATGCTCGCTTGCTCTAAGGGTGATGCCCAACTCCTTATAATGGTTTCAGTTTATTCTTTGGCATGACCCACTTCAGTGAATCTTTCCAATACTCCAACTGAGCATCGTATTCATGCAGATCCCTTTCCTTTGAGCACCATGTGTCACACGACATTTTTTCTGACCCTAGATCTCGTTTACGTAGAGATCCTTCATTGCCTACTGTGGCCCCTTTATGCTATTTTGCACTCATCACCTGATTTAAACTCCCTGTACCTTTTGTTGATGAAGCATCTCTACGCCATTGATCTAGACCGTATCAAATCTCAGTCGTTGAGAGATGTGGGATTGTGAAACGTGTTGCAACGGCCTCCTTCGTTAACCACCATGCAGTTTGTCCAAGTGAAGCTCTTTGGTACTGTAGATCAAGTGCATCATCTGATATATGCTTTCCATATATTTAGGCCCTACAACCCCTTCGCAAGGCTCCATCCAATTAACCACTGCACATGTTTTTGTTGTGAATTGTGCTTCCACTGTAGATCATGATCGTTGGAGGATCGTGGTCGTCGGATTTTGAAGGAAGGTATGAATTTCACAATCCTTCATAGTTAAATGGGTCGCGCACCTTCCCTTTCATCGAAAATTTCCTCGTCATCGACCTGCCTTAGCTGTGTGCTTACGTCGTTTATTTTCAGGGTCTATGACATTCTAGTAGCATTTTTTCAGGCTTTGTTATCGGATTTGTCCTTCCCATTGGTTATGCTTTCAGCTTGGGATGAGGCTAATCCCATACACTAGTCCCCTTCAAAATCTTAGCACTAGTGTGAGACAGGTTCTAACATCTTGCTCCTCCCGTCATAAGACCACTTTATTCCTTGGATTTCCTCATAGTCTCATCGAAACTTACACCCATATACCGCTTATCCTTCCATTCATCTCCCCTCTTTCATCATGGTATCCACAGGCTCCACACACCATAGGTCTACTACTCGAGGTGCATCTTTAGTATACCCTTTTCACAGACAAGAGTCTTAATTGAAAATTGTAGGGACAATAATAATCTACCTCTTAGTCCATTAAAGAATTCCCTTATGCTTCGTTGTAGTACTTAGTAGTATCAACCGTGAACTCAGTGATATATCCTTCCTAGATACTATCCAACCAAACTTCAACATTCTACGATGCCTTGTTGTCAGTTTCCTATAGATCCTCGATCAATTTAGGGGTCCAGGACGTTGGCTCACCTCCCTGGAAATTCGTCTTACAATAGGTAAAACATGCCAACCACTCATACAATATGATGGGAAATTCATAGAAAAATTACTCGTGTGGACCATCATGTATGTTCCTTTCCAACCACTTATCCATTGTCATTCTAGGGTTCTGGTTCTCTATCTCAAAAAATTCTCGTAAGTATTGGTCAAACCACTCTTGAATTTCTAGTCTTTTTAGATGCCAGATATCCTCCCCTCAATCGCAACAAGGTCTTGACAATGGAACCATTTGTTGACACAAACCTGACCAACAAAACCAGTCGACAGGGGTTCCCACTCTTTCGATGCCCAACTCATCGCGTTCTCCCTAAGCATCGGCCCAGACAGTTTTTATCCTGCCTAGCAACACTCGTGAGGAAGATGAAGTCTCACCTGAGATGTTTGAGGGAGAGTTGTCAGAACCAAGCTTTTGCAGAATAGGAGGGGACTATGTACATCGACAACTTATCAACTTACCGCAACAATTAACAAACAGATCAGACCATTCCCCTTAAACATTTATATCATCATTCATCATTATTCTTCAATAGGTTGCAATAAACATACTGATGCACAAATATATCCAGCAAGATAACATCATTTAACATTTGAAAACATCGCATCATAGATCCATGTTGTAGCTTTACTCAAAATTCATCATTTGATCATAGAAACAGTAAAACAAAAGAAGAGAACAGAAGACAGTAATTTAGATCCACTTCCATCTTGTCATATTACTTATGCACAATAATCATAGTTCACAAACTAACCAGTCTTAGTTCAGATACTTAGCAAGTTCATCCAAAAGTACACAAAGATCCAAATCAAGATTCAGATCCAACTCCAAAGAACTCAAGATGTTCTAACACTTGCACTCTACTTCTACTTAAAGGCTTGCGCCTTTACATTCAAGGTCCACTTGGACAAATTCCTAACTAATTATTAACTGATTCTACAAAATGATGACCAATATCCACAAAATATGGTCCAAAAGTACAAAAAGTGACACAAAATATAAAAGATATTCTAATCTCCTCATTATGCACTGATCTTCCCCTCGCGCTGTGTCTTCAAGCTTGCGTAGAATCCATGATGCTGCGCAGTTAGCTTGTCCCAAAACCCCTGCCAACATGGGTCTTTCACTATCCAATGCTACAAATTGATCAGTCTCCCCTGCAATCCTGGTGGGATCATTATTACCATTATATTATTATTTTATTTAGCATCATGTTTTCTTATACTAAGAAGCATTGAGTATCTTGTTTGTTACAACTTGGTAATATGTTATAAATGGGGTATTGAAAATGGGTTGATAAAAATGGATACCTACAATATCTAGTGAAACTAGGGGTTTTCTTAATTGGAAATGTATATTGGGAGGGGGGTTTAACAATACAATTTTAGGATTCAATTTCCAATATTTAGTGAAATTAAGGGTATTATTTAATATCCTATGAACGATCATGCTATGTGACAAGTTGATTGAGTGAACCCCCCGTGGGAATATGGTGTATAAAATCTTTCATTATACATCACTTAAAGAAACCAAATATGTTATTCTTTTGTTTGCATGATAATTAAATCAACGAAGAAGAAGAAGACAAACATTTACAATGCTTGAATTCATACAACAAGTTTAACTGAACTATATCATGTATTTACTTTAAACTTATAAATAAGTAACATACAAATTCCATAAACCTTTTGAAACTTCCATAAATCTTTTGAAACTTAAAAAAAGTTGGTATACAACCTTGGTTCACCATTTAAGCCCTCAATTAATGAAATAAAGCTCATCTTTAATCATGTGTAACTACTCAATATTATCCAACCAAGGATTAGGGTAAATTCAAAGTCATAATAGTTATTCTATGTTAATGTGAATACATGGGTTTCTTAGTCATTTACATCAATATACAAGGTTTATTCAAATAACCATTTAATTTAATATTCCAACATAGAACTCAATTTTATAAGATTCACAAGCACTCATATAACTTTTCTATTTTTATAATAAGAATCATTTAGTATAACCTTTATATTCCAAATCATTAAACATAACTACTTAATGAGACACATAGAGCTAATATTCAAGAAAATAAGTACATAGAACTCGTTTACCCCATTAAAATTTCTCATCTATATCAATTGTTTACCTATTATTTCTACAAGGTTATGATTATCTATTAATTTCATGTGCAAATTCAACAGTATAATACATTAACAAGTACAAGTAAAACACTATAATATCTACATGAGCGAAAGAACATTTGCAAGCTCAATCCAAATCATTTAACTTAACATAACAGGAATACATCTTCAAGGAAACTTGACATCAATTTATTAATATAAAAATTTAACAGAGAAGAGTACATATCCTTATAGGTATGTAAACGTGCATATTTCAGAGCTACTTATATGTTTTAATAAGGTCTAGAGATTTAAGGCAATTGAGGGTTTGAATTCAACTTTCCTCCTAACCATCTAGCTCTCTGCTCGGTGTGTGTTTTCCTTCCTAGAGGCCACCCCCAAGCTGGGCGATGAATCCACTAGGGCTAAGAAAGGATAGAAATCCTTCAAATTGTTTTCTCAACATGGTTTGAAATTTTACATTCATAACCACTCTCAACAAAAGGATTAGTTAATAATCGTCAAAAATTGGCTTAATAATAACAACTCGATCCTTTAACAAAGAGCTTGACTCTCACCAACAAAATCGAGTAGTGTCAAGCCCTTTAAACCTTAATGGTAACTCAATTAATTATTCGGAGCATTAAAAATTGTCATCGTAGATTTTTATCCTTATACAATAATGCAATATGTCTATCCAACAATTTTCATCAAACTCTAGGATGACTTTTCTAACTTGGCGATGCAGCTGCAACTGTTCTTCCCCAACTTTTTCAAATTTTGGTCCCCCCCCTTTTTACGATTTTGATGCTGCGTTGAATCAATTGGATCCATGAATTTTTGGTCCTGCCTTAATTTTCGATGATTTTTTAAGTTGAACTCTCATCCTTTCTTGTTTTGAGATTTGTGGGTCACAGATTCTAAGTTTGGTTTTTCTAGTCTTTTAGATCATTTGTTCTTCGAAAGGCCGCTATTTTGGAAGTAAAACAGGCTGTTGACTGTTGCCAAATTTAAAGCTGTTCCGAACACTTGATATTTTTTGTAGATCAGGCATCAAATTATGTTTGATCGAAGGTTGTTGTATTTTTTGTTCTCCGCTGTTGCGGTTCTGGAAGCGGTTAAGCACCCGAAGTGTAAAGCGCTTTGACCACCGATGCGTGTCGAGATTTTAGTCGCATGTCAGAGGTCATTTCTCTTCCACCGTTGCGGCTCTCAAAGCAACTAAGCTTCCGAAGTCAATGTCTTTCCGACTTCCGATTGGAAGTTTTCCCACCACCGCTTGGTCTTAACTCTTCCGACTCTGATGTGCTTAAGTGTTTTCGCAATACCCGTCGCCTGTTAAGATCCATCGTTGCGGCTATGAATGGGCATACCCTACCAATGTTAGCATCTAAGCTGCCAATGAGTTTTTGTTTCCATCATTGGTATTTTCTCTCGAACTCGTAGATGAACGAGATAGTGGTTCCAGTTTTTGTTAAGCTTCATGATAGTTATGCACTTGATATTTCTTGTTGAGTAGTCATTCGATTGATATAATTTGAAATTTTATTTTAAAATGCAATCCCAATAAATGATGCACAGTAATTAATTGTAGGTAGAACTTAAGGGACTATTGAGATTACCATGACGAAAAAAACATAGATGGGCAGTTTGACGAAGATCGAACCAAAACCAGCAGGATCGCAAGGAGGACAAGTGAAGCTAAAGATAAAATGAATAATGAAAAAGGCACACACCAGAAATATCTATCAGTTACTGATGAGCTCATGAATGCATACAGAAAGTAAAATGGGAATATGAAACGTTTTTAGGGACCGAAAGGTCAGAAATTTGGGGGAGCCCAAGCGGTCGGCTGTTTTAGTTTAAATATTGGAAAGTTAGAACTGATAGGGGCTTTTTCCCACTCAAAAACTTGTAAACTATTGCTTGTAAGAGGAACTATTTCGTTTTACAAACCAGAGACTGCAAATTTTTCTTGTTGGAGAAAGTGCTATGTGGAATGTATCAATGTGATTAAATGAGCAATGTTGAATGTGAACTATTTTGTTTTCAACTGTGTCTCATTAGCTGTAAGAGAGTTCTAACTTCCAGAACCTATGTTCTTGTCTAAATGTTCTTCATTACATTTATGATGTTTTTCCACTATGAGTAATAGGAGTTTTAACTGTTGATGAGCTATCTTATCATGTATACTTTTATTCATGTTTATATGTTTGTTTATAAGAACAACTATCTGTGATTTGCCATAACACAGGGATAGTGATGCATTACTCATGAATTAATATCCATCTCTCTAGAGATAGTTTAGTTAGTATTTATTTCCTTGCATATATGATTTAGATGCTTGTGAGTTCTAAGATGAGAGGCAAGAACCTGCGCATCACATTGTGACTACTCTTTGCATCTTTACCACCTTGCATTATTAATTAGGCACGTGCATATCATACATTAAGTCAAAAATACAAAAACATACACGGTGGACCGGGCCGCAATCGGTAAAACCTTTGTTTTGTTACTTGACCTACGGTAGGCGAACCGCAAACCAGATGGATTCCCTACACCAAATAGTCACGGGCTAGTTGGGAATGTTGACTGGGGAGAATCCCTTGCTATTGTTTCCTACGAATTTCTAGGCCTCAACAGTAACTGGCACTAGAAGGAGGGCTTCCAGTGCATGGCTGGCTGAGGAAACCCATTTTCCCAAGATTATTCGACCGGTAACAGTTCTGAAAGAAGTGGGCTTCATAATCCAATTCCAGAAGAAAAGAGTAGAGAACATTTGTTTTCTGTTGACAACGAGGTTGTTAATAATCTGAGAAGACAAACCAGGGCATATGTGAAGAAGATTGGAGGATTGTCGATCATCCCTGAATTGCCTAGAAGAGAATATAAAAGGAAGGACCATCCTATATTGGAAGACTCAGTGCTGGTCGAGGATTGGGAAGAGCTTGTAGAAACAGCCCTACAGGAAGTTGTACTGCCTTTGAATCAAGAAGGCCTAGATACTCCTCACAATTCACCTGCTCACACTCCTATTTTCTCACCTCCTCACTCTCCACCCAGACTCATGGCAGGCGTAAACGCTAATCAACCACCCAACCCACTGAATCCACCACCTTCCTGGAGAGCCAGATCACCTTTAAACCTAACACCTCTGTTACATGATTTACCTCAATCCTTTGAAAAGATGCTACCCAAATTCGACCTAAGTGAGAAGATACTAGTAGATGACCACCTGCAAAGCTTTTACATGGCCATAGAAGGGTTAAGGGTAGGGGAGCATGAGGATGTAGTTTGCAGACTTTTCCCGCACACCCTTAAAGGAGCTGCAGCATCATGTTATTTTGGGTTGCCTACGAACTCTATCCCTGATTGGGATACCTTCAAGAGAATTTTTAGAAGTAAGTATGCGACTCAAAAGACTTATGCAGCCCTCATGAAAGGACTATACGCCTTGAAGAAAGAGAGAAAGGAGAAGGTGCACAGCTTTACTCAAAGATTTGCAGCATACCTCAAGATTTTTTCTGAAGCTGACAAACCTTAAGATAAAGTCCTGATTGAATATTATACTTCGGCTTTAGGACCCGAGCTGGCCATGTTTGCCAAAATAAAGGCCAAGCCCACATTGGCAGAGACATATGAGGAGGCAGAAAAGGTAGAGGCTGAAAGAGAAAGTATTAAAGATTATCCAAAAAGATCAGGAGAGAAAAGTGTGGGAAGGAAAGCATTGTTGTTCGCTAAGCCTAAGGAAGAACAATCACCAGATTTCAAGAGTATGGAAAAAATGGTGCAGAAGCTTTCCAACAAAATCATAGATTTGGAAAAAGAAAAGGAAGCTCAAAAGTTCTACAAGCCCTATTAGAAGAAGAGGGAGGATAACAATCAATCCCAACCTCCTCCACACAATTATGCATCTATGAATTTAACAGAGGTAGGCATGGACAATTTTTGCACTTTCCATCAACAACCACACTCGGAAAAGAATTGTCCTCAATGGATAAACTCGATGACGTTGGTTATGAATCAGCTGTTGGATTCTAAAGTAACAGAAGATGGAGATGAAGAAAGAAAAGAGAGTACTACTTCAAAAAAGGAACAAGAAGAGGAAACTGTGGTTCTGTGGAATTCTGTTTCGTTATTTGATACTGAAGAGAAAAAGAATCGGGGCTATAAGGACGTCATGGAAACCAACGTAACAACAAGGAACCAAGGGTCGATTAAAGAAGACTGTCTCATACTCCCAAAGATCAAAAGGCTGCAGAAAAATGTTAAGAAATTCCAAAATAATTCCGCAGCTGATAAAATTCCCAAATTCACCATTACCAACCAAGATCCTAGGCAGAATGATACGCTAGCCAAGCCCAATGAAGAAAAAATGAATGTTGATAAACCGCACACCATTGAACCGCAGATGGATTATGACATCATGGAAGATATAAAGAAGGTAAAGGTGAATGTTTCACTATTTGAAATGTGTAAAGTACCGCAGCAAAAGGAAAGACTGTTGAAAGCACTTAAAGCATCGGATGAGAGGCTTCCCGCTGACAATCGGCCTAAAAAGGAAGAAGAAATCAGATAAACCAGCATTGGAGGTAAGTCTAAGAGAAAACATCCACCTTTCCTCCTCACTTTTGAAATTTTTAATCACAACGTACATAATTTCCTGGTAGACTCAGGGGCATCAGTTAACGTCATGCCAATATCAATCTGTAAAAAGATAAATGGGCAGCCTAAGCCATCCACGTGGAGGGTTGTTCAATTGGACAGGACGGATGTAAAGGTAATTGGTGATATGGAGGATGTCCTAGTACACCTGTTGTCAAATGATAAAGTGTGCCAAGTCATTGATATCCTGGTAGCCGATATACCAGATGCTTATGGGCTTGTCCTTAGCAGAGATTGGTCAGCGAAACTAAATGGATATTTTGCCTCTGATTGGTCACATCTGTGGCTTCCATATAAAGGAAGTCCAAACCAAATTAAGATTTTTAGGGAGCCTCACATGAAATACAACTTTACTCGACTTGAGGAGAAGAATGAACCAATGGATTCTGTGTTGGGAAATTATTTTATTGAGTTGGAACCAGGAAATTACCAAGCAGAAGAATCCAGCAACATGTCAGACACCCAGCCTGATCTCCTTTGATTCTCACAGGATGATGAAATCGACTGTAAAATAGTAGACTTAGCGGTAGGAGTAGATTCTCATGCAATAGTTAGCGATTTCTGGACATTGTTTTTTGATGGCTCTAAGACGTTAGAAGGGTCAGGGATCGGCTGTGTCCTGATCGACCCCAAGAATAATAAACATTTTCTTTCATGTAGATTAGAGTTTGAATGTACAAATAACATGGCTGAGTATGAAGCGTTGGTGCAGGGTTTAAGGAAAGCAATCGAATTAAAGGTAAGTAATCTAAAAATTTTTGGAGATTCTGAAATAATTGTTAAACAAATCCGAAATCAAATACATTGTGTTTCTCCTCACTTAAAGGCTTATTAAAATGAGGTATGGGACCTACTCAAATGTTTTAATGCATTTAATATTATTTCAATTCCAAGACTTAAAAATGCAGCGGCTGACTTGTTAGCCACATCAGCTGCTAGGCTTGTGCCTACTAATAATCGATGCTCCATTGAATTGCTTTTCAGGCCCTCAGTCCCTGATATGATTACCAACTTACGAGTGTTTGACGACGATCAACAGATTATAGAATGCTTAACCAATGACGAGGTATTTAAAGGAGCAATTATAGATGATAAAGAACATCAGGTTGAGCTGAAGTATGATAATTTCATCCCTAAAGGAGTCAGAACCTTAGAAAGAATGTTTGATTTAAATGAAAAGTTCAGAAGACCAGCAAAGGTGAAGACTCACAGCTCATCTCTACAGTACGAGCTGATAAATTTAGTGACTGAGACAAATCCTAAATATGTGAATCTTGGCAAATGTTGTTCACCAACAGAAAGAGATAAGTTCATCATTCTTTTTAATCAATATAAAGATGTGTTTGCCTGGACTTATGCAGATTTAAAAACATATGACACCAGCATCATCTAGCATGTTATCCCAATCAAAGCTGACATCAAACATTATCAGCAACCTTTAAGTAAAATGCACCCCAAATTGGAACCTCTGATCCAGAGTGAAGTTAAGAAATTATTGGATGCTAGAATCATTTTTAAGGTTAGACACTCTGAATGGGTCTCAAATATGGTGCCAATGAGGAAAAATTCTGGAGAAATCAGGCTATGCATGGATTTCAGGAATCTAAACCGCGCTTCAGATAAAGATAACTATCATGTGCCACCCATGGAGCAACTACTACGAATGGTCTCAGGTTCTGAACTATTCCCATTATTAGACGGTTTTTCCGGCTACAATCAAGTATTAGTAGCTGAAGAAGACAGATTGAAGACAACATTCAGGACCAGATGGGGAACCTTCACTTACAGAAGATGCCCTTTGGGCTTATCAACGCTGGAGCCACATTCCAAAGGGCTATGGACATAGCTTTCCCTGGACTGATTAGCCATAGTGCTGTAGTGTACCTCGATGATATTACGATATTCTCAAAGAGGAGAGAAGAGTACATGTTTCATTTAAGGAAGATTTTCGAACATTATCGGAAATATGGCATCTCACTCAATCCCAAGAAGTGTGTGTTCACTGTTACGGATGGTAAATTGCTCGGTCACGTAGTTTCAAAGAAGGGAATCTCTATTGATCTAGAAAGAATCAAGGCCATTGAACAGATCCCCTTGCTCCATAATAAAAATGGGATGCAGTCTTTCATGGGAACCATAAACTTCGTACGAAGATTTGTGCCATATTTCGCTCAGATTGTCAAACCGCTGCAGCAAATGGTGAAGAAAAATGCACAATTCAAATGGAATGAAATTGAGAAGAATGCATTCAGCAATATTAAAACTGCTGCTGCACATGCACCCTCCCTAAAAATCCCATATTTCGATAAAGATTTTATTCTATATACTTTTGCATCCAATGATTCGCTAGCAGCTGTGCTTACTCAAAAAGAATATTGGGGAGATGAATTCCCAATATATTTCATGAGCACTGGTCTACAAGGGGCCGAATTAAATTACCCAGCTATCGATAAACAAGCTTATGCAATATTCAAAGCAGTGAAACAATTCAGGCCCTACAAATTAAAAAATCGAACCAAGGTGATCGTCCCATATCCAGCTGTGAGGTCCCTTTTTGTACAGAAGGAGTTAGGAGAAAGAAGGGGAAATTGGGTAACATCCCTTCAAGAGTATGACCTTGAATTCATGCCATCTTCTATAGTTAAAGGGAAAGGGTTGTGCAAATTAATGGCTGAAAATGGGAATAATGAAGAACACGCCTGGGAAGATGAGGATGAATTACATTTGATGGATGTATGTCCTTTGTTTATAGCTCCCGAATCTTGGTATAGAGACCTCGTGCATTACCTGCATGCAGGTTTGTTGCTGGAACATTGGAATTCTAAGCAAAGAAGAGCACTACATCTCAAATCAGCCTCCTATCAAATTGTTGAAGGAGTATTATTCAGAAAAAATTACGACGGAGTTCTGCTTAGATGCTTAGAGAAAGAAGATGCCATGAAAGTAGTGACACAATTACATGACATGCCTGTTGGAGGGCATTTTTTAGGATATAATATAGCTCACAAAATTCTCAGAGCCGGTTACTATTGTCCCATGCTTTTTAAAGATGCACATGCCCATGTCAGGAAATGTGACATTTGTCAAAGGTGTAGTGGAAGACAATCTAAAGCGGCCACACCATTAAAGCCTGTAATGATCTTGGAACTATTCGAGCAATGGGGGTTGGATATTATTGGGGAGATAAAGCCGAAATATTCCTTACAACACAAGTACATTCAGACTGCTACCGATTACTTCACTTGCTAGGTCGAAGCCATCCCACTGCGCAAAATAAATGAGGACGTGGTCATCAACTTCCTGCAGGACCATATTATGACCAGGTTTGGAGTTCCAGTTTCTTTAGTCTTTGATAATGCTACTTAATTTTCATCAATTAAATTAACTGCTTTCACTCATGATAAAGGAATAAAGTTGCATTATTCTGCTAATTACTATCCACAAGGAAATGGCCTGGCTGAGTCTACTAACAAAAATCTGATTAGAATTTTAAAGAAGACCGTGATAGAAAACCAAAGGAGTTAGCACTCAGCGCTACCAAACGCCCTTTGGGACGATAGAGTCACCCCCAAGTCTTCGATAGGAGTGTCTCCGTATACCCTTGCGTATGGTAAAGAAGCCATTATTCCCCCCAGTATCATGCTACCCTCTTCCATAATGGCTCAAGATTCCAGAGGGTTGGATGATAAAGTTTTGTAAATAAGGATATATAATCTCCTGAAAGCAGAAGAGGCTTGATCTAAAGCCAGAGAGTGCTTTAAGCAGCAACAAGAGGTCATAAAGAAATGGTTCGACAAACATAAGGCAGGAACAAAAAACTTTGAGGTGGGATATTTGGTTCTCAAGTGGGATCACCCCCATGATGAGAAAGGAAAACACACGAAATTCCAACAGTTGTGGGTAGGCCCTTTCCAGATTGCGATGAAACTTGCCCCTTCCACTTATAAGTTACAAGATCTGCAAGGGTAGGAAGAGAACTTACCAGTAAATGGTTTTGTTCTCAAGCCTTATTTTTCCTAAGTTTCATTTGTCTTCTTCTATCTTGTATATAAATAATCTGGTTGGACCGTCTTTTTGAGTCTTTGAGCCATGAAGTTTAGTTTTGTTTTAGTTTAAATTCTTGTTTGATTTCAATAAAAAGAAGCAAGCTTTGGTTGCATGGAGAACATTAGAATTCTGGACTAACTAAAATCCTTGATTATAAGACTGTGTATTATGGTTTTATCTGATAGAATTTCTTCTAGTTTAGCAGTTTTCCTAAATGGATATGTACGCATTGAATTCGTGCTTAATCCCTGTAAAGTGGCTCAAGATTAAAAGGTCTAGAATACTATTTCGAGGCTCCATCCATCTCACACTTAAAAATGTCCTAGGGGGAGATAGCAAAAGACCCATGGAAAGGAAGCGGGGTAAACAGTATATTATATATAAATGATCCCATGCCAAGAATTGAAAGCCAAAAGGCTAAGAAGAGTCAAAACTCCTGAGAAATCAATATGTATCAAAACAAAGTACTAAATCATATGAGTATAAAACTGCCAAAAGTTCTTCTCCGTCCGTGAGCTGAAAATTACATACATCTCTCACACGGAAGGACACTATGGATAGAGGAGTCTGAATACAAAATTCAGAAAGAAAGGCATGAGGAGGACTCAAAAGGACAAAAAATTCCAAAAGCACAACAACAAAAAAGAGAAAAAAAAAGGGGTGCAAAATGGCATGGGAATGAGGAACAAATGAATATTCCTATTTACCATATGTTACGATCCTATGGTGTCCAAGATGGAAGCTACCCGAAGACAGAGGAAAAAATGAAACTCATATTCTTGGCCTTGAAACAGTTATCTTGACTTCGAAATATTGGATTCCATTTTCCTAAATTGGACTACCCTTAATGATTAAAAGTACATATATCTACCATTTGGGAAATCCATACATCTAGAGGAGTTCAACATGTTGGTTTTATTTTTAAACAGTCTGTTACTTAATGAAGAAATTGTCTAGAGATCTAGGTTCACCAAGTAGTCACCAATTGTTGCAGCTGCAACTGTTCTTCCCCAACTTTTTCAAATTTTGGTACCCCCCCTTTTTACGATTTTGATGCTGTGTTGAATCAATTGGATCTGTGAATTTTTGGTCGTGCCTTAATTTTGGATGATTTTTTAAGTTGAACTCTCATCCTTGCTTGTTTGGACATTTGTGGGTCACAGATTCTGAGTTTGGTTTTGCTAGTCTTTTAGATCATTTGTTCTTCGAAAGGCCGCTATTTCGGAAGTAAAACAGGCTGTTGACTGTCACCAAATTTAAAGTTGTTCCGAACACTTGATATTTTTTGTAGATCGGGAATCAAATTATGTTTGATCGGAGGTTGTTGTATTTTTTGTTCTCCGTTGTTGCGGTTCCGGAAGCGGTTAAGCACCCAAAGTGTAAAGTGCTCTGACCACCGATGCGTGTTGAGCTTTTAGTCGCATGTCTGAGATCTTTTCTCTTCTGTCGTTGCGGTTCCCATAGCAACTAAGCTTCCGAAGTTGATGTCTTTCTGACTTCCAATTGGAAGTTTTCCTGCCACTACTTGGTCTTAACTCTTTCGACTCCGATGTGCTTAAGTGTTTTTGCAATACCCGTCGCCTGTTAAGATCCGCCGTTGCGGCTGTGAATGGGCCTACCCTACCGATGTTAGCGCCTAAGTCACTGATGAGTTTTCGTTTCCATCATTGGTATTTTCTCTCGAACCCGTAGATGAACGAGATAGTGGTTCCAGTTTTTGTTAACCTTCATGACAGTTATGCACTTGATCTTTCTTGTTGAGTATCCATTTGATTGATATAATTTGACGTTTTATTTTAGAATGCAATCCCAATAAATTATGCACAGTAATTAATTGCAGGCAGAACTCAAGGGACTGTTGAGATTACCACGGCGCAAAAAACATAGCTAGGCAGTTTGACGAAGATCGAACTGAAACCGGCAGGATCGCAAGGAGGACAAGTGAAGCTAAAGACAAAATCAATAACGACAAAGCCACAAACCAGAAAGATCTATCAGTTACTGATCAGATCATGAATGCGTACAGAAAGTAAAATGGGAATATGAAACGTTTTGAGGGACCGAAAGGTTAGACGTTTGGGGGAGCCCAAGTGGTCGACTGTTTTAGTTTAAATATTGGAAATTTATAACTAATAGGGGCTTTTTCCCACTCAAAAACTTGTAAAATATTGCTTGTAAGAGGAACTATTTCGTTTTACAAACCAGAGACTGCAAATTTTGCCTGTTGGAGAAAGTGCTATGTGGAATGTATCAATGTGATTAAATGAGCAATGTTGAATGTGAACTATTTCATTTTAAATTGTGTCTCATTAGCTGTAAGAGCGTTCTAACTTCCTGAACCTATGTTCTTGTCTAAATGTTCTTCAGTACATTTATGATGTTTTTCCACTATGAGTAATGGGAGTTTTAACTGTTGATGAGCTATCTTATCATGTATACTTTTATTCATGTTTATATGTTTGTTTATAAGAACATCTATCTATGATTTTCCATAACACATGGACAGTGATGCATTACTCATGAATTAATATCCAGCTCTCTCGAGATGGTTTAGTTAGTATTTATTTCCTTTCATATATGATTTAGATGCTTGTGAGTTCTAAGACGAGAGGTAAGAACCTGCGCATCACATTATGACTACTCTTTGCATCTTTACCACCTTGCATTTTTAATTAGGCACGTGCATATCATACATTAAGTCAAAAATACAAAAACATACACGGTGGACCGGGTTGCAACCGGTAAAACCTTTGTTTTGTTACTTGACCTACGGTAGTCGGACCGCAAACCAGACTGATTCCGTACACCAAACAGTCACGAGCTAGTTGGGAATGTTGACTGGGGAGAATCCCTTGTTGTTGTTGCCTACGAATTTCTAGGCCTCAACACTTGGATTGAATCTTAATTCTTAAAAAAGAAGGTCATTTGTTCTTATGAAGAGTTTACATCATTTTAAAAGTATTTGAAAACTAGTCTCTTCTTTTTCATTATAAAATGCAGCTCTTTAAATATTAAATGTTACAAATTATGAAAGCCCACATTCTTCGAGTTGCCATAGAGTTGTGCTTCCCTTAACCCATAGCATGCTATCATGTAAAAGTAAATAGAAAAAAAAGTATAGTTTCAGCTCTTATCAAAAGAAATGAGCCATAGTTGACAAAGGGTTTTATGCACGTTTTTAGTTAAAGTATCATTAACCTCAAATTACAAGCAATTGTCTGCACAGAGACAAAAAAAAAAGTTGCACAAATGTTGGAGCCAACGAGTTAGAACTACAAGTCATATTTAACTAAACACATTACGAATATAATCTCAAAGTGCACATAGAAAATCATGACCTTATTCATTTGAAATTTAGGAGATGGAAACTAATTATGTTTCTAGGAATGCATGTATACATTAATTGAATCGATTTTTTTAAGGCTACATGCGCATATATTAATCCATGCAAGGAGGTATACATTTTTAAATGTGTAGGTATTTCCTTATAAAATAATCCCTCTCTAGATTAAGCCAGACTTGGTTATATCAACAAATACATTCATATTAGTTACAATAATATTTTCCTTAGTTCATGTCCTCTCCAGAAGACCAAGACTCCTATCTAACTGGAAGAAAACACATACTAAAATCTAAGAAGAGGCATCAGTCTCTTCATTCAGGGAGGTCACCTCCTTCTCCTTTTATTAATCATAGGAGTAGAATAATTAATAAATAGAACTGCCAAGGGAAACACATTTTAGAGGTGGAGTATTTGAAACTGTGAAGAATAATATCAATATAGGGATCAAATACCAAAATAAGAGGTTTTCCATATCTCCCTTAACACAACAACCATCTAAATGAAACCTAAAACATAATAAGGGCTATGTCTCTCTTCCTTGAATAGAGGTAAACATTAATATCAACATAGACAAAGAGTATTATCCACCAAATTATCTCTTTATAACCGAATACCGCCCCTAATCAAAGCACGCTCCTTTTTACAAGAGGTCGAGCTCTATCTTGATGAGGACTAATCCTAATTTCTTTCTCCTTAACCACTTATTTAAACAATCTTAACTAATAATATTTTCTTGGGTGCAAATTCTCTACTATAAATTGTTACACCAAAATCTCAACGTCGTCTTGATAATGAGATGTTTACCCTTGGAATTTCCTTAATCATTGGAATATCTATGTCAAATTCCTTGAAAATAGGTTTTTTCTTTAAATTTTCCAATATTGGCAACCTTGACGCTCTCTGCCTCTTTACAACAGGTGTCAGACTTGGTGGATGCACATTACTCATTGACAGTATGTTTCGGTGACATTTATTTCATGTATACAGTAGCAGTCGCATCTCCCTAATGTGTCACGTCCCCTTCCTTCAACTGGCGAAGAGAGGGCGATGAACGCATCAACACAACCGGGAAAATGGCCCCAAAAACATAAATCAAATGAAATCAATGCTGGAATTAAGCATACACAGATGCATTTATATTCGATCATACAGCGGAAGCACACAAACACATTTCCAACACTGAGCATGTTAATCATTTCACACAATACAGTATATAAATTGCAGAGGTGAAGTAAATAGCAGTACTTATCTTTTGATGAAGAATTCACCCGCAACCAACTACGTCGCTGCAACATTCCACCCAACCATAGGCCAGCTTGCTCATCAATCTCTCAGCAACGCTGCCACCCCCGAGCTGGGCATGATTCCTCCGGAATAAGGGTTAATTGCAGGCTTATACATAGCCAAGGGGCATAAACAGCAATCCCTCACAGCTGGGTTTCACAGGCTTTCAACAACCAAGCCAAGCCAGCACAGTCCGAAGACTATCCATTGCACTCAGGCAACCAATCAGCTGTCACAGCTTAAACAGGGAAAACAAATTCTTGAGTCATTCTTGGCCCTATCGTGGCCAAAATAACTCTCACTCGAATTTACAATGGCCCCCAAACATAACAGCAAATACATTCACAACATGGGGAAGACTACAGCCCCTAAATATACCAGTGAGCATAACTTACAGCAGGGAAAACGACCCAATTAATCTGTGTGTGGGTAAACAATCCGACCCAGCAAGGAAAAGAACAAACAATGGAGGCCCTGCGTGAGGAAAAATGGCTCCGTTTTTGCCCATGCATGCACCACTAACAGGAAGGACGCGAATTTGCAGTTCGTGGGTGCTCAGCAACTCCTGGGGGAGAGGAAGAAAACCTGCGTGAGTCCAAAAACGCCCCAAAAACCCCTGCGTGAGAGCCAACAGACCAAAAATCATGGTAGAGTGAACTGACCAGGGAAGAGTGCGTGAGGGAGAAGAATGGAAAACGTGGGTGGAGTGGGCATGTGGGCAAAGGACTGACAGTCCTACCACACCCACCACCAAAGGCAATAACTTCCTCAACCACCAGCTGAGCATTAAAGAGGTTAACAAGGTTGGATGAGACAAAAGGTGACAAAACAACAAAGGTGGTGAGACAACAAGGTAATAAAACATGGGTTTTTCCCCCATAAACCAAGGTTTGACATCCCCCACCCCTTATCCTTTGGAACCATGCCCTTTTCATTCAACGTTGCACTGCCGTAGCTAGTTGTGGTTTTAGTTTTATTTGATGTGCGTGTTTACATGATGTCAAATTATTAAGGTGCCAGATAGCATGACAAACCATCGGCAAATATCCCCATTGCCGAACATACACAACCAAATCGATGGTGGGGCTTTTTCCTTGAGCTCCTCACCATGATTAATTACATTTTACACATCATGCAAACGGGGTCGAAACCGGGGACATGACATAATGCCAATTTCTCTTTTACAAAGTGTGATGATGCTCCTTTAAAGGAAAAAATTAGGAAGTTTCAAGATCCTTCTAGAAGAGAGCTTTCATGGAGGCTTATCCCAACAGATCAGCAGAAGTGATAGTCCAACCCCTAACCTCTTGGGATGATTGCTCAACCTTCTCCAAGGAATCCACAACTTATTTTATCTCCTTTAGTCTATAAACACAAGCTCACACTCACGGTTGATGGGAGGAACATAAAAGTATCCATATGGTGTTGAAATATTTCTAGGACTGAGGCAATGTTAGATTCTTGAGGAAAAGGTCTAGTTGGAAGAAGTACAACACCAAGGCACCATGGTTGTAATTTCTCCCTTTTTTTGTTAATAAAGTAATGAATTTATTTTTCCATAAATTATGTATAATATAATTTATAGCATTTCTCCTTCGTTATTTGCTTAGGTATAACAACTTATCTTGTAGTTTCCATTTGTTTCTTGTTCTCCTTGAATCTTTTGCAGGTTGTTTCCTTCTCAACAAGCATGACAGCAAAAGCTTGGATATGAAAAGGAATTCTAAGAAAAGGTATAGATTCTATGTATTATCAAGTAATTTGATTGATCTAGGAAATGGTTTTCATTTTTGTCGAGCTTTGTTCTAGATACAAACCATTTGGACAAGAGAGATTTTCCTTTGCCTGCATTGACAAAGTGTCTTGAAACAAAATTGGCAACCGTATTGGGGAAAAATCCATAGTCTTTGGGTTGCTTTAATTATAATCCTATTGTAGGTACAACAGATCCCATGTCATTTTGACACGGGAGCCCAATTACACATACGAATATTACTTGGTAAAACTCTTAGTAATCTTAATGGGCTTCATTAAGATTTTTATTTGACTCTTGGGATTCCTTAACTTAACCAAATTTCCCAAAAATCCATGTTTGATTTCTTTGTTTTAAAATGCAGAAAGATTGGGTTTTTGTTTGGGATTATTGTTTCCATATCTCGCATCCCGCAACCTACAATTTGCGAAATACAGGAAAACTTTTAGTTGATATTTGAGTTTTCCAAACCCACATCCCACATCCCGCAAATGCGGGTTGTTGGAGAGTTTTCATATGTGTTTACTTCAATCAACCTACATCCTACATCCTGCAAGATGCGGAATGAGGAATGCAGAGCTGATTGAATAATTTTTTGTCATTTTGCGATTCCGCATTCCTCATCCCATAAGTTGTGGGGTGCCGGTTGCAGAATGATTAATAATATTAGGATTTCATTTTGATCCCGCATCTCGCATAACTAATCCTGACCGTTCTTTTTACCCTCACCTGACGGTCTATGTTATTTCCCAGGAATTATAAATATGATAGTTTTGTTTACGATTCTCACTATTTTTACTACTGTAATTTGTTCTGTTGTGTGATTTTACCTCCATATTTTACCACGCGATTCTAACAGTGTTTACTATAGTTTCAGGTTGGTTACCAAGTCGCTTTCTCATAATTTGAATTGTTTACTATGCTTCATGTATAATTCAGTTTTAATTTCTGGTACAAGTATTCAAAGCAATACATGGCAACATCCAAAACCCCCAAACTTACCAGGAGTAAAAATATTCAAAAGGACATGTTCACTAAAGACCTGAATTTTGGTGTCTTTTCTGATACTAGTAGCCGAGTGACTGAAACTTATCATTTGGACTAGTCTTTGGTTTACTCTATCTTCGATAACAATGACCTCTCATATTTCCAGAGGGACCAACTTGTTTATGAGAGAATTAGAGATTTTGGCCTACATATGATTGCTACAAGACCGACCATCCTACCTTCTAATGATGTCGTTAGATGGATTATAGACCACACCAATGTGAAAGATCGTTTGTTCAATACCAGTACCAGGTCTCAGCTAGCCAACTTCTATTCTGAAACCTTTGTGAGGATTTATGCTCTTAAACCTTTTACACAGCTCATCGATGTAGACTTTGTTAAAGCTCCCAAATCCAGGTTCAATTTCGACCAAATTCTTAAATCATAATTGACTAAACCACGCAAGTTTTCCAAGAGGAAAGACAAATTATACCCCGTCAAATGGTTTAAAGTGCCTTACTCCTTGCAGTGATGTTATGCAAGATTTATGGTATCCCCAACTGTTATTTCTTTAAAGAAGAATGGGCTCCCATCACTCATCATATTATAACTATGGGTGAGTCTTTCCCCTGCGCCTCAATCCTGTCACTTGAACTAAAAAACGCCATACAAGAGTTGCAAAAAGCCACTGCTAAGAAAAGCNCCCCCCCCCCCCCCATGCATTTTTATCATTTCAAGCTCTGGGATAGCAACTATGTGGCTAGGTTTTATGATATATGTGAAATTTTCCTTTGCCAGGTGTATTCTCTGATTTTCAACAAAGAAGCCCCTACGTTCTCACTGGAAGCAAAAGATATCATAGCCACTATGGGAGACTGGTACATTGGTGAATCATTCACCTATATCATGGTTTATGGCAGCCACGCTACTCACATGTTTCCTAAGGTCATGTCAGATAGGTTGGTCCTAGAGGAGATCTCATTTCAAACAGTTACAGAGGGGATTTACAAAAAATGTGCTGCACTGAAGAGGAAATTTTGGCCCATGTCTCCTATTACCCTTGGATCCTTGAGCATACCCACTTCTAATTGGGCATTGGATCTGAGTAACCATAAAGTGACACTTAAACTTGGTTTTGCAAGCAAAAGGCAGCATGATCCCAAAGGGATTGTTGATTTCCACCTAAAGCAGAACCATTTTAAAATAGGCTTTGTTCATGACGAAACTATGGATGATTTCATCTATCAGGGAGTAGATACATTTTTTGAAGTCCTGGCAAGGGCTAAGAGCAAAGAAGAGCAAATCCATATCTTGCAGTACTAGAAAGAGATTAGGGATAGGGTAAAACATTATAGGTCTATGAAGTTAGACATCTTGGAAAGGGTGATAAGAGACAAGGAATAAAGAGGAGCTCAAGATATAACAAAAGAGGCTCTGGCATCCAAAACTACATCCATGGAAACCAGCTCAAACTTGGATAAATGGAAAGCTCCCATGGGACAAATTTCACAGACATCTGTGGAACAACAGGTTAAGGACTATTTGTAGACTTCAAAGAAGATAAACCAGAAGTTGAACAGACTGACTTCAACACTAGATACTCAAAAAGATGCAACCTCTCAGCCAGTTGAAATTGCCCAGGTAACCACTGTGGTTGAAAAGACTCAACCTGAACAAGCTTAGGTTGAGGAAAAACCTTTAAAGAATATAAATATGTCCATTCATGTTCCTACTATTGACCTAAATCATTCAGAGGAATAAGAGGAAATAATTTCTCATGTGCCTGTTACTGTTGAGACTGGTAATGATTTCCAAAATTTCACCAATGGTAGCAATGGTAAAATTTCATCCCCTCTTCCTCGATCTCAACCTTCTTGTCAGTCTGTTCCTTCTTCTTTTGCAATACTTCTTTAATCAATAATGGCTTTATCATCATTATTTGATGGTTCTGTTGTGACATCTTTTATGACCGATCTCTATCAAAATGCCACTTGTCTACCCAAATCAATCACACTTGTTTCTATGGATATGCCTATTCCTTCATCTGTTGTACCTCTAGTTTTCAAAACCCCATTGCATATCCTTTCATTCAGCTCAGTGTCATCCCCTATGTCTGAGAAAATTACAACAGTTTCACCATCGTCATTAATCAAGGCCACTACTGTGCAAATTTCTTCTGTGGAAGTTTATGTTCATGACATTTCTTCAAACCTTGAAGTGACTCTTGCT
This sequence comes from Pseudotsuga menziesii, assembly GCA_001517045.1. Lineage (NCBI taxonomy): Eukaryota > Viridiplantae > Streptophyta > Pinopsida > Pinales > Pinaceae > Pseudotsuga > Pseudotsuga menziesii. The sequence continues at coordinate 41,608 of LPNX010977007.1, read as the reverse complement.
CAGAATGTTACTCCCTTCCCTGCCACTTCTCATATCAGTATGGCTATACCTTCTCAAACCACAACTCAAACTTCATCTTTGATATCCACAGGAATTAGCATACCCCCCATTGATCAGGTAAGAGATGAGTTCAATGAAGATTTTGTGGTATATTTGGGTGAATATCAATATAGTAAAGCTGATAGATTAGTGGTGAAGCGGGGTAAGAAGAGGAGCAGAGATCATAATGATATGGATATGTTGCTAGTAAATGAATTTGTATGGACACAACAATCAAGTGACCCACAAGCCTTTGCTACAGATGCAACATTTGTTCTAGGAGCTTTCACAAGTGCCAAATTGGATGCTGTCAACTCTTTAAACAGAGAGTTCGATAAACAAAAGGCATAAATTTTCAGTTTGAAAGAAGCACTAGAGTAGCTTAAGAAACAACATGAGGCCAAGCAGGATGAACTTCAAGTGAAGAATGTTATTCTCAGTGAAGAGCTGCAAAGAGAAAAGAATGATAATGCCACTTTGGTTCAAAAAGTTGCAGTATTAGAAAAGAAAAATGAAGATGCAACTAAAAGTGCAACCTCATCTTCATTTTCCAAATTTTCCCAAGAAGAGTTTAAAGAGCTAGCCATCCGAACTAACATGGAACACTATGATTTGGTATGTGAGTTATTAAAAACTCTAGCTGATATATTTGAGACTCACATGGTGTTTGACAAGATGTTTGTTGTTCTATAATACCTAATTGAGAAAAGACAGCAGGCCTCAAAACATTATGATGAGGTCATAGACTAGCAGAGTTACATGAAGGATAAGCCTAATAATATCACTCTCCTCACTAATTTTCAGTTTAAAAGAGCCAGAACTATTTTGAGAGCTTGGGAAGACTTAGGTGAAATAGTAGCTGAAGCCATAAAGAAAGCTCAGGCTATCTGCGACAGAAGATGGTATGCAGTTGACAATATCATGATTGAATTATCCTTTCCTACCATGGCGCTTATTGAAAATGCATTTCCACCTGGACTGATGATCAAGCAAGTAGAGCAACAAAGGGATGACCAAGAGAAGAAGATCAAGAAACATGACCACATCAGCATAAACAGTGTAGAGTAGTTAATCAAACATCCATTTGCAGTACAAGGCAAGATCCACGTCTAAATCCAAGTTTGGCATAAGTTGGCTAAGAATGAGGTCGAAGATTATAAGTGTAATCCTCAACTTGGCATTGAATCTACCACTTATCCTGATATTGAGGAGCTGCTATGTGTTTGGAGGGTGTGGAAATATTTCTTGGAATATTAGCCTTGTTTAGGTTTTGATCCCCTTTAGGGGGGATTCTATTTTTTGTAATAATTATTTAAGTGAATGATCTCTAAGGATTAGGGACTTTTGAATTTTGGAAGAATGGAGACTGATACAAGGGATCAAACAATACTTCAGTTTTTGTCAAGGCCTTTTGTGTAATTTGTTATAGAGAATTCTGAATAAATATAGTGTTGCAATTCTTATCTCTTGTACTTGATCTATCAAATTTCTTTGATAGGTTTTAGTTTTCTTGTTCCAAATGATCATATAGTATTGTGATTCATTTGTAATTCATTAATGGGTTTATTTAACTCTGATTTTTTTCTGTTATATATTAATGCATTGATAAAGCTTCATGAAATTTCTTTTATGAACTGTCTTTATCTATTTCTACAAATGGTTCAGTAGTAAAAGTTTTATATCTTATAAGTTAGTTTTTTAACTAGCTTGACCACCTGCAGGTTATCTTGTATTATTTAATTCTGATTTACTGTTATTTAATTTTTATTAAACAATTGTAATCTCAGTAAGTACAGTTTCATCTTATTAACATTTTTGTCAACATGATGAATTGCTTGTTCTTCACATAGCTCAGGACAACCTATCATTCATTCAACACCTCTTCAAAGTAGTTTAGATTTAGATTAGGTTCTTCTTCCTAGTTAGATTTTAGTTTTCCTTCTCTTTTCTTAACTCTTTGTTTTTCTATTATGGAAAATAGATCCTCTTGTGGATCAAATTCATTCATAAGCCAGCAAAGGCCAGAAAAGTATTTGTGGGGGATTACCATACCAAACAACTCGAGGATAGAACAATACCTGTGTTGGATTGTTTGAATCCTTTGGATGGGTTTTCTCTATGTGTTGTAATCCTTAAACACCCTTATCATCCACATAATCAGTTGGGGCTTCAAAATTTCAAGATTCAGCAACTCCTCAACATAACATCCGAGTAGGAGGGCCACCCCCATCTCCTCCCTCTTCTTCATCTTCATCTGATGAATCGTTAGATTCTGAATATTTAGACTCCTTAGCAGAATCTATTCCAATGGCTACCGAATGACAGAATAGGCCATGGTTAGATGAGGATGTCATGTCCATTTTAGGTGATCAACATAGATTGCATAAAAACCCCAAGAATTGGCTTCCAAAATTTAATCTAGATGATAAAATTCCTATGGAAGACCATATAAAATCCTTCATGCAATCCATTAGACTTAGAAACATTATCCATGAAGACGTGGTTTGTAGAATTTTCCCTTACACATTTGAGGGAAAGGATTCTACTTGGTATTTCACCTTATAAGCCAGTTCCATCCCATGACCCGTCATGGGATGTATTTTCTGAACTCTTCACTCAAAATTTTGGGGATGATAAGACCCCAGAGGAGTTGGTCGTAGATCTCTCTTCCATGAAGACTAAGGGTAAACAAAGATTCAAAGACTACAATCACCGGTTTTCATATTTAAATAATAGGATCCCACATACAGTACTTCCTGTTGAGGAATTACTGGTAGCATACTATATTAAGGGTCTCTCAGCCCAAATAGCCATGTGGGTTAAAAGGTCCCATAAATATTCCTTGCAAGATGCCTTCTCTGAATCCATACAGGTCGAAAGAGACATGTTCTATCTCAAAGACAACTCTGACACCACATCTGAATAAGCATCTACCTCACACATGAAAAGTGACACTTACCCTATACCCATTGCTACCAATCAAGATGCATTCAATATGAGCAAAGTGAATAAACTCCTCCAACAAATGTCTAATGAGATGGTAGATCTTAAGAAAACAAGTAATGAAAATTAAACAAAGAATAGGGGATTCAATAGTCCACCTTTTAGGAGGCCCACACAACCCCCTCAAAATCCACCACCTCCAAATCCTAGCGAGGGATTCACCTCATAAGAGATTTTTGTTGTCTTGAAGGGCTTAGCCATGGGAACACTAGACATTCCTGAGTCTTCTAAAGAACAGTCCACTCAATATTCACAACCTCCCCAAGAGGAAGAGGAATATGACCAGCAAGTCGGCTCTATAAGCTTCTTTTCAGAAGAAGAAGAAGAAGAAGAAGAAGAAGAAGAAGAACCCGATACAGATTTTAATCTCTAGCACACACACAATAGCAGGTCTAAAGGGCCACCTCCACAGGAAGCAACGCATGTAGCACAGACCCCTAGAAAACATAAGGATCAAGTTTAGAAGCACACCCTCATTCCTGAGCCAGAATACAACTTAGCCAAGGACCTTAAGAGAGTCAAAGCAAACATATCTTTATTCGATCTTCTTAAAATCCCTTCCATAATGGATTGCTTACCTAAAAGCATGATTATAAAGAAACCCCAAGAAACTAAAAATAATAATATTGACTCCACTTCCCATCCAAACCAACCTAATCCTAGAAGCAAATGTACTCCTCCCTTCTTACTTACCTTTGAGATCTTTAATAGAAATGTGCATAACTATATGGTAGACTTAGATGCTTCATCCAATGTTATGCCTCTTTCTGTATGTAAGATGCTTAATGCCACTTGGGAAAACTATCCTATACAAATTGTGCAATTAGATAGATCCAAGGTTAAAGTGACATGGAGGCTGAGAAATGTTCTTCTTAGACTATCTATAGATCCTCAGATTCACCAAACAATCGATATTGTGATTGTGGATATTCCAGAGACCTATGGTATGTGGCTAAGTCAGGATTGGTCAGAGAAACTTAAAGGTTACTTTACTACTGACTGGTCTCACTTGTGGTTGCCTCTTAACGGGAAGCCTAATAAGCTCAAAGTTGACAGAGAACCTTTCATGAAACAAACTGTAACTGATCTTGATGGGCCAACGAATCTATCTCCTTCTTTAACAATCAAATTGAACATTTCACATTTGACACTTTCTTTGGAGACTTACCTACTGATGTATCACCAATAGAGAATGAGTAGAAACACTCTCAGGTAACTCATCTTACATCTGTTCTGTTCTTTAGTACTTTTGTTCATAATTTATATAATGTAAATACCAATTTTAGAAGTGATCCTATAGTTTAGACCTTTTTTTTATGGCTCCAGGTTAAAGGAGGGAGTAGGCGCAGGACGTGTGCTAATTGATCCAAAAGGAATCAAAACGATGATCTTTTGCAAATTGGAATTTGAATGCACCAATAACGTCTCTAAATACGATGCTTTGGTCCAAGGACTTAGGAAAGCTGTCGATATGGGAGCTAAAGCAATTGAATGTGTGGGAGACTCAAAAATCATAGTGAAACAGGTACACAATCAAATACACTATTTGCTTCTGCACTTAGTGAATTATCATAAATTGATCAGGGATATGACTAATTCCTTTTCGAAATTTTACATTAAATCTATTCCTAGATCATAGAACTTTGATGCAGATCTGTTAGCCAATATAGCATCAAGGATAATTTTTCTCGAAGGTTTGTCTCCACAAACTTTCTCTATTGAATTTATGTACAGACCCTCTATACCCAACAACATCACGAGTTGGAAACTGTCTGATGATTACCATTAAATATTCGACTTCCTTCCAGCTCAAAATACCTTTGAAGGTATGGCGATCAATGAAGCTGATCATGAGAAGTCTCTATCTGATCCTTCCAAAATTATCCCCAAGTCTGTCATCAGTCTATAAAATTTCTATGGTTTACATGATAAATTTAGGAAAACCACCAATTGCAAGACTCAGAGCTCAACCCTGAATTATGCTCCTGTTAACCTCAAATCAGAGCAAGAGCCTAGATGTATTAACCTTGGAATTCACTACTCCCATGATGAATAGAGAAATTTCATTAAGATGTGCATGGAATTTAAGGACATTTTTTCCCAAACATATGATGAACTCTAAACTTTCGACACTACTATCATGCATCATAACATCCCTATGAAGCCTGAAGTAAAGCCATATCAACAGAAATTGAGAAAAATGAACCCCATCCTAGAACCTTCTGTCAAGAAAGAACTCGGCAAGATTCTCTCGGCTAGAATCATATTTCCCGTCAGGCACACACAATGGATATCTAATTTGGTCCCTGTTCACAAGAAGAATGGGGAAATCAGACTCTACGTAGACTTCAGGAACTTGAACCAAGCCTCTGAAAAAGACAGCTATCTTGTTCCTTTGATGGAGCAGATCCTATAGAAAGTAGCCAGATCAAAGATGTTTCCACTGCTAGATGGTTTTTCTGGCTACAACCAGGTCCTGGTGGAGCCTGACAACCAACTTAAAATTGCCTTCCGAACCTCTTGGGGAACATTTTCATATAGACGAATGCCTTTTGGATTAATAAATGCAGGAGCCACATTCCAAAGAGCTATGCACATAGCTTTCAGGGGCTTGATACATAGCTCTATCGTTGTTTATCTAGATGATGTAACAATTTACTCCAAAAAATGACATAATCATTTGTTTGCTTTACGACAGGTGTTTGAGAGATGCAAAAGATTTGGCATTTCCCTCAATCCAAAGAATTCCATATTTGCGGTAATGGAAGGTAAGATGTTGGGTTTCATAGTATCGAAGGAAGGAATGATCATCGATCCAGAACATGTTGACGCAATCTCTAAAATCGGCCTTCCTAACACTCGAAAGGCAATGCAGTCATTCTTGGGTAAGATTAATTTTGTTCAAAGATTTGTTCCCAATTTTGCTCAAGTGGTAAAACCCCCGCAGTTTTTAGTCAAAAATGATGTACCATTTAAGTGGTCTGAAGAAAATAAAAATGCATTTATTAAGATCCAGAAAATCATAGCAGAAGCACCTGCTCTTATGTCCCCAGATTTTAGTAATGAGTTTATATTGTATATGTTTGCTACTGACTTTTCCTATGCAGCTGTCCTAACACAAAAAAATCATGAGGACGCTGAGATCCCCATTTCCTTTATGAGTTCTACATTCAAAGGAGATGAACTCAATTACTCCCAGGTTGAAAACATGCCTACACTATATATAAATCAGTAAATCACAACAGGCCTTATCTTTTAAAGTCAAGGACCAAAGTGATCATTCCCTATACGGTTGTTCACAACATCCTCATCCAAAAGGAGCTAGGAGAAAAGAGAGCTCACTGAATGACTGCCCTTCAAGAATAGGATCTGGAGATCAAGCCTACAAAGATCGTCAAAGGACAAGGTTTGTGTTAGCTCATCGCCCAGTCAAATGATCCTGAACAACAACACATTGATTGGGAGCAGGAAGATGCTATTCCTATAGGTTTTGTGAATGCACTTGAAACTACAACATCTAAATGGAATGATCACATCAAATTATTTCTTCATAATGGGTTTTCTCCTGAAACCCTTGATCCCAAAAAATGTAGAGCATGAAGGCTGAAATCAGCTCCTTATCAGCTTATTGATAATGTTATGTTTAGGAATAATTACGATGGAGTGTTTCTCAGATGCTTAGAAAAGAATCAGACTAATGAATTCTTGTTTCAATTTCATGCAGGCCCTGCAGGTCAACATTTTTTAGGTGATATGATAGCTCAAAAAATCATCAGGGCAAGATACTACTGGTTTACCGTGTTCAAAGACACCCATGCATTTGTCAGAAAATGTGAGCCTTGCTAGAAGTGTGCTATCAAAGTCAAGAAACCTGCTTATCCTTTGCAACCAGTAGCAGTCCAATTCCCATTTCAGTAGTGTGGGTTGTATTTTGTTGGACCCATCAACCCCGTATCCTCATTACAACATAAATACATCTTGGCATCCTTTGACTACTTTACAAGGTGGGTCGAAGAAGTCCCATTCATATTGTGTAACACAAGCCAGTTAATTTCCTTCCTAGAGAATCAGATAATCACCATATTTGGCACCCCCAGTTATCTTGTTTTTTACAATGCCACATGCTTCCAGTCCATTGACTTGGCCAGCTATGCCCTTGAAAAGGGTATCAAGCTTAAGTTTTACACTAATTACTATCCTCGGGGAAATGGGCTTGCGAAATCCTCAAACAATAACTTGATAAGCATTCTTAAAAAGAAAGTGGCTTCACATCAGAAAAAATGGCACATCCAACTCTATTATTCTCTTTTGGCAGACCGAATCACCCCAAAGGTAGCCCTTCGTAACTCCCCCTACTGCCTTATTTATGGCAAGGAAGTTTTCCTGCAACCTAATCTCATCATTCCTTCATTATAGCTGGCCAAATCCATCCAAGAGAGTGACTCTTCCCCATTATAGCATAGGATTGATTCTCTGCTCAAACTAGAAGAGGATAGAGAGAAAGGTAAGAAGAAATTTTACCAACGTCAATAGTTGGTTAAGAAATGGTTCGATGATAGGTCTTCTTCAGATAGATACTTCTCAGTAGGAGATATAGTGCTGAGGTGGGACAAATAACACAAGGATAACAAAGAGCACAGCAAGTTTCAATGCCTTTGGTTAGTACCATTCATTGTTACAGAAAAGATTGGTCCTAGTACGGTTGAACTACAAACATCGGACGGGGTCGTTGATTACTATCCAGTGAATGTCTCTTTGCTCAAGAAATATTTTGCTTGAAGAAGTCTTATAATCTTGTATATAGGTTTGGTGTGTTATTTTCTTTTTTATTTTTGAATTTTTTCCTGATATTGGTAACTTTGGTAATATCTACACACATGGCGATAATGAGCAATCAGTTTTCTCAGTATTCAATACTCTTAACCAAATAGATCTGTCAGTTTCTATCTTTTCTAACTTATATCAAGATTTGTTATATCTGAATGATAACCATATTTACAACATTTTGTATTAATTCCCTCTCATCCAGGTTAATACATTCTACATGCTTTACTCTAATGATGATAGTTGTGGAAGAAAAGTTTCACCTTGTCTAAGGTCTCATTAGGGCACTGTGGTATATCTTCATAGCCTGGTCAGTCTTACTCTTTGGGATTCAATTATGGCCATATAGTTTATCATGTGGATTAAAATATGAGGGGTCTCATTAGGATTCATCTCATTAGGTTCATAGGTGCTCAGTGGAATGACATCTTTTCCATCTAATATGGGGAGATGGCTTCTAATTCTCTGGGAGATGGGAGATCCTATCACAAGTCAGCTTATTCATAATCTGCAGAGCATCAGTGAGTAATGATTCCTACACATGGAAACCAAGCCATGGTAGTGTCTTGTAATTCATGTTTGACATTAAACCCCAATAAACCCCCAAATAATAAAAGCATTGTACATCACGAAGAGGGGGTCCTGTCTAAGGCCAGCCTCACTATGAGCATGGGATTGATGTTGGACTGAAGCTATCATCAGATGGTTCCCAAGCCATGATATTTTATTTTGGCCACATATATGGAAGACAATAGGTCTCCTTACCGAGTCATCTTGCTCAGTTTCCAGGTCAGGTTTTTGAATGGAGTTGATCACCAGAACATGGGGCAGTGGTCCTGTGTCAATGCAGTCTTGCAATTCTAAAAATAAAATAAAATAAAAAGAAGGGGGGGAGAATAAATGATGGTTTAAGAGGCCTTGTGTGAAAAACCAAAGTGGTAAAGGTCTGACCTTAGGTTCATCTTTAAACTACATGCCTATGTCAGCCTGAGTTCAAATGACCCTATCCTCCAATGACATTTGAATCAGAGTTTCATCCTTTAAATGAGCATGGATGGGTGTGCATCAATAATTTTAATAGTTTCTAGTTGGTTACATTCTTATGTTAACATTTCTTGAGATTTAATCATTTTCCCACTGACAGGTTTGATTGGAAAGGATTATTGTTTTGTAGAGATAATCGGTTCTTCCAGCCAGTCACCATTTGTTGTAGGTAAAACAGATCCCATGTCATTTTGACACAGGAGCCCAATTACACATACAAATATTACTTGGTAAGACTCTTTGTAATCTTAATGGGCTTCATTAAGATTTTGATTTGACTCTTTGGATTCCTTAACTTAACCAAATTTCCAAAAAATCCATGTTTGATTTCCTTGTTTTAAAACGTTGAAAGATTGGGTTTTTGTTTGGGATTGTTTTTCCCATATCCCGCATCCCACAACATGCAAGTTGCAAAATTCTGGAAACCTTTTAGTTGATATTTCATTTTTCCAAACCTGCATCCCGCATCCTGCAAATGCAGGTTGCGGGAAAGTTTTCATATGTGTTTACTTTAATCAACCTACATCTCGCATCCCGCAAGTTGTGGAATGTGGGTTGCATGGTTATCATTTGTTTACATTTTGGTTTGCGTGTGTCTGCAACCCGCATCCTGCAAGATGCAGAATGCAGAATGCAGAGCTGATTGAATATTTTTTTGTCATTTTATGATTATGCATTCTGCATCCCACAAGTTGGATGGTGTGGGTTGCGGAATGATTAATAATCTTATGATTTGATTTTGATCCCACATCTTGCATAAATGATCCTGATCATTCTTTTTACCCTCATCTGACAGTCTATATTATTTCCCGGGAATTATAAATATGATAGTTTTGTTTACAATTTTCACTATTTTTACTGCTGTAATTTGTTATGCTATGTGATTTTACCTCCATATTTTACCATGTGATTCTGACAGTGTTTACTATAGTTTCAGGTTGGTTACCAAGTTTCTTTCTCATAATTTGAATTGTTTACTGTGCTTCCTGTATAATTCAGTTTTAATTTCTGGTACAAGTATTCAAAACAATACATGGCAACATCCAAAACCCCCAGATTTACCAAGACTAAAAATATTCAGAAGGACATGTTCACCAAAGACCCGAATTTCAGTTTCTTTTCTGATACTAGTAGCCGAGTGATTGAAACTTATCATTCAGACTGGTCTCAGGTTTACTCTATCTTCGATAACAATGACCTCTCATATTTCTAGAGTGACCAACTTGTTTATGAGAGAATTAGAGATTCTAGCCTACATATGATTGCTGCAAGATCGATCGTCCTACCTTATAATGATGTCATTAGATGGATTATGTAGAAATTCAGGCCTGTAGTAGATTAATTTCACCCACAACAATTAACAATTGATCATGCAAAATTATCAACAATGGAGACTGAATATGGAGCTGTAACACAAAATTATATTAACTAAGTGTACAATAGCCAACACTGCAATAACATAGGCTGCTGAATATATAGAATACATGAGCAAATCGAATGCATAAGGAAGCATCCAAATCTAGCATAAAATAGGTTTACCCAAAATAGGCAAATCCCCCATAGGTGTAAAAAGCTGATCCCAAATCTATCAAGGACCCCACGAATTAGCAAGGGCGCATGGGCAAGCTAAAGAGTGGTCAAATGGCAGCTCATACATGCTTTTGCATGGAGGAAAGAGTGGAGGAGGAAGAGGCAACAAAGCTGATTCACCTCACCTAGTCTTGCTTTCCTATGTGCCTTAAAACACTGAAAAAGCAGGGAATAAAGCAGAAAAAGCAGATGGGCGCCTAGGAGGCCAGGAATAAAGAAGATTTGATTCCTAAGGCTTTCCCAAGTGCTCCATGAGTCAATAATTGCAAGTTTGACCTCTATGTATAGGCAATTAGCAACTTGCACATGGTGGGACTCATGGACTAGGCAAATAAGACAAAATAAATGAAATAATGTCTAAGTGGGTAAATACTATGGGTTGATTATTCTAACACCCCCCCTTAAGCCTGAATTTATGAGTAATAAATAAAAAATATAGGGCCTAACAACAAGGCTTAGTCACCCTTTACATACTGCAAGTCCATATGAACCAAGGAAAGAGGCAAAACCAACTTGGGAAAATCCTCCCTTAAACATGGACTGTAAAACAAAATTGTAGAATCTTGTCTCCACTCATGCTTTGACAGCATGATCAGCAATGCCCAGCAGTGATTTGAGATTTTTGAAGGTCTTCTCACAAAATGATTTTGTGAAGATATCAGCTACTTGTTCTGAAGATGAACAGAAGAGCAGGTGAATGGTGCCATCATGCACAAGCTCCCTGATGTAGTGCATGTGAATCTCAATGTGTCTGGTTCTCTGCTTCTGAACTGGATCCTTACAGATTCAAATGGTACTTTGGTTATCACAGTAGATGGTAGTTGAGTACTCAGGTTCGAAACCACACTCTCCAAGTAAACCCTGCAACCATAAACACTGAGTTGCTGCATTGACAACTCCTCTGTACTCAGCTTCTGTAGATGAGAGTGCAATGGCACTCTGTTTCTTGCTTGACCAGCTGATTGGCCCGTCTGCAAGCATGAACACATAACCTAAAGTGGACTTCCTGTCAGTGCTATCACCTGCCCAATGACTGTCAGTAAAACCAATTAACTCAAGGTCAGAATTGGCCTTATATAAAATCCCATGTGTCCTTGTTCCCTGAACAAAGCTAAGGATCCTCTTTGCTGCTTTCCAATGGATCTCATGGGGCTGATCCATGAATCTAGAAGCAACACTGACTGCATAACAAAGATCAGGTCGAGTATGTGTCAAATACAATAAACATCCAATCAACTGTCTATACAAAGTGATGTTTACCATCGGTGGAGAATCATCTTCCTCCAGCTTCACTCCTGAAAGGAAAGGAGTTTTGCTTGCTTTGCAATCTTGCATTCTGAATTTGATCAGCAAATCCAAGGCATATTTGGACTGGTGCACCTTGATTCCAGCTTTGGTTTGAGCAATCTCAAGCCCCAGAAATTGACTTAGGAGCCCCAAATCTGTCATGGAGAAGGCTTGGTTCATAGCTCCTTTTAGGGAAGCAATCTCAGCCTGTGAGCTTCCTGTAATGAGGAGGTCATCAACATATAACAAAATTATCATTAATGAACCATTAATTACCTTCAGATAGACATTCGAATCAGATTTGCATGGAACAAAATTTAGAGATAGCAAGAAGCTATCTATCTTGGCATACCAAGCCTTGGGGGCTTGCTTTAGCCCATACAATGACTTTCTCAACCTGCACACAAGAGAATGGTCAGAAGAAAAACCTTGTGGCTGCTGCATATATATCTCCTCAGTGAGATCACCATTCATAAAGGCACATTTTACATCCATATGATGTACCTCCCATTGCCTTGATGCTACAATGGCTAGAGATAGCCTGATTGAATCCATCTTTGCCACTGGGGAAAAAGTCTCATTGTAATCAATGCCATGAACCTGTGAGTAGCCTTTAGATACCAATATAGCCTTGTACTTCAGTGGTGAACCATCAGCAGCAAATTTGGTCTTATAGACCCACTTACACTGTACTAGTTTTCTCCCTGGAGGAAGATCCACTAGCTCCCATGTGTTGCTTTTCTGTAGCGAGTTGAACTCCTCATTCATGGAAGCTTGCCATATTGGATCTCCTGCTGCTTATTCATATGTTTTAGGATCATACTCCACCATCAAATAGATTTTTT